>VZQC01001128.1:146507-448133 GCA_009823505.1 Rhizomys pruinosus | reverse complement strand
TCTTTATCAAAATATCCCAGTTGCTGCCTAAGTCTTTATTTTCCTCTGGAACTACATTTTTTGCAGCAATGCTTTCTTCCAGGCTTCTACTAGAATGGCCTGTTAAGCTCTGCTTACAGTAGTCAACAGCTTTTCTAGCCCAAAGTTCCAAAGTCTTCCACATTTCTCCAAACATCCACATGGTCAGGTTCTTCACAGCCAACACCCCACTCCTGGTACCAAATTACCATATTAGTCACTTTTCTGTTGCTGTGATAAAACACCATGACCAAAGGAACTTATAAAAGGAAGAATTTATTTGAGTTTATGATTGACGGTTCCAGGGAATTAGAGTCCATTGTGGTGGGAGGCGTGGTGGCTGGAGCTGGAGCAGCAAGCCAAGGGTCACATCTCACAATGAGCACAGGAAGCAGAGAGAGCGACTGGAGACAGCAAGGCTTGTTAAACTCACTAAGCCTGCCCCCAGTGACATACTTCCTCTAGCATGGCCACACCTTCTAAGACCTCCAAGAACAGTGCCACCAACTGGAGACAAAATGTCTGAATACTTAAAGCCTATGGGGGACACTCATTCAAACCACCACACACATATTTTTGAATGATTATGTGAAATTCAAAAGCTGTATGTTCATATATGACAGAGTGCTTGAACTTCTGTGGATGAGCTATGGGGAAATATAGGTGAGGGAAGAGATCTAAATATGATTAAGATGTGTTGGGGCTGGAGAGATTGCTCAGTCGTTAAGAGCACTGACTGCTCTTGCAGAGGACCTGGGTTCAATTCCCAGCACCCACACGGTGGCTAAGAACTGTCTTTAGTGCTGAACGTTGTGTTGCATGCCTTTAATACCAGCACTGGGGAGGCAGAGGCAGGTGGAGCTCTGTGGGTTCAAGGTCAGCTGGTCTACAGAGCAAGCTCCAGGCCAGCTGGGACTAAAAAGGGAGACTCTGTCAAAAATACCAAACAAAAAAAGATGTATTTTATGAAATCCACAAAAATTCAATAAAAGTACACATGGAAAAACACCCTTCATGTTCATAGAAGCTGAATGAGGAATTGGTAATGTATAAAAAACTCTGGGACTTCATTTATACTAAATTTCTTCTTGAATCTAAAAATAAGCTTACTTTATATCTTTTAGTCAAAACTATTTACAAATGACCTATATAGTTTGATATTAACAAATAAAAGGTTAAAATGAGAAAATATTTCTTAATCCCTTGATATTTATTTCTGTTTACCTGAATGATGCCTTAGTAATGTCTATAGTAGTCATGGATAAAGATTTTGAAACACACAATTTGTTTAGTAGTGTTTGCTGACAAATTGTCCTTGAATACACAGTACTCTCCTTATGTTCATGAGTAAAGATGAAATGTCGTATGGAAACTTTCAAATGAAGATATAGTCCTTATGATACCAAACTATTTTCACATGGTAAAGCAAATTAATAAGTGAAAAGAACTTGAAAAATGTGGACTGCTGTTCCTTGAGTTAGAATTGACAGAGATGTGTTCATATACTATGGAGTAGACCATGGTTCATTGGTGAATGAATGAATAATGATAATGTATAAAAATTACCAGTTTGCCAGGCAAGGTGATGCATGCCTTTAATCCCAGCACTTGGGAGACAGATGCAGGCAGATCTCTATGAGTTCAAGGCCAGCCTGGTCTATGGAGTGAGCTCCAGGCCAGCTAGGACTAAAGGGAGACCCTGTCTCAAAAAGACAAAAAATATTACCACTTCTTTCTCTTATTAACACTCTATTAGCTTTCATTTTAAGAAGGCTTCATAGTTAAAAATGTTTTATATATAATATTTAGTATGTATCAGACTTCTGCAATATTAGCATGATATATTATGCTTACCTTAATAATCAAAATACGATGTCTTAAGATGGGGTCTTTTGACTAGCTGGCTTTCCTGTCTTTTTATACCATTGACATAGCTCCTTTGTCACTGCTTGCCAGTAGAAAATAACTCCCATATCTCTTGAGTTTTTTTTTTTTTTTTTTTGAGACAGGGTTTCCCTTTAGTCCCAGCTGGCCTGGAGCTCGTTCTGTAGACCAGGCTGGCCTTGAACTCACAGAGATCCACCTGCCTCTGCCTCTGGAGTGCTGGGATTAAAGGTGTGCACTACCACACCCAGCTTAAAGACAGTTCTTCGCTGCTGTGTGGGTGCTGGGAATCAAACCGGGGTCCTCTGCAAGAGCAGTCAGTGCTCTTAACTGATGAGCCATCTCTCCAGCCCTGAGGCTAAAGTTTTAAGTGCTGTGGTTTACCTAAAGTGCCAGAGATTTGTCATTAGTGAAGTTGTGTGGCAATAGATGCCAAGAGCTCCCCCGTCCCAGAAATATGGTTTCCATCAACCCCAGTGTAAGGGGTCAATGGTGATTCCATGGATGAGAAGGAAAGTAGCCTCTTGTCATCACATGTGTTCTACCCTGGTTATTCCACAGCAAAACCGCAAGCCCAAACTGCTGTAGCACCTGCAACAAATATTTCTGTTTATACTGGGTTCATTTCTGCCAACACACTTGGGTAACTGAGTCAGGATCCTCCCTGTCCATGCAGCAGGATGCAGAGTCTGGAACACTCTATTTCAGTTAGTTGGCCCTTGAAGCTCTCTCCAAGCTTTTAGCTTATTTGTCCCTGCCATTGCCTCCTTATAGTCAGTTCCCATAGTCCAACATTGGGCTTCTCTATTAACCATAGTGGAGGATGGTGTGGTGGGGAGGGGGAGATGGCTCTTCAGCTAGGCCTAACAAGAAACTGCTGAATAGATCTAAGCCGGTCTTAAAGGTTTAACATTCCATCAGAAAAAGGTTGAAGGAAAGAGAATGAGCCCAAAGATCCATTTTTACGATTTCATTGAATTTTAAAACAACCCATACAAGTGGAGAATTTTACAATTGGGGACAGTGTGATATTAAAAGCTATAAGTTCCCTTGTTCTACTCAAGTAGAAACTGAAGTGATTTGCTCAGTATCTGAGCTGTCGGCATACTCAGGTCTGCAATCAAGACTAATTTCAGTCTTGTCACCTTGCACCTTCTCTTTTCTTTCTTTGTTCCAAGGAAATTGGGCATTTTAGTTCCTAGAATCACATATCTATTTTATATGGTATTAAAATCTAACAAGAATAACTAATAATAATATAGAGACATTTTAGGATGGAGTTGTTACTCAGGTTCACCATATTAAGAAGTTCTATCTGCAGTTCTATCTGCAGTTCTATCTTCCAGCTCTTATGCTGGATTATGTTCCTATTTGTCGATGCTTAGAGACATGAATTCTTCAAAAATAGTAATTATATTATTCTGTCTTCATTCAGAAGCTTCATTCTTATCTGGTTTATCCACCTGATATAGGATGCAATAGTTACTTTAAGTTTTGCTACACAGTTAGACTTACTTTCTGCTGTGAATTATATTAGCTGGTCTTACCAGATGACCAATAGACACTACTCTAATTGTAAGTGTCCCTTTCCTAACATCAAATATTTTATTTTAAGAGTGTTAGAAGTTCAGATGAAAATTTTCCACTAAAATCAGATTCTTAACATAGTTTTCTCTTCCATTGTGATGCTTTTAATTTTCTGTTATGTATGAAATACATAAAAATGTTAACAAATGTACAGTTAAGGAGTAAAAATAAATCTCATACTCATTTGGCATGAGAAAGATTCTTTAATCAAATCCCCAGTGGACAGTTATGATTGACAGTCATAATAGCAATGAGGTTTTTTTTTTTCATAATTCAAAAACAGCATAGGCAGAAGGAATGCACTTAGGCAGTTAAGAAATTAATCCTTGTAGCTGGGATTATCTTAAAATCTCTTAAGCAGATTTTGTCAGGTGGGAGACTATGATAATTTATGATATTTGCTGCTAAAATAAGAAAAATGACCATTTTGTGTTTGTGCCTTGGGTTTTGTAAAATGTCTTCAATATTTAATTCCTTCCTTTCTCTCTCTCTTTCTTTCTTTCTTTCTTTCTTTCTTTCTTTCTTTCTTTCTTTCTTTCTTTTTCTTTCTTTTTCTTTCTTTCACTTTCTTCTGTCTTTTCGAGACAGGGATTCCCTGTAGCTCCAGCTGGCCTGGAGCTCACTATGCAGACAAGGCTGGTCTTGAACTCACAGAGATATGCCTGCCTGGGATTAAAGTGCTGGGATTAAAGTTGTGTACCACCATGCCCAGCTTCAAATTATTTCTTATAATTAAACTTAAGGTAAGTACTGTTACCTGTAATTCATAAATGAGAAAGCTGAAGTTGAAAGTCAAGTGGCTGGATCGAGATCATACACACAATAAGTAGTAGAGTCTCGATGTGAAATTATGTCTTCTATCTTTAAAAACCACAGGCTTTTCCACAAAGAATGCATTCCCGAGGCACAACAATGGATTTTCAAGATAGCTAGAACCATACTCACTGTGTTACAAAATTTTAGAGTAATTATAAACATAATCCTCATTAGGGTTTGGATGTGGTTTGTCCAGCAGGGCTCAATGCTTCTGAGGACAGAACCATTGAGATGTGGAGCCCAGTGTATACAGAAGCAGACAAGAGATCTCAAACAGGATAGATGACAAAAACATATCCAAGGCTGTTCTCTGACCTCCATACCATGTGGCATGGGTGCACCCACATTTTCATTTGCATGGCTAGCAACCATCCATAACTCCAGTTCTGGGGGATTTGATGCCTTCTTCAGACCTCCAGAGGCAGTGCATTACATGGGAGGGGGGGTGCACATACATACACGCAGGCAATACACTCATACGCATTAAAAAATAATAAATAAAATAAAAATAGAGGCTATTGTAAGAAGTCCTAACATGTGCTGTTCTCTACCCAGGCTAGATACACCTGGGACATCTGCTCTTTTATTCATTAAATCCAACATTCCAATGGAAAATTTTATTGGAATGTGGAAAGATCAAAACAAGCCAGGACAGCTGCATCTGAGGCCAGTTTTATTTTGAAACTAGAAAACCCAAGCAAACAAACAACAGCAACATGTAGAAGTGAATTAATGACAGGTTATTGGAGATGAGTCAAAAAGAAAAAATAAGAGGCTGGGGAGATGGCTCAGTCTATAAAGTGGTTACTGTGCAAGAGTTAGGGCTGTGTTTGGATCCCCAGCACTCCTGTTCAAGGCCCGGCATGGCAGTGAGAGCCTGTGATGCTAACACTGGGGAGGCAGGGACTGGAAGATCTCTGGGGCTTGCTGGCTGGCTAGGCTAGCTTAATCTGCAAAATCAAAATTCAGTAAGAGACCTTGTCAAAAAAGAAAAAGGAAGAAGTTGGGCATGGTGGCACATGCCTTTAATCCTAGCACTTGGGAGGCAGAGGCAGGCCGATCTCTGTGAGTTCAAGGAGCAAGTTTCAGGCCAGCTAGGGATACAGGAAGACCTTGCCTCAAAAAGACCAAAAAAAAAAAAAGGTGGAATGTGATAGAGGAAAACACCCAATGTCAGCCTCTGGCCTCCACATGCATCTACATGCACTCCTGAATACAACATACACATGCTCACACACATACACCACTGAATTGCTGTTTCCAGCCTTCCATCTAGAATTAAAAGAGTTGGATCACTAATCATCCTGAATAAGATGGCAGGTTTATAGAAAAACATTTATACTATATTACAAAGAAGAAAATAATTCAGGACACTGTATACTCAATGACCTTTCTCAATGAAACAGTTCTAAACTAAAAGGAGAAATCCAAACTTGTTTAATGGTGTATTGCCATTATTGGAACCTCTAGCCAAAGGCCTGTCATCGGGACGCCTGGCCTGAGAAGGTAATTTGTAGAGGTCACATGATTATTTTCAAGAAAAGTATAGCTCGTGTGGAAGCACCTAACATGTCAACATTTCAGTCAGGGAACATATAAAGATGTACCTGGAAAATCTATTCATTTCATCAAAAAGTTAAATCAATCCTTACATACTGAATAACCATGAAATCTTAATTAGCTTGGGCTATATGATTTTTATTACAGAAAAACAAAGGAATTTAATTAAGATTAAGAATCTTAAAGAAATAAGGTTAGTTGTGAGAAGACTCAGCTTTTGAATAAGTTCATTGTTGGTTTGTAGAAACTCTCAGGGTGCTTTTGTTTCCAAATAAAAAATCTGCTGGATTTCTTAATTTATAAATTTTATGCCTCTTAATTTATTTATTGGAACACTGTCATCAACATAGTTTAGCGTAGTTTCAAAAGTAAACTTAATGATTGATTTTGCATCTATTAAAAATGTATGCAGTTTCCTGTAGTCTCCTTTTCAAAATAAGCAACGATTCTAGAAATGTTTTCTGGCATTGTTTAAACTTGCCATTTTATAGCCAATCCTTTGTCTGTGGATATCTTTGATTGCCTCAGTCACTCATTCTAAAATTGTGCTTTTTATAAATGCTAACCTTGTACAGCTTGCAGGGGCTCCTGCTTATGAAAAATTCTCAGGGGCTGGAGAGATGGCCTAGCAGTTAAGAGCGCCGACTGCTCTTACAGAGGACCCGGGTTCAATCCCCAGCACCCACATGGCAGCCGAGAACCGTCTGAAACTCCAATTCCAGGGGAATCCGACGCCCTCTTCTGACCTCCGTGGCATTGCATGACACTTGCATGCAGACAGTACATTCATACACATACAGAAATAAAAAAAAAAAAAGAAAAATTCTCAGATGTAGATGCTGAGACAGTTCATTCTAAGGAAGGCACAACAGTGGAAATGAGGTGAATTTGTCTGTTTTAAAGCACTTACTAAAACAGTAACTCTTTGTAGAGCATTTGACTGATCAGAAACTTCATGCTTCTGTCCACTGAATTAATCTGCTTAACATTCTTACTCTTATATTCTGCAAAATCCAGCCTGAAAATCACTTCCTTCCAGAAGGTTCTAAGAGTACCTATTTATGTCTGTCATGCATGTCTTAATCTGTATAATTTTAATGAGAATGTGTTGGCATGCTGTTTTATAATTTGTCTTCTGATTGTTTAGTTCTTAGAATCTAACTCTGAAAGTGAAGTAAACCCTCAAGGGTGGGCACCATGTTTTCTGTTGTTCATGTGAAGGTCAGGATTGATGCGATTCAGTAAATTCTGTTGTTTTCTGAATAACAAAAGACAATTTGAGCTGAATTTCATGTTGAACTCTAGTTGTCGCATTTTGGCAATCCTTTCTTTTTTGGTCTTTTTGAGATAGGGTCTCCCTGTAACCCCAGCTAGCCTTGAACTCATGGAGATCTGTCTGCCTCTGCCTCCCAAGTGCTGAGATTAAAGGAGTGTGCCACTGCACCCAACTGCATTTTGGCAATCTTTAAGTGGGAAATGTATGCCACAACTTTCAGTTCCCATAGTGTGCCACCTGTAATCATTCTGAATAAACAGTTTACTGCAGTGTTCTACATCGAGAGAAGCTCAGGGATTATATTTGACTTTAACAAAATGGAGCTAAGCTCAAAATAGAAGAAAACCTTTTCAGTGCAGATCCTGTTATTTGAGACTGGTGATAAATTGTCCAAACGAGGCTGAATTATACCTCTCTTTTAGCTATAAAAATGGGGTCTACCCTTCAAATTATTAATACAAGGATGCTGAGGGAATTTAAACCCATTCAGTCATTTAACAGCTAGTTATTTAGTGTGTGTGAAATACCATGTACTCTTTTAGGTTCTTGGGATACATGAGAAAGTAAAATAGACAAGCATTCCTGCCCTTGAGGAGTGGGGTAGGGCAGAAAACAATGCAAGAGCGACAAAGATGTTGATGGAATTATAGTTTGAGCGGGTCCCCTCCCAAATTCAGGTGTCGCCAATGTGATATATTAACAGTTGTTTAGGCCATGAAAAGTCTGAAAGGGCACGATGGAAGGATTCTTTTTGCTTTCTTCCTCTGCCATATGAGATCAGAATTACCCTGCCTTCTTGAGGATGCAAGGCACAAGGCACCATCTTGGAAGACCAAGCAGTCCACACCAGATGCTGATACCTTGAACTTGGACTCCTTTTAGTTTCACACCAATGAGACGTAAACTTTCATTCTTTCTGAGTCAGTCTTTGGTGTTTTGGTATAATAGCACAAACCAGAATAAGCGAGTTGTGATAACTGTTATAGAGAGAAATAAAGCAAGGGGGACAATAGAGAACACAAAGGGCAAGGGATGCAGGGGTTATTTAGGCAAGTGTTCTCTGAAAAGCTGGCATTTGGGCAGAGAACCAGAGAACAAGGGCTGAGCCATAGGTCTAGGTAGGTAAAAGGAAGGCTGTAGGTTTCATAGCTCCACAGTGGTGAGGTAAGCAGCGCTTGTCTCAGCAAGAAGCCTGGTGGCTGGAGTGTTTTGGATGAGGAGCCAGGAGAAACTAGATCAGATTAGACAGAGGTGTGAATGTTCTCTTGCACAGCTGGTGACTTTGGATAACAATAATATGTGGTATATTTCAAACAGGCAGGAAGGTGGACTTTGAATGTCCTTCTCACGAAGAACTGACCCATGCTTGCGCTGATGGATATGCTCATGACCTTGATTTGTTCCCTATACAAGATCACACTGTACTGATAAATAAGTACAAATGATTATATGCACTGGTTTGCTTTTCTATTGTTATGTAAAAGTACCACGATCCAAAACAGCTCAAGGAAGTAGGAATTTATTTAGTTCTAGAAGGCTACAGAGTCCATCATGTGGATAAGGCATGGCATGGTAGCAAGATCAGGAAGCTGGCTGCTGACATTTTATTTGCACACCAGGAAGCAGAGAAAGAGAGGAGGAAGAGTGGTGAGGGTATAAGCACAGTGACATTCCTCCTTCAGCAAGGCTCCTCTTCCTAAAGATTCTGCAATTCCCCAAATGGCACCACCACCTGGGGACCAGGTGTTCAAACCCAGGAGTCTGTGGGAGATAGTTCCCATTCAAAGGACCAGAGTGTGAATTTTAAAAACTTAAAAAAGGAAGGGCTGTTTGTGCAGTCTTATAAAGAACTAATGTGAGTTCAAGCTGCCTGTTTAAGTTCAATCAACTACTGCATAATACTGTTATGTTTAAAGTTCCTTCATGCACAATAAAGTTGCATGTTTTAAAAGAATGCTAGGAGCTGGGCGTGGTGGCACATGCTTTTTTTTTTTTTTTTTTTTTTTGTTTTTGTGGTCTTTTTGAGACAGGGTCTCCCTGTGTAGGTCCAGCTGGCCGGAAATCACTCTGTAGACCAGGCGGCCTTGAACTCACAAAGATCCGCCTGCCTCTGCCTCCCGATGCTAGGATTAAAGGGCGTGCGCCACCACACACCGGCGGCACATGCTTTTAATATCTAGCACTCAGGAGCAGAGGCCAGCGATCTTTGTGAGGTTCAAGGCCAGCCTGGTAGCAGCAGCAGTTCCAGGCCGCTGGTGCTACAGGGAGAACCCAGTATAGAAAAGACCAAAAAAAACGAAAAAAAAAAAGAAAAAGAATGCTAGGACTTAAGCTTTTCCCTAATGGCTCCTCTTTTTTCTATAGTTTGGATTGGAAGGGTTTCTGGAGACACAGGGTTGGGAGGGAGGGAGGGAGGGAGGGAGGGGTAGAGAGAGAGATATTGTCATACTCTTCTCTGTCCTTTAGAGCTTAGGAGTGTGGCCAATGAGCAGGAGCATTGGAAAGGGAGCTGGAAAGGAGGATGGCCATTCAGGGTACTTCCTCCCAGGCAAAACACTGAGGTGGGCTGAACCTGGGTTAGCAGAAGAGCCCATAGATGTCTGTGTTTGTAATTGGTCAGAAAGAAGGACCACATGAACATCTCTATAAAGCAGTGCGACAGAGGTAGCACAATGACTATTTGTATTTTTGCTCCTCCAGCTCCTGATCTGTACATGATAGGATCACCTCATGAAGTGATTTGGGGATTAAGGAGAAAATCTGTATCACATAGTTAGCAAAGTACCAGAAACATAGTAAGGACTCTTTTTTAGTGTGTGTGTGTGTGTGTGTGTGTGTGTGTGTGTTGTGTGTGTGTGTATTTAAACATTTAACTAACTATAGCCTTATATTTGTGTATGTATATGTTTATTATATATTAATTTTTGTTATTATTTAAATATAAGTATTACATTATATGTAATTGTTTTGATTTATGAGACAGGGTCTTATGTAGCCAAAGGTGATGTTGAACTTCTGATCTTATATCCCAAATGCTGGTATTATAGGAGTGCATGACTATGTCCAGCTTTGTATGGTGATGGAGGTTGAATCCAGGGCTTCATGCATTTTAGGCAAGTGCTCTACCAACTGAGCTACTTCTCCAACCCTATTTTGCTTTTTTATACTTTATCTTAACCAAAAGGTATAGAAGTGATCCTATTTTGTATTGTGAGACAGAGTATCCCTATGTAGCCAAAGCTGGCCTTGAATTCACTATGTAGCCCAGACTGTCCTCCAACTCATAATGATTCTCCTGCCTTGGCCCCCTGAGAGGAAATTATAGGGATGTACCCAACTTCATAGCCATGATTCTATTTTGTTTCTTTTTTTTCAATATATATATATATATATATATTATATATAAAATCTAGACCCATGTCCCCCCCATACCCCCACCACACCAGAGCTCATGCAGTCTGCCCAACATGCTTTTCATCTATTTCCCAGTCTTTCTCAATAATCTCAATGTAGAAGTTGACCGTTTTTAGGGCAGAAGTTTCACTGTTTCATCAATCTTTGAATCGTCCATTTCTGTTGCTTGTTTGTGTTGGTTAGTTGTTTTTTTTTGGCAATATGCATCCGCTCTCCCAACTGCTTTGGACAAAAGCTCAAGGGCCGTGCACAGAACTACTTACAATAGGTAATTGGCACTAACATCCACAAGCGAGGGATAACATGCGTCATTTGTTTTTCTGGGACTGTGTTACTCACACCTCAGCATGAATGTCCTCTAGCTCCAGCCATTTTCCTGGAAGCTATGATGTCCGTCTTTCCTTACTGCGGCATAGAACTCCATTGTGTAGATGTCCCTCATTTTCTCTATCCACTCATCATATGAGGGGCATATTGGGTTGGTTCCAGCTCTTGCTATGTGAAGAGAGCTGAAATAAACATGGCTGTGCATGTATCTCCTGCATAAGGGGTGAGTCTTTGAGGGTACATGCCATCGAAGGGTATGGCTGGGTTGGGTGAAAAGTTCATTCCAAGTCTTCCAGGGTTCTCCACACTGCTATATATTTCCATGTGTGGAGGGGGCTGTATGAGTTTACATTACCCACAGCAGTGGATGAGTGTTCCCCTTTCCCACACAAAACCTCTCCACCTTGGTATCATTGTTTTTTGATCCTAGCCAGCCGTTATTGGAGTGAAGATGTACTTAAAAGTGGTTTTGATTTGCAGTTCTTAATGAGTCTGTGACGTTGAAAACAGTTTTTCTTTAAGGTGTTTCTCTAGGAAGTCCTCGTAATTCCCGCACTTGTGAAGCTTCTCTGTTCAGATCTGTGGTTGATTGATCATTTGTTTTTTTTTTTTTACATTACCGATGTCGTTCTTCTTGGTGTCTTTGCATTAGATTTATGTGTTCTGGAATAGTCATGACTTTGTCAGATGTATTTTGCAGTGAAGGTTTTCCTCCCATCTGTTGGGATTTTCTTCCTTCTTTTTTTTTTTTTTTTTTTGATTTCTCCTGTACATAAGCTTTTTGAGTTTAATGAGATCCATTGTCAATGTTACCCTTAATTTCTTGCACAGCTGCTTCTGATTTAGAATCTTTTCAACTACCCTATTCTTGTAGGTCTGCTTGCCAACTTTTTCTACTTTAGTGCCTCAGAGTTTGAGGTTTCACATTTGAGTTTCTTTGATCCACTCGGGAGTGAGCTGTTGTGACAGGTGCGACGACTGGTAGGGGTTTTAATTTCACTCTTTCATTCTAAACTAAAGTGGTGATCAGTTTTGCCAACACCACTTACTGAAGATGCTGTCTTTTCTCCATGTGTTTCTTTGTGCCCCCTTTGTCAATATATAGAGATGGTCCGAAATTGATAAATGTGCGGCAGGTTTTGATATTCGTTTTGTTCCATTGGGTTAAACAGGTTTTTTTTGTGCAACGGTACCAGGCTGTTTTTTATGACTATAGCCCTGTAGAATTTGAAGTTCTGGAGTAATAGGATCCCCCCGTGTGTAGCTCTTTTCCCCTTCAGCGGTTGTTTTTGGCTATTTCAGGGCTTTTTTTTTAACATGAATTTAGGACTTTTTTTTTCCCAAGTCCATGTGAAGAAATCTTGGGGATTTTGATTTGGAATTACGTTAAAACTATATCAGGAGTTTGGTGTGAATGGACATTTTTGAACAATCGTTTAATTTTCCCAATCCATGAGCCATGGGGGTTTTTCTCTTCTTATGCCTTCTTCTTAATTTCTTTTTTAAGAGGTTTAAAAATTTGTTGTAGAGATCTTTAGGGTTCTTTGGTTAGGTTTGTTTCCTAGTATTTTAATTGTTTTTTTGAGGCTATTGTGAGCGGGGAAAGGTTCTTTGAATTCTTTCTAACCGTTATTTGCTTGTTCTTGGTGTAAAGAAAAGGCCATTGATTTTTTTTTTTTCAGTAATTTTGTAGCTGCCACTTTGTGAATCTGTTGACGTTCTACGGGTTTTTTCATGTGGTGGTTTTTAGACATCCCTAGATAAAAAACAATCTATCATAGCAAATTAGGGATTAGCTGACTAGCTGCTGTTTCACAATTAGTACTCCTTTAATTCCATTTCTTGCCTTATTGCTGCTAGCAAGTGTTTCAGCACTATATTGAAGAGGAGTGGTGACAGGGGCAGCCTTGTGGAGTTCCTACACTTTAAAGGGAATATTTCTGTGCGTTTCCTCATTTAGGATGATTATTGCATGTGGGTTTCCTTATTGGCTTTGCATTATCTTTCAGGAATGATCCCTCCCAATTAGTTCCTTCTGGACTTAAGCATGAAAGGGATGCTAGGATTTTGTCAATCTTTTTACAATCTTTTTTTTTTTATATGTGTGGTTTTTGTTCCCCGCCCCCTTCTGATTCCATTTATGTGTTTGATGTTTTATGTTTCATTAAATTTATGTTTTATGAATTGATTATCCATCACTTGAACATCTTGGAGACAACTTGATCATGATGGATGGCATCCGTCTGATGTGGTCTTATTTGCGATTTGACCCAGTACCTGTTTAGATTTTGGCACCTATGTGTTCATAGGGAGATGGTGTCCTATTAGTTATCTCCTTTTCTCACTTTATTGGTTGATTTGCCTGGTTTTGGTTAATAAGTGTGCCGGCTTCAAAGAGAGGAATTTAGGGATTGCCCTCTGAGTAGGTATCCTTCTAAAACGTTCAGTATATGATGGTTGCTATCTTGGTCTTTTTTGAAATGTTTTAGAATTCTGCCATGAAACCATCGGGACCTGGGCTTTTTTTAGATGGAGGTTCTTATTATCCCTTTCAATTTCTTCCATGTTTATTATGGGTCTGCTTAAGCTGTGATCTCTTCTGTGGTTAGCTTTTGGTGATGTCCCAAGATTTCAGATATTCCACCATTTCTTCTAGGTTTTCAAACTTGGTACAGCCAATGCATACTCTGCAAATAGAGGTCACATCATGCTTAAGACCTCCATGTCGACAGTGCAGCCAATGCATACTCTGCACATTGAGGTCACATCATGTTTAAGACCTCCATGTTGACAGTTCAGCGAATGCATAGTCTGCACATTGAGGTCACATCATGTTTAAGTAATCCTCCATGTTGACAGTTCACGAATGCATAGATTCTGCACAGGAGGTCACTCATGTTAAGTCCTCCATGTGCCATCAGTACAGAGCCAATGCATACTGTGCACTTTTGGTCACTAGTCTCTGTCCAGCACTAACCGGCTTTTTCCTTAATTTGTCTCTACTGAATAGGATTTCAGAGTGGGGAAATTGTGTACTGGGGGTCTTCAATAGTCTTTTAGTTTATTATTTTATGTTGTGATTGTGTAATCGGATGCATTGGTAGTTTCTGTGTAAATTGCTGATTGCTGAGGTTCAAAGGTGGGTGTTTATTCACCGGAAACTGCTAGTGACGTTAAGGGCAAGTTAGCCACCAGGGTGTCGTAGGTGATTTACGAAGAACCGAGGGGTCCAGATTCCATGGAATGGAGTTAAAGGTCGACGCTTCTTTTTATTTTTTTTTTGTTGGATCCAGTCCTTCTGCATTTAGCAGCAGTTACAGCGTCTATATATCACGTGGCCCTCCAGGGTACTCCGCCAGGTCTTTCTATTTACTAAACATAATATGTAAACATAAAATAATTAACAAACTGATGCTGGTCAACTTGGTGGCCTTACAAATCCCAGCACTTGGGGAAGGCAGAGGGAGGAGAGGTAGATCTCTGTGAGTTTAAGGCCAAGACCTGGGCGTTACATAGTGAGTTCCAGCTAGCTGGGGGTCACAGGGAAAATTGCCTGTCTCAAAAAGATATAAAAAAAAAAAAAAAGACAAGAACCAAAAGAAACTAGGCACCAGGCACAACCAACATTTTACATATATGTTCAATAATGGGCTGACTGCAAGTGGCCCTGTACTTTGTCTACTAGAAGATGTATGTGTCAGCAGTTTAAAAACATGCCTTTGAATGACTTTTACAAAAGCAGGATATTAGGCAACCATTTGTTGAAAAGGTTCCACCTTTTTGTTGTTTTTTACTATTTTTTTGCCTGAACAAACAAAGAGAAAACGAAGCAAAAATGGCCAGAAAACAAAGTTTGCCTGTTATTCCCTGATAATTTTCTGTTTAAAGGAAGCTGATAATTTCCCCCATTTAATACTTGGGGGGGATCATTTCTAGTTTGGGTATACCAGTTATACATTTTAGAGCCTTCAGTTTCATTTATTTGTGAAACAGTGCTTTTGTGTGTGTGTGTGTGTGTGTGTGTGTGTGTGGTCTATGCATATGCATGAATGTGCACACCTATGCTGATGTCCATGAAGGCCAGAGGAGGGTGGGGGGGTCCTTCTCCATCACTCTCTGCCTCATGCCCTTGAGTTAAGATTCTCACTGACCCTGAAGCTTGCCATTTTGAGTAGGTTGGCTGGTCAGGAAAGTCCTGGTATCTCCTGGTCTCTATTTCCCTTACCCCTGTCCCAGGACTGGGCTACAGGTGCACACGTGGGTACTCCCAGCTTTTACATGGGGTGGGATGTTAACTCAGGTACCCATACTTGCATAGCAAGTGCTCTTACCAAAGGAGTCATCTCTACAGCCCTTGTTTTCTATTATAAAGATAATGCGGGCTGGGCATGATGGTGCACACCTTTGATCCCAGCACTCAGGAGGCAGGCAGGGAACCTGGGGACTCTCGGCTCACCAGCCCTGGAGTCTACATAGTGGGATTCCAGGTCTAGTTGGGGCTACCAGGGAGATTCTGGTTGCAAAAAGACCAAAAAAAAGAAAAAAAAAAAAAAAGAAAAAGAAAAAGACAATACATGCTCAGCATAGGAAACATCAAGGGTAGCAGTGACCCCATCATCTGATGATAACTCATCCTAACATTCTGTGCTTTGTTTTCAGTTTTGTTTTATTTATTTACTATTTTTATTTTATTATTTTAAAAATTTTCAAGTATAGAATACTATTTTTATTTTATGTATATGAGTGCATTGCCTGCATGTATCTAAGTGCACCTGTGTTGCACAATGCCCATGGAGGTCAGAAGAGGGCATCAGATTCCCCTAGAACTGGAGTTACAGATGGTTGTTAGCTGCCATGTGGGTGCTGGGAATCAAACTCAGGTCCCCCTAACTGCTGAGCCATCTCTCTAGCCCTGTTTTTAGGTTTTTTTTTTTGTTGTGTTTTTTTGGTGTTTTTGAGACAGGGTCTCACTGTAGCTGGCCTGGAACTCACTTTGTAGACCAGGCTGGCCTTGAACTCACAGAGATCCACCTGACTCTGCCTCTGGAGTGCTGGAATTAAAGGTGTGTGCCACCAAGCCCTGGTGTTTTCAGTATAGCTGTTTTAATATAACCTTTAATTATTGCCAACTGAAGTTAAAAAATATGTAAAAACAGTTAATCCAATTTTTAACTTAATATCAAATTTAAGCGCCTTCTCCATCTCTGTCTTTCTTCCTTTCTTAGAATCCATGTCTCATGTAGTTCAGGCTGGCCTTGTAGCCAAGGTTGGCTGTAAACTCCTGATTCTCCTTATTCTATCTAAGTGCTGGTATTATGGATGTGTGCCACCATGTCTGTCTCTTAAGCATTTTCTCATGCTAAGGACTACTAACATGCCAGTGGGGCAGGTATTGATTATGGGTTACTCAGTCTTCTGTTACAATGGCTCATCTCTAGGTTTTGTTTTCATAATGCAATGAAGAACATTTTTGTGTACAGGCCACTGTCAGATTATTTCCTCAGGACTGATTCTGAGACAGAACTGAATGTGTCCAAATAACACTTTTAGAAGTTGTGATGTCTATATTGATAAAGTTCTTTATATAAAGATGTAGAGCCAATTTCCCTGGGAGGATGTCAATGCAAGATGAATTTTTTTTTTTTTTTTTGTCTTTTAGAGACAGGGTCTCCCCGTAGCCCCAGCTGTCCTGGAATTCACTCTGTAGACCAGGCTGGCCTTGAACTCACAAAGAGTCCACCGGCTCTGCTCCCACGTGCGAGGAGTAAAGGCAGGCAGTCCACCAGCCGGCCCAGGCGAGCCTGGGCATCGGGTGAGATGGAAATCACATGGAACTGCATTAATAACAACTAGATTCTCCCCTCTACTCTAAAATCTTAACACAATGACATTGATAGAAGCTAAATACTGTACATTTAATTTTGAGAAATTAGAATAAAACTCATGATTATTAAAAAGAAATTTCTTGTGGTAGTATATAATCATTTTTTTTTCCAGAGGAATACTATTATTTAAGAAATATTGGGTAGACAAAAAAAAAAAAAAAAAAAAAAAAAAAGAAACAGCCGGGTTGTGGTGGCGCACGCTTTAATCCTAGCACTCGGGAGGGCAGAGGCAGGCGGATCTTTTGTGAGTTCAAAGGCCAGCCTGGTACCAGAAGTGAGCTTCCAGGACAGTTGGGGCTACGAGGAAACCCTGTCTCGAAAAAAGACCCAAAAAATTCCACTCCAAAAAAAAAAAGAAATATGAAGAGCTGGCATGGTGAGGTCAGACTTGTAACTCTACGCACAAACATTTTAGGATTATTAGGTTATTTGATAAATTTACTTTCTCATGTGAAATATTTATCTCAATAAATTTATTTGCTAATACTTAATAAGCCAATTCTTTTTTTTCCCCCCACTTCAGTAAAGGCCAATTCTTACTGCAGCTTTATTTGGGTTGGTGTTAGAATGGTGTGTTTTCAGTATCCTTGTACTTTCATGCTTTGTTTCTTATGTATTGTCCTTTGCACGAGGGACCTGGGTTTGTTCCCAGCACCCACATGGTGGCTACAACACTATCTGTAACTCCAATTCCGGGGATCTGTATGCCCGTTCTGTCTGCCACAGGCGTGCGATGAACATGGGTGCATTTACATACATGCAGGCAAATCCACATACATAACATAAATAAAAAAATAAATATTTGAAATGATTTATATGATAATAAGAAATATGCTATTTATTACTTATGCAGCTTAACAATATTCAGTGCTCTTCATTCCTTTGGGTAGGTATATATTTCTGTTTGGTGTTGTTTTCTTCTTTTTAAAGGACTTCTGAATTTCTTGTAGGGTAGTCTTTTGTGATGAATTCTTCAGCTTTTTTACTTTCGGTTTTGAAAGATATTTTAGTAGGGTATGGAATTCTACATTGATAATTTTATGGTTTCCAGCAAATTTAGAGAACTGTTTTTTTTTTTTTTAATTTATTTTTTTTTATTTTTTTTAATTTTATTTATTTCTGTATGTGTATGAATGCACTGTCTGCATGCAAGTCTGTGCACCCGTGTCGTGCAATGCCGCGGAGGTCAGAAGAGGGTCTCGGATTCCCCTGGAACTGGAGCTCTCCTGGAATTGGAGTTTCAGACGGTTCTCTGCCGCCATGTGGGTGCTGGGGATCGAACCTGGGTCCTCTGTAAGAGCGGTCAGCGCTCTTAACCGCTAGGCCATCTCTCCTGTTTTTGGCAAGATGACCTTTAATGTACTCTTTAGCTCATCATTAAGTGGGAAAATGAACACTGAGATTGAAGAGGCAGGTGAGACCCATGTAGAGGAGTTAGGACTGCAATCTGTAGGAATATGAGGATTTGTAAGCAGAAGAATTTTAGGAAGATCCCTGTGAAGTTTCTCATGAGAATTGTATAAGAGATAACAGTAATGACTCCCAGGCACTCCCTCACACTCTGTGTGCTTTACATGTATTAAATCATTTAATCTCTACAACCAGCTCAACAAATAGATTTTGAGGAACTGAAGTTTAGGGAGCCAAGGTAATTTGCCCAAGAAAAGAGCAAGAATGAAATGCAAACCCAAACTAACTCCCTTTGAATCCAACAGCAGCACTCTGACTTCCATAGTGAACTGACAGGTACTAGAAGCAATGTTAAGTTGGGAATTATGGCAACAGGGTAGGTCAATACATAGTGATAAAATAAGGCCTGAATTGGAAAAGTCTTCAAGAGAAAGAATTGCTGGAGGGATATGTGGCTATAAGCAAAGGAAAGAAAGGCAGGCAGAAAGCCAGTGTGAGTTCTAGATCTCTGGCTTGGACAACCTGAGTGACTGGTAGTACCAGGACTTGAGGCAAAAAGAAAGGAGAGGAAAATAGTTCTTGATGAGAAGGACAAATTCCATTTTTCAGGTAGAGATTAGAAAGCTTGGGAGACATAGATGGAGTGTTTGAAGGTGATTAGAAATGTAATTCTAGGCTTCAGGAATTGGATGGGAGCTTTACATCAACTTGAGTTTCATCAGCAAAGATCTTTCTTTCTGTTGCTATAACAAAAAAAAGAGTGTGGATTTTTAAAATCCATGGTTTTGGAGGTTGAAAGTCCAGGATTAGATGAACCCTTTCCCCCATGTGCGCAACCTCTTGTGAAGGCCTTTTGCCAGTATCACAGTGGAAAGGAAAGCAGCTGAGTGCAGAAGGGGCTGGGCACACAGCACGGCTTCACCTAAGAGCAACCCATTTTCTCAGAACTAAGTAGAGGAAAGCAAAGAAGGCAGCTCCTGCCCCTCCCAAAGCCGAGCCAAAGTGAAGGCATTGAAAGCAAAGAAAGCAGTGCTGGAAGGTGTCCACAGCTACAAAAACAAAATCTGTACGTCACCCACCTTCCGGTGGCCCAAGACCCTGTGGCTCCAGAGGCAGCCCAAGCACCCTCGAAAGAGAAACATGCTTGACCACTCTCCCATCATCACATTCTCCCTGACCACTGAGCCAGCCACAAAGAAGACAGAAAACAATGCAGCTGTGTTCATTGTGTGGCTAACAAGCAGCAGATCAAACAGGCTGTGAAGAAACTTTATGACACTGCTGTGACCAAAGTCAGTGTCCTGATCAGACCTGGCAGAGAGTCAGTTCAGTTGACTCCTTATTACAATGCTTTGGATGTTGCCAACAAAACTGGATCTAAGCAGTTCATATGGCTAATTCTAAATACATATTTTTTCACCATAAGAAAGAAAGAATTATTAAGTAGAGAGCTGGAGAGATGGCTCGGTGTGCAACGGTGCTTGGTGGCCAGCCTCAGTTTCATCCCTGGGGCCCACATGTTGGAAGGAAAGAACCCCTTCCCTCAGGTTGTAGGTTGTCCTCTGACTTCCACATGCATACCATGCATGTGTGCTTGTGTGCTTGTGTGTGTGTGGGTGTCCTAAAGGGGTAGCTAAATATATATATATATTTTTTTTTTTTTTTTTAACATGTCATCTCCAGGAGTCCCTTAATTCATTCAATATTTTTTGAGACAGGGCTTCCCTTTCGTCCCAGCTGGTCTAGAGCTCACTATATAGACCAAGCTGGCCTTAAACTCACAGAGATCCTCCTGCCTCTGCCTCCCAAGTGCTAGGATTACAGGCATATGCCACCATGCCCCGTTCCCCAATTCTAGCAACACTCAAAACTCCAAGTCCGAAGTTTCATCTGAGATGTAATAAAAACTCCTAGACAAGAGCACGTAAGATAAAACCTGGAAAGAAAGACAGATAGGAGTTATCTCTTTTTTTCCAAGAGATAGTGGCAGGACAGGGAGAGAATAAACATCTCCATTCCAAAGAGATAAACAGGCCGGACATGGTAGCACACACCTTTAACCCTAGCACTCAGGAGGGACAGGCAGGCAGAGCTCTGTGACTTTCAGGCCAGCTGGGGCTATAGGGAGATCCTGTCTCAAAACACAGCATTAAATCTTTGAGATAGCGTCTTCACTCTGTACTTCAGGCTGCTCTCAAAGTCATGATACCCTTCCTACCTCAGCCTCTCCAGTGTCAGCACACTCAGTCGTCCAAGTCCAGCATCCTATGGAAGATTGTACTGGGGCGCTGGAGGTGCTACTCCCAGGGTGTTACTGTTTGCAGCTTACATGGGCGTTCTCATGGGCAGTAGGCCAGTATCTCCAGCTTGCCCACACAGGTGTTGCATGCTGCCATGGCTTTATCTTCCTGAGGACTCAGTGGTGATACTCCCACTCCCATAGAGTCACTAGATGCCTTAGTAAAGAGTCTCTGTAATGGCTCCACTCCTGTAGGCAAGGCCTCTGCCTGACTTACCAGACTTTGGTATCTTGGTGGAAGCCACCTTGATTCCAAAGCTCTCACACTGGTTGCCTGTGCAACCATTTCTGTATAAATGCCACCAAGGTCTGCTGCCAGCCAAGCCATGCTTGGGTCAGCCGAACTGTGGCTGGAGGGCCCTTAGGGTGCTGCTTCCTGGGAAAAGCAGAGAACATAATTCTGAGATGGCTCTGGGCAATGAGCCTGTGGAGGATGTGATCAGGACCACTTCCTGAAAATATTCTGCCCTGGAAGGCTTCTGGCCCTGTGATGGGAGAGACTGTGTGTAGATTTTTGTGAGACCTTGAGGCCTCCTTCCTAATGACTCTGAATGTTAGAAACTGGCTCTCTTTCATTCATGCTACTCGCTTTAGCATATAGTCATTTGGCTATACATTGTTTTCTTCTTGAGAACATGTTTTTGTTATTTTTGTTTTGTTTTGTTTTGGCCATGCTGGAGAATTTCCAAGTATGTCTGTTCTGCTTCCTCTTATTCCTCCCGTGATTCCCCTCCTTCTCGCATGGTGCTGAGAACTGGATTCAGATCTTCGCCTATCCTAAGCACACACTACCACTGAGCTGCTTTTCTTACACTTGTAGGATTTGCCTTGAAGTCACACTGTTGCTCCCTAGTCCCACTGTTTGCAGTGGATGGTAACAAAGCATCAGCTGGAAT
This sequence comes from Rhizomys pruinosus, assembly GCA_009823505.1. NCBI lineage: Eukaryota > Metazoa > Chordata > Mammalia > Rodentia > Spalacidae > Rhizomys > Rhizomys pruinosus. Next base: position 426,761 of record VZQC01001128.1, on the reverse strand, counting down.
GCTTTTTGGTTCAGATATTTCATTTGCCAATTTTAATAATTCTTAAATTCAGTTTTCCCTAAAACCCTGGGCATGAGTACAGTTCAGCCAGATTCTTAGCTGTTTCACTGCAAGGACAGCCTTTGCCCCAGTTTCCAAAAAGATCCTAGACTAGCCCTTAATGCTCTGTTTACAGTATTCTACGCTTTTCTATTTGCTTGTCACATTCATCCAGCCTTCAATATTATCTAGCTCTAAATTCACTTGCATGTTTTCAGAGATAGTTATAGAAACAACCTCACTTCTCAGTACAAATTTTATGTGACCATAGCAAAATACATTCTGTTGACTATTTTATAAAGAGAGGTTTGTTTGGCTCCCAGCCTTGGAGACCAGAAGTTGGAGATTAGTTACCCTCTGTGGTGGTTTGAATGAGTGTCCCCCATAGGCTTTAAGTATTCAGACATTTGTCTCCAGTTGGTGGTACTGTTCTTGGAGGTCTTAGAAGGTGTGGCCATGCTAGAAGAAGTACATTATTGGGAGCAGGCTTAGTGAGTTTAACTAGTCTTGCGGCCTCCAGTTGCTCTCTCTCTGCTTCCTGTGCTCATTGTGAGATGTGACCCTCGGCTTGCTGCTCCAGCTCCAGCTGCCATGCCTCCCACCACAATGGACTCTAATTCCCTGGAACCGTCAATCATAAGCTCAAATAAACTCTTCCTTTTATAAGTTCCTTTGGTCATGGTGTTTTATCACAGCAATGGAAAAGTGACTAACACACCCTCCATCTGCTCAGTCTCTGGTGAAGGGTCTCTTGGCTTTATCACAATATGGCAAAGGAGAAGAAATAGATACATGCAGAAGGGGCCAAGTATTTGAAGTTGACTTGCTTTTTAACAACTTACTCTCAAGATAACTGCATTAATTTCTCTCAGAGCAGTGTTCCTTGTGTTCCCTGTGACCTACTAGGCCCCACCTCTCAAAGTTTCCACAATGGGGACCAAGCATCTAACACAAGAAACTTTGGGACACACACTCAAAAGGTAACTAAACCACAGCAGTCTCTTGACATTGGGATAACTTGCATTTTGAGCTACATAATTCTTTGTGGTGAAAGGTCATCCCATTCTAGGATGTTTGGCTTCGTTCTGGGTCTCTGCTCACTAGTTGCCAGTGGTACCTTCCTCAGGCCCATTAAAATAACTGAAATGCTGTCAGACATGGCTATGTGAACTTGGGAAGGGGAAATTATCCCTGATTAGCTGGAAACCACTGGCTATAGGTAGTGACTGACCACTGTGGGAAAGAATCCAAGCTGAATAACCTAGAAAGGTCAGGCAAGACAAAAGCACCCAGTAGGCAATTAGGGTATGGGTGACCCTAGCAGAAGTTTAACAGGGTGACACGAGCAGTAGCCTGACTGTAGTGCTCTGATGAGTGAACAAGGAACAGAAACCTGAAACAAGGAATCCTTTGTTTAGAACATGGCTCAGAATGGCCTGAATGGGCTCCCCTTTAGGTAGAAGGGTATGCAGGCTCCAGGAGAGCTTTTTTCATTTCTTCATTTCTTCATTTATCTAGATAAAATTCTATCTAACATCCACCTTTTTTTCTTTTCTTCCGTCTTGCCTGTCTCTATACCACCTTTACTTATTTCTTCTTTCTGCTAAAATAGGATAGTTTTTGAGCCAGAGAAAATGGTGTGTGTAACTCCTCCTTAAGTTTGTCATCATTTGGTTTCTTTTTTTAAATTTATTTATTTATTTATTTATTTATTTATTTATTTATATGAGTGTACTGTCTGCACGAAGGTCTGTGCACCCGTGTCGTGCAATGCTGCGAAGGTCAGAAGAGGGTGTCGATTCCCCTGGAACTGGAGTTCTCCTGGAACTGGAGTTACAGACGGTTCTCAGCCGCCATGTGGGTGCTGGGGATCGAACCCGAGTCCTCTGCAAGAGCAGTTGGCACTCTTAACTGCTAGGCCATCTCTCCAGTCCCCATTTGGTTTCTTTAAAGGTATGTTTGACCCTGATGTCTTCTCCTGGCTGGCTTTTCAGAACCGTTCTTTGGATACATTTTCACCAAAGTTTTCCCTGATCCCTTCGACTGGATGAGAGTCCTTTCTCCACAGAATGGCAATTTGTCCCACTTTCCCTCCCCAATATTCATGCATTTTATGTATATTCTTTTTTGTATACAGGGATGTTATACGATTCATTTTTATATTATTCATTCTAAGACTTTTAGCTTGTTCTATAATGATTGGACAGTTTCTTTAAGCTCTTTTTGTGCTTGATTTTGTTGATACTTTGAGAACGTCATACAATGTATTTTGATTGTATTCAGACCCCTTCCCCCATCTCTATTCCACCTTACTACCCTTCCAACTTCATGTATTCTATTATTTTTCTTTCTTTCTTTTTTTTTTTTGTCTTTTTGAGACTGGGTCTCCCTTTAGTCCTAGCTGGTCTGCAGCTTGCTCTGTAGACCAGGCTGGCTTTGAACTCACAGAGATCTGCCTGCCTCTGCCTCCTGAGTGCTGGGATTAAAGGTGCACACCACCACATCCGGCGTATTTTTCTTTTTTAAAGGACTATCAAATATAACTTGTGTTCTCTAAGTTCTCATGGGGGTGGGCCCATTTTTTCGAATTTGGTCAATGTACCAGGCTTCAAGCCTTTAAAGAAAACTGACTCTCTCTCTCTCTCTCTCTCTCTCTCTCTCTCTCTCTCTCTCTCTCTCTCTCTCTCTCTCTCTCTCTCTCTCTCTCTCTCTCTCTCTCTCCTAGCAGCTATTGATCACCCATAGATACTCAGATAGCACTGGGACTTCTTCCCCATCTCTCTCACCCAGGCTGGGTTTTTGTGTGGCTTGGGCATGTGCAGGTCTTGTGCATGCTGTCACAAGCATTATGGGTTCATATATGTGATTGCCCTGCCGTTTTCAGATGACATGGTTTCCTTGTATTCATCCACCACCTCTGGCTCTTACAATCTTTCTTCCCCTCTTCTGCAGTGACCCCTAAGCCTTGGGAGGAGAGGGTGTGGCATAGGTGTTACATTTAGGGCTGAGCACTCTGCAGTCTCATTTTCTACAGGTCGATCAGTTGTGTTAATCACCATCTGCTGTAAGAAGCTTCTATGGCGAGAGTTGAGAGATGCACTAATCTATGAATATAACCATAAGTCCTTAATATAGTAGTAGGTTCTTTCCTATGGCTTGTGACTTGTCTAGCCATGGGTTCTTGGCCCTGATAATAGTACCAGGTATGGGCTCCATCTTGTGAAATGGTCCTAAAATTCAATCAGAAGGTGTCTGGTTACTCCCATTACATTTGGGTTACTATTGTATGACTGGGCTTATCTTGCCAGCCCAGTGATTATTGTAGCTCACAGGATTCATAGCTGAGTAAGGTGATTATTATTTTTCTCTTCTAGTAGTATGCATAGCACCTTCTAACGATATGAAAGCTAACCAAGAGAGATGAAGCATCAAGGTCAGGACTAGCTTGATTTCTCCTGGTTTGTTCTGACTCACAGATGTAGTGTCTTCACAAACAGGGTCATACTGTCAAGTTCTATTGGGTAACCAAGAGCAATGACAATAGCCAGCATTGTTTGAGGCTCTAGGGGAACAACACCCCCTATCAACAATTACCAGAGGGAGCCTGTGGTGTCTGGTAGGGCCATTGAACTCTCATTATAGGGTAACTCTTTTTATATTGTTTATATATGTACATATACTTTTCTATTTATTTTTATTTTTTGGCCTTTTTGAGACAGGATCCCTCTGTAGCCCCAGCTGGCCTGGAACTTGTTATGTAGACCAGGCATTAATTAAAAAAATTATGTGTATGAATGTTTTGCCTGGTTGAATGTAAATGCACCCATCTGGTGCAAAGTCCACAGAGGATAGAAGAGGGCTTCAGATCCCCTGGAACTGGAGTTAAGGGTAGTTGTCAGTCACAATGTGGGTGCTGGAAACTGAACCTGGGTCCTTTGCAAGAGCAGTGTACTTAATTGTTGAGCCACTCTCCAGCCCCAATGTTTTAAGAAACTTCTATAGTGGTAGGTTTCCATATGACTTTTCCTACAGGCTGTCAGGGCGAGGCGCCCCTCCCCTTACTCTCCCTCTGGCCTGCCCTTCATTGCTTATCCCCTTTGACCCTTCCTATTCCGTTCTTCCTCTTTGCTCTTTTATTATCACTGTACTCTATCTGTCCTCCAATGAACTCTCCCCTGAACCCCTCACTAGCTTCCTGATGGTTATGAATTTTCTGACTGAAATACACAAGTCTAAAGAGTCAAAGCTAGCATTCACTTATGAGAGACAACATGTGACATTTGTCTGTCTGTGTCTGGGTTGCCCCACTCAGGGTGATTTTTTCCAGTTCCATCCGTTTACTTATGAATTTCATAATTTTGTTTTAAATTTAAACACAGTGTTGTTGGAGTGTGGAAGGAAGCCATTGTGTCCTTTTGCATTCAGGGAAGACAAGGTTTATTTTTTTTTCTTCTTATGCAGTATGCATACTTATCATGACAGTTACAATAATATAGCTATTGAATTATGAAGAAGAGATTTTACACATTACAAAGAGAAAGTATAATGGTTAGACAAATATATGGTATGGACAGAAGAGGAATTAGCTTTTTCTAATAATAAAAGATTTTAAAATTTCAAGTCCTATTATTGTATTAACTTACATTATTAATATGTATTTTGAGGCTGGTGTGGTGGCTCACACCTTTAATTCTAACATTCAGGAGGCAGAGGCAGGCAAAAAAAAGAAAAAACCCTCACAGAGGTGAGTTCAAGGCCAGCCTGGTCTATATAGTGAGTTCCGGGCCAGCTGGGGCTATAGGGAGACCCTGTCTAAAAATAAATAAATTAATTAAATAAATAAATTTTGAAAAAATTGGGATTAGAACTAAATATATCTGAAATGTCTTTATAACTGTCTTCTTACCATTTCCAAATAAAAGCTAGAACAAATGCTAACATTGTGAAAGACCTTTATTTCTGATATTTTTATTCACTTCAAGGAATTGAAAGCACACAACAAACTTGAATAGAATATGAAAAAAAATAGAATGCATTTGCATTCTATTATCTGGATGAAAATTTGTAGGAAGCTTTCTTTTTGTGCTGAACAGGACCATGTGGCCCTGCTAAGGGAAAGGGGAACACAGTGCCCACTTCGTGGACACTGTGGGGAACTGACCCCTTGGTGCAGAGGTCAGTTGGTTACTTCTGTAACCCGAACTGAGGTACTTCCACCTCAGGCCCTTAGCCTGAGACAACGAGACACATTTTCCACTCTTGGCTGTGATTTCCCACCTGCCCAGCGACTGCTAAACTCTGGACAGGAATTTCAGGCTGTTGGCTGTTGGCCTATCTTCAGCCTATGTCCACTCACAACACCAGCTACTCAGATTGGTGGTCTGCAAGGGGACCTCTTTCCAACCCACTGGCCACTGGAATGAAATGCAGGCCTACCTTGGCCTGTATGTGTGCAGTAATCAATAAAAAATGACGGCTGGGAATTCCATGATGATGTTTCTTGGAAATTCAAATTTATTCCTTGCTACAGCCTGCTTTTATAAACTAAATGACATCAGTTCCCAGGACCAATCATAGGCCCCCCAACTCTGAGCCACTGCACACCGTTGCTACAGCCAGCATCACCCAGCTAGGCTATGTTGTTTTCTCCTCCTTGGGGTGGGGTCAGATCCTTGGCCACGAGGTGCCCTGAGGCATGCTAGCTGAGCACTAGCCCCCAATTCAAACTGGATCTTCCTAAAAAAATTCTGCAAGACAGTGGTTTTCTACAATTCATACAAGGTAGTGTTTACAAGCTCATTTGACTTCTTGGGGAGGTGTTGTATTTATACAGTAATTAACATAAAAAATTACACAAGTGCATCCAGAAAAAACCTCCTTCCCACCTCCCATTTGCTTTTCCCTGCTCTTGCTTATTTGGCTCTCTTCCCCAATTGCTAATATTTACTATTGTTTGGTTTATCTTTCCAAGCTATATCTACAAGCTCATTTCTACTGACTTTTTCTATATATAATATACCTGCTACTTTATATCTTAGTTTTTTATTCCTTAACAATATATTTGGACAATTTTCTACTATATTATAGAAAAAGAGATAACCAACTGAAAATTGTCATCTAGTCTCTACATAAATGCCTTGTTATGCATGTGCTAACAGTTTTATGCACACACACAAATAAATAGAAAATAAAGCAATTTTATTTTCACTAGCAATGTTTGAAAGGGGCTGCATTTCTGAATTTTGAAAAACGTGATAAAAATTCTATTTTGTTTTCAGTTTATTACTTATTATTAGTGAGGTTAAATTTCAAAGTTTAAAAGTTTTAAAATATGTATCTTATAGATTTATTGAACTCCAAGAAGTACTTTGGTGATAGGAAAGAATTCACTAAAAGAAAATTTCAAAACATTTAAACATCCTTTTTTTTTTGGTCTTTTTGAGATAGGGTCTCCTCATAACCCGAGCTGGCCTGGAACTCGCTATGTAGATCAGGCTGGCCTTGAACTCACAAAGATCTACCTGCCTCTGCCTCCTGAGTGCTGGGATTAAAGGCATGTGTCACCATGCCTGGCTCATTTAAACATTTATTTTCATTTAAACATTTTTAACTACCAAATTTATGTTAAAATGAACAAAGATGTTTAAAATCACTGAATACCACATCAAATCTATACCACTGTTAATATTTCATGTTATGTAAAATTTTAGCATCCAAACAGAGTAAAAACCAGGGTACAGGTCTATAAACCTACTAATGTCTTAGATTAGTAAAATATATTTGTTTCAACTAATAAACCAATGTTGATACATATTATTAACTAAGGCCTATGAAATCATATTTCTTTTTCCTCCTGATTACAGTTACAATAAGCTCACCCAGGATATTGCATCAGGCCTCCTAAGTTTCTTCCAGGCTGTGACAGTTTCTTAGACCTGCCTTATTTGGTGGCCTTGAGAGTTTGGGGGAGCACTGGTCAGGTATTCTGTTTTTCTATTGGCATTTTTAAACTGTGGATATGGGTTTCTCAGAGGAAAACCACAGAGTCAGTGCGACATTATCATCATGCCAAATAAAGAGAACATACTGCCAGCATGACTTTTTACTGATGACACTGGATTTGAATGTCTGGGTGAGCAGTGTTCTCTAGCTTTCTAAACCATGAAGTCACCTTATCCCCTTTACCAGTGTGCTCTTTGGAAACATTCTTATGTTCAGCTCAGTAATAAGAAAGGGGAGTTATGACTTACCTCTGAAGGGGCAGAGAATCTACATAAATTATTTATAATTCTTCATGAGCAACTTGCTTTCGTCTTTGTATATCTGAATATACGTATATTTGTAAACATTTCTGCATGTCATCATTTGGCTATAAATATGAGTTTATGCTGATGTTTCCAATGCTAATCTATTTCCATGTGGCTCATTCTAGCCTCCTTCAGGGTAAGCTTTCTAAAATAGAAAAGAATAATCATTTTATTATATAACTTCACAATTTAGGCTTCTATTAAAAATTGGAAAGATACATAGGGAATGAATATCAGTTTACAACTCAAGTTCTTTGTTTTCCTTTAAGTAAACATGTCTCTGCCTGATCATTCATCTCGGGTGATACAGTTCTCTTCCTGCCCTGGTTTCCCCTCAGATGCCAAAGGTCTTAGTCTATATGGTCTTCTCATGACTTTGGGAGGCAAGAGGGTCCAGTCTGGGTTTCTGCATGGTCAGGCCCTCTGTCATGTGACACCTCCTAGGGTTTTTTATTAGCATTGTCCTAGTCTTTTTTCTAAAAACTTGTCTGCCTTCCATTTTCCAAGGAGGCCTCAAATCTCTTTTTATTTATTTATTTATTTATTTATTTATTTGTTTTTTGTGTTACTAATCAAATCTAGACCCGTGTCCCCCACCTTATCCCCCCACCCCACCAGAGCTCATCTATTCTGCCAAACATGCTTTTCATCTCTTTCAAATCTCTTTCTTTACTTTTCCCCAAGGGCCCTTTCCACCAGGATAATGAGAATTGGTTATAGAATTGAAGCTCACGCTGGAGAAATGGCTAAGTGGGTAAAGTGCTTGCTGTGTAAGCATGAGGGACTGATTTTAGATCCTTAGAACCAACTTAAAGCCTGATGTAGTAGCATGTGTCTATAATCCCCATGTGTCTACAATAAGAGGGGAGGGGAACACAGAAGACTCCCAGGTGGCTCAGGGTCAGCTAGCCTGGTGCACATGGTGGTGAACCACAAGAGTCCCTATCCAAAGAAGATGGAAGGCAAGAGTGACCCCTTAGGTTGTCCTCTGACCTCTACTTGGGCACCTGTGTTCATACACATGAACATGTGTACATACATATGACACGTGTGAGTGTATACAACTTTAGAAAAACTTAAGCTTTTCAGAAAGAATAAATGTGATGATCTTGCAGGAAACCTTCATTTTTGACCCAGGAGCTTTTTAGACATCCCATTATCTCAGGCACATACATATCTGGTTACCTGTTTGACGTGATAGAAGGGAAAACACAAGGGAGGTCAAACTCAAGCTAATTTTTCAATATATTTCTTCCATAAATAATTAAGTAGTTGTGGATTTAAAAAGCCACAGTAATCAACTTCTTTCAGTTAGAATTATGGGGTGAAAGAAACATTTTCTACTTTGAGATTACAGCAACTACTGAAAGTCAAGTGCATAGATCATGTTGACATAATTTAACATTGGGGACTTTTAACTGGGTCATGTGTTCCCATGACTAAAACAGGTAACTGAAGGAAGGAAGGCCCATCTATAGCAAATATAAGGTACTGTTGCTTATGTCCAGTGAAAGATGTTGCTCTGGATCTTAGGTGCCAAGCTCCACCACATTTTAAAATATTTATTTATTTATTTATTTATTTATTTATTTATTCATTCATTCATTTATCCTCTTGAGACAGTCTTCCTGTAGCCCCAGCTGGTCTGGAACTTGCTATGTAGACCAGACTGGTCTTGAACTCACAGAGATCCACCTGCCTCTGCCTCCTGAGTGCTAGGATTAAAGGCATGCACTATCAAGCCCAGCTTAATGGAGGTTTTTAGCTGCTATGTGGGTGCTGGGAATTGAACCCTGGTCCTCGGCAAGAGCAGTTGGCGCTCTTAACCACTGAACCAGCTCTCTAGCCCTGTAATTTTTATTTTTATTTTTTTATTTTTTAAATTTATTTATTTATTTATTTATTTATTTATTTATTTATTTATTTATTTTGTGGTTCTTAGCCTCAGCCTTTAATGGCTGTGCTATCCCCCCAGCCCAAATTTTTTGTATGAATTTACTGTCTGCATGTAGGTTTGTGCACCCATGTCGTGCAATGCCATGGAGGTCAGAAGAGGGCATCGGATTCCCCTGGAACTGGAGTTAAAGATGGTTCTCAGGCTCCATGTGGGTGCTGGGAATCAAACCTGGGTCCTCTGCAAGAGCAGTCGGCGATCTTAACTGCTAGGCCATCTCTCTAGCCCCAATTTTTATTTTTTTATGTGTATGAATGTTTTGGCTGTCCATATGGACATGCACCTGTGTCATGCAGTTCCCATGGGGGCCAGAAGAGGGTGTTGGATCCTCTGGAACTGGAGTTACAGACCATTGTTAGCTGACATATGGATGTTGGGAATTCAACCCGGCTCCTCTGAAGAAGAAGCAATGTTTTTAATCATTGAACCAACTCTCTAGCCCCTCTACCACACTTTTGAATCTTGGACTGAGGTCCTTGTATGTGTCTAACGATTCTAACCAATGGAGTAATTATACTTTGAAGACAACTTGGTGAGGCAGACAAATCTTTGTTTTCTTCAAGCACTATTTTTTCCTTTTTAATTGAATTTTTGTGAATTTCATATAATATGTTTTGATATTTAGACTTTCTTCCCATTTATACTTCCTCTTACCACCTCTGCCCAATTTCATTCACATATGTGTATTTATATATACATATGTGTGCATATATATATGCATATATATTTCTTTTTTTAAAGGTCTCTTGATCCAAACCTGTGTCCCCATGTGTCCTTTGGTGTTGGCCCATCCACTGGAGACTGGTTAACCTACCCAGAGTCACACCCTTAAAGAAGACTAACTCCCCCTCCCGGTAGGTATTATTTGCTCAGCTAGGCTTGAGTTAAGCACTGCTTTTAATGAGTTTCTGTCTACTCTTCTTGCTTTGTCTGACAGCTGCAGTCCTTTACAACATCTTGGGCTGGACCTCGAACTTTCCAATCACTTCTAATTCATTGAAATTTGGCCAGTTTATCTTCATCTCACATCTCTTCAAGATTTTCCCTTACCTGCATTGCAGGCCAGACTTTTGGCCTGAGGACGCTGATCACAGACAGAGGTGTGTGCTCTGCCCTTCTGCCCCCTTTCCTTTTTCAAATTTGAGGAATTAGAGACAAAGAGAAAAGATGGAGGCCAATCCTGAGCACACTGGCTGCTGCTGCTTCCTTGGCTGGGCCCTATGGCTGAGGCTGCCTGATTGTTCCACGGACACTTGAGCGTGTGCTTAGGAGGTCACATGAAGCTTCCCAGAGCACAAGTTCTTTTCTGGAAGGTCTGGCATTGGTTCAACCTCTTCCAGCCTCCTCAGCACCTGGCCTTAGCAGGATGTCCTGATGCTCGAGTCTACCACTTGCCTGGAGACTGGTGGACTGTGATCCCAGCACAGTTATTCCCTCTCAGCACCCAGTCTTTTCTTAATTAATTTAATTTTTTATTGATGTTTTGTGTATTTCATACATCATTTTTCAATTCAGTTCAGGCATATTCCCCTTTCCCTTCCTCCCACCCCACCCCAACCAATCCCAGATCATACATTCTGCCATAACTGTCCTACATCTTTCTCTCAGTCTTTTTTTTATGTTTAGGGATTCACATTTTCCTCCATTAATTTTATATTACTCTAAAATATGGATATGTACTCTCCACCCATATACAGTAATTACAATGTCTGAAAATATTTGGTGGGTGGATTCTAGAGTCTGACAACAGATGCTGGAGAGTTCCTACTGCTGGTGGGAATGTAAACTTGTACAACCACTATGGAAAGCAGTGTGGAGAGCCCTCAAAAGACTCAGAATGAGCCTACCACCTGACCCAGGCATACCACTCCTGGGTATATACCCCAAAGACTCATCCTACCGCAAAGATACATGCACATCCATGTTTATTGCAGCTCTCTTCACAATAGCAAAGAGCTAGAACCAACCCAAATGCCCCTCAACAGACCAGTGGATGACAAAAATGTGGTACATCTATACAATGGAGTACTATTCAGCGGTAAAGAAAGATGGCATTATGAACTTTGCAGGTAAATGGATGGAGCTCGAAGCCATTATGCTGAATGAAGTAACACAGTCCCAAAAAGACAAACGGAGAATGGTTTCCCTCATTCGTGGATGCTAACATCAAATCCCCCAGATGAAAGGCTAGCTGAGTGACATTATGGTTATATTTCTGTTTATCTGAAAGCACCCATTCTTAAGAGCCATTCAGCTAACAGGAAATGCAAGTGTCTGTTCCATACTAAGAATAGAAACTCATGTTTCTCTCTCCCTTATCTTCTCTAAGATAGGCTATTCTCATCTCCTTTTCTCCTGCTCAGGTAAATGGAGAGAAAATCACCCATTTCACCACCTATGGGTATCATTCCTGCCTTTTGCATGTGCCTTTAATCCGTAGTTTCTTACTTAGGCACTGCTGTCCTTGGGGATTGCCAAGTCTTTGTTGAGAGGAGCTGTCTGGTACATTACAGGGTTAATAGCAACATCTCAGCCACCTTGAAGAAAATTATGATAGTCAAAACATGTTTTCAGATGTTTCCAAAGATCTGATGGTGAGAGGGGGACTAATTTTTAGTGTTGGGGCCTGAAAGTCCCAAGCCCTGGTATGAGAGAAAACAGCTCCCACAAACAAATCCCTCCCCCAAGCCTGTAAACAAGCAAAAAGGACTTTGTGGAGATAGTTGAATATTTGGAGATGGGACCATCATCCTGAATGGTTTGGATGTGCCCAGTGTAATCCCACAACAGAGGCTTAAGAAGGGCAGACTAGCCGGGTGTGGTGGTGCATCCCTTTAATCCCAGCACTTGGGAGGCAGAGGCAGGTGGATCTCTGTGAGTTCAAGGCCAGCCTGGTCTACAGAGCGAGCTCCAGGCCAGCTGGGACTAAAGGGAGACCCTGTCTCAAAAAGACAAAAAAAAAAAAAAAAAAAAAAAAACCCAAAAGGGACAGACTTACAGAAGCAGCAAAGGTTGGAGTGACGCAGTTAGTTATTTTTAAGGTGGAACAGAACCATGAGCCAAGTAAGGCAGGCTGCCTCTTGAAGCCAGAAAAGACATGAAATGATTCTCCCCTGGAGTCTCTAGAAGGAATGTAATCCTGTCAACACTTTGGTTTTAGTTTAATGAGACTTCTGACCTCCAGAGAAGTAACATAATAAGTGTGCATCGCCTTACGCCACAAGGTTTGTGCTAATTTGAGATAGCAGCAGTTGAAAACTGAGGCATCCAGGAAACTCCTCATTTCAACAAACATCAGAGCTGTTCATCCTACTAGAGGAAAAACTGCTCTTGCATAAGAAACTGTTCTAATTTTTAGGAGTGCTTTTCCTGAGCCATGTTCACTCAACCAGGAGAAGGGACGTGCCCTTTCCCTTCCTCCAGGATGAGGAAGGAATTAGCTCTTACCACAAAAAATTACAATTCTCACAAGGGCAATTACTCAACAGCTTCCTTTTCATGTCTCCACTGACTCAATCTCTGGGAGATTTGGGGTGGGACTGAGTTTGTATGATATGGGTTCTATGGCCGTGTCTGATACAATTAATGTTCAGGCCTCTTTAGATTTCAGGCCCATAACATTATTTTGTCTTCCTCAGGTTTTGCAATTCTAAGGCAGAGGAAAATTTCATCCCACACTATTACCCCCAGGAATAGCTGTGTGGAAAGCCATTTGTAGCTTGTAAAAGGCCATTTCTACTTTCTGGATGTGTGTGAATATAGGTGAGAAGTTATGCTTTTAATCCTTATTTTATATATTGAGATAGGATTTTACCACCTAGCCCAGGTTGGTTTAGAACTTGTGATCCTCCTGCCTTAACATTTTAAATGTTCGAATTATAGGTAGGCTACTATGCATGGAAGAAGATCAGATTTTATTTATAAAACCACTGTTTACTATCCATGATGGACTGCTATCTGTCTGTCAGTTTTTAGTGGTAAGGTTTTAGCAGAGTATCTGACTGGCCAGCCAGAGAGTACCTTTCTCAAGCTTTTCTAGCAGATGGCCATGGGTATGTGACAAAGTTCACGCCAAAAGGACATTAGTAACTTCTGGTCCATATTAGGAAGTGGCTTGCGTTTTACTATTTTCTTTTGAGTAGAAATGCAAATAAATTGATGGTGAATTAGCTTTAGTCAAGTAGATGAGGTTAATATTCCAGAGGATGATAAAGCCACAAGATAGAAAGAACCTGGGCTCCTGGATGGCCTTACAGAGCTGGCTGTGCACTTGTGAGTACGGTAAGTAGTACTTGTACTAACACTACTGACCTTATTCATGTCCTTCAATAGAACCTCTTCCCATTACTTTTTTTTTCAAAGCCAATTTTTATTGAAGATTTGTGTATTTCATATAAAATTCCAAATCAAATCTAGACCTGTGCTCCCCTCCCAGCCACCCTACCCCACCAAAGCTCATGCATTCTGCCAAATATGTTTTTCATCTTTTTCTCAGTCTCTCTCAAAATTCTCCATGCAGAAGTTTACTGTTTTGAGCAGAAGTTCACCGTTTCAGTCAGTTCTTTGACCCAGTCTTCTTGTTGTTATTGTTGTTGTTATTCCTTCTAATATTCATCACTCCAAAATATGCGTATATGCATGCTACATATATCATAGGTTTTAGCATCTTTAGCTTATGATTATTTTCTTTATTAGGCCAAGAGATGTCATGTTTGAAGGCTCCTCCTTGGCAAGCCCAAATAACCATCAGTTCTGGCCTTGTGTTCCACACTGGAGTTTTCCCTTCCCATGGTCACCAAATGAGGTCCAGTACGCACCACATCCTATCTTGATCTTCCTGTACTGGTCTCCATGATACAGCCTGGGTAGTCCAACAATGGCAGTCTACACTCTGAAGAGGCTGAAACCTCAGTAGTAGCTCAGTCCACAAGGTGGATGTCTGAGCAGTCCCCATGTGGCACTGAAGGTTTGGAGGATTCTTGGAGAGACATGAGTCTTCAGTCCATATTGGAAGGTTGAAAAGCTATGTCTCAGGTCTTTGAAGGATGGCAAAAGCAGTGGCAGCCACAGTGAAGGGGCACTTGCCAGAAAGACAGGCAAAGCAACTGTGCTTTTTTTTTTCTTTTTGACTTTTTTTCTATTACTTCTTTTTTTTTCATTTTTTAACAGTAAGTAATAATTTATGAGTACAAGCATCCTTCATGTAAAACCAATTTGCAAGCAGTTGTGCCCAAACCCACACAGCACAAGGGTCCCACCATCCAGCTGGGTGGGGGCTTGTATGTTCAATCAAGTTGATCAAATAAGTGTCCAGACTATATTGCTGTAGTTTCACCATTCACCCCAATTGCAGTCCTTACATTCTACCACACCCCCTCTTCCACAGATTGTTCCCTAGGCTTAGAAAAGGTGCAGAGGTGGAAGAGAAGCAAACAGTCTACTTTCTCTGGAGCTGTTGTTTTGAACTCTGGTCAATTCTGGCTGTTTCCTTTCATGGGCTGACAGTTTGTCCAGGAATAACCTTTCAATCCTACTAATGAAGCACAAACAATTAGATATATAGGTATTTAAACAGTACTGATTATTATGGTGGGTTACTTTGGTATAGACACAGATGTTTGGATGGTATATTAATCCATGAATTATGTTTTTTCTGTAAAATATGACAGATCTTACTGTGGCTTATAACATCTCCTAAGCATTAGAGGATGTAAGCTTGTGGCATTAGCCATGGGTTATTCCTCCAAGGAGAGATCTAATAGCCAATTAGATTTGGGATATACAGGCATATGGCTGCCACTGCTGCACAGCATTTCCAGGCAGGTGAGGTGTAGCTGGTGCTGACAGAGGAGTCTTGCTTGACTCAAGGAGACCTATTGTGCTGGATAGCTTTAGTGTCAACTTGACACACCTGGGTTGAGGGAGCCTCAATTGGGGAATTGGCTCCATTGGATTGGCCTGTGGCCACATCTGTGGAGTATTGTCTCGATGGTCAAGCAGTGTGGGGGGGCCCAGCCCACAAGAGTGGTGCCACCCTGGGCAGGTTGTTGCATACTGTATAAGAAGGAGGGCTGGGAATGAGCCAGGGGAGCAAGTCAGTGAACAGCATTCCTGCATGGCCTATGTTTCAACTCCTGCCTCCGGGTTCCTGCCCTGAGTTCCTGACTTGGGCTCCCTGAGTGATGAACTGTGTCCCAGGAGATGTAAGCTGAATAAACCCTTTCCTCCCCAAGTTGGTTGTCAGTCAGAGTGTTTTGTCACAGCAATGGAAGACAAACTAGAACACCTATATTTGCTTTATTGGTTTAGTGGCCTTTGGTAACACTCTCTGGTATTCCGAAGACCAACTGTACACTTGCAAGTGTGGTCTCAATACATTTTTCCCATGTTTACATCAGGTCTTTGACAGCAGGGCCTTATCGCCTCTCTTCTTGCAGGTATCCCAGTTTACAGGCAAGAGGCCTTTACCTTTTTTTTGGGGGGGGGGCTTGGATCCCCTGGCCAAAATCTCCTTGGTAGAATAATCCATTGCTGATATCAGAGCTCTCCTGTATTAATATATTTTGCTTAAGTGCATAGCTTAAGGAGACTTTAGTATTATATTTGGTTCTGAATAGAATAACCTTTTCACAGTTCCTATGTCTATTAGTCAATTAAAGAAGGCAGTTTCACTGGTTTTATAAGAGATTACCTCTATAACAGTTGGCTCCAATTTACAGTTAGAGAACAACCTCATCATCTTCATATTTCTCCTTGTTCTATGGAGGGGAGGTAAGAAAGTCTCTCATATTAAAACTTTGCAGCACCTGGAAGGTGAGGTTCATTAGGACTCATTATAAGTAGTTGTTACAAGTAGAATCCACAGAGGGGTTTGATGTCTGTAGCAATCTGATGCTTTTCTTCCTTTCAATGTTCAGACAGGCCAATCTTTCTGCTGGCACTTCCTGGTACATCCTACACAATGCAAAGCTGTGTCTTTTCTTTCTCAGCCATTAAGTTGGTGACGTTTTGACCTGTGGGAACATACAAATCTTTTCCTGTAGTTAGTTTTAAGATTTGAATTGCAAAGTTTTTGACAAAAAGGTTTCAGATATATCTGTATCCCCCCTTTTTATTTTACATTTTTGTTTTTTGTCTGTTGTGATATTTCCCCTTTCATCACAGATTCTATTGATTTGGAGTTGTTCCTTGTTTCTTTTGGTTAACTGGGCTAGAGGTCTGTCTATCTTGTTTATTCTCTCAAAGAACCCACTTTTGGATTCATTGATTTTTTTGATGGTTTTCTTTGTTTCTATTTCATTGATCTCTGCTCTGATATTTGTTACTTCTTGTCTGCTCTGTTTAGGGTTCATTTGTTGTTGTTTCTCAAGTATTTTTAGCTGCAGTGTTAGATCATTCACTTGTGCTCTTTCTGTTTTTTAAATGTAGGCACTCAGAGCTATAAACTTCCCTCTTAGGACTGCTTTTAAAGTGTCCCATAGTTTTTGCTGTGTTGTATTAGCATTGTCATTCAGTTCCAGGAATGCTTTTATTTCTTTATTTCTTCCTTGACCCATTCATTATTCAGGAGACTGTTGTTTAGTCTCCATGTGTTCTTGTAGGTTGTAGGGTTTATCCTAGTGTTGATATTGAATTTTATTGCACTGTGGTCTGATAGAATGCATGAGATTATTTCAATATTTTTTTATTTTTTGTTGATTTTTTTTCCCTGTGTCCCAGTAATGGTCTACTTTGGAGAATGTTCCATGGGTGCTGATAGAAAGTGTATTCTCTGGTGTTTGGGTGAAATTTGATAGATTCTGTGAGGTCCATTGGTGTATTTGTATCATTTAGTCAGATGTCTCTCGTTTACCCTTTGTCTGTTGATCTGTCCAAAGGGCTCAGTGGGGTAATTGAATGTCCCCTACTATAATTGTGCTGGGGTTAATCTGTCCTGGATCCCGAAGAAATTGTTTTTTTTTTTTTTTTTTTTTTAGCACAAGACTTTATTTTTTTTTGTCTTTTTCCCCTCTTTTATTTGTTTATTTTTAAGGGATTCTACAATATAATAACACAGTTGTTTTGCAGATAACATTGATGTTACTCATTTGCCATACAATTAGGTATATGTGCATTTTTTTGAAGTGAGTCAAATTATTAAGCATAAGCAATGGACGTGAGCATTCATGTAAAACCAATGCAAGTATCTATGGCCAAAATTTGAACAGCCCAAGGTTCCCATGTCCCAGGTGGACGGGGCTTTGCGTACAGCATGTTGATCAACAGAGTCCAGATATATGCTGTAGTCCATGATTCACCCCTTCTCTTCCACAGCCCTTACATTCTACACGCCCTCTTCCGCAAATGTGTTCCCTAGGTTTGGGAAGAAGGGCCACAAGTGGGTGAGAAGAAAACAAAAGCGTCTATTTTCTCGATTTGATATTCTTTTTTTGATCTCTAGGTCTGTTTCAGGTTGTTTCCCTTCAGGGTTGATAACTTATCCAGTGATACCTTTTACTCATACAACAAAGCACAAGCAATTGGCTGTACAGGCATTTAAGCAGTACTAATTATTATGGACAAGTAAGCTGTGAGCATAGGCAGGAGTGTGCTATGGATGGTATGCTAAATCTCAAACTGTGTTTTCTCATAAAGGTGACAAGTTTTTATTGTGGCTCATAACTTCTCCTAACCACTAGAGGACCAAGCTTGTGGCATCCGCTGTGAGTTATTCTTCCAAGGAGAGACTAATAGCCAATTAGATTGGATATATATATTTATATCTATTTATATATTATATATTATATGGCTGCCACTCTTGCTCAGATCTCTAGGCAGTTGAGGTATAGCTGATACTGATGGATGGATCTTGCTTGTCTCATAGGAGGACATATTTTGCTGTATTCTTTAGTGCTTTGGTAATGCCTCTCTGGCATTTCAGAGGCAAGTGTACATTTTAGCAAGTGTACAGTCTATAACATTTTTTCATGCTCACCCAGGTCTTCGACAACAGGATTTACTTTGCTTCTCTCCTTGACATATATCCCACTTATAGGCAAAAGGCCTTTATAATTTTGGGGGGTTGAATCCCCTGAGCCAACATCTCCTCAGCAGAAAAATTCATTGCTGATATCAAGCCTTCTCTTATAATTATATTTATGTTTGCTTACTTACACACATAGTTTATAAAGACTTTACTAGTGAATTTGGCTCTAGATAGCAGAATTAATCCTTCACAGTTCGTTATGCCTATGAGTCAATTAACAAGGGTAGTTTTTAACCTGTTGTATTTATTTTATTATTGTATTTATTCTTAGGTGTATAAATTGTAATTGTCTGCATATGTCTTGTGCCACCTGTGTTGCATGTCAGTGCCGGGGAGGTCAGAAGAGGGTGTGCAGATTCCCCCTGGAAAATGGAGTTCTCCTGGAATTGGACTTACAGCGGTTCCAGCTGCCATTGTGGGTGCTAGGATGTGAACCCAGTTCCTCTGCAACGAGCAAGTCAAGTGCTCTTAACCGCTTCGGCCATCTCTCCAGCCCCTATACCTGTTTTATAAGAATTTCCACTATAACAGTTGGCTCTGTTTCTAACAGTTTCGGGAATGACTTTCAGTACAATCTTGTTTTTCTTTTTCCTCAAAAGGGGAGAGGTAGGAATATTTTCAGCATCTGAAGTACACTTGTTAGGGCCCATTATAACACAGTTATCACAAATAGAATTCCAGAGAAATCAGTATCTGTGAGCTCAGGCATCTGAGGTTCTCGCTTTCTTTAGTGTTTCAGATGGGTCAGCTCTCTGCTGGCATTTTCCAGTCCATCTGCACAGCCAAATAGTTGTGCTTTTCAGGCATTTATTGGTGTTTTTACTCTGTGGGAACATACAAATCTCCTCATAGTTAGTTTCAAGATCTCAAAATGAAAATTTAGTCAATGGATTGGAACAACAGCGGTTTTCATTTGTATCCCAGATAATGGATTACTACCCACCTCCCACCTCCTCTTTTTGTTTTTTAAATTTTTATGTTTTTCTACCTATAGATGCCCAGTTTGTATTACACATACCCATAAACAGGAGCCAAGGCATAAGTTTTCATTAATTTACCCAAACTGCACTGTTTTTTCATTGACTGTATGCTACTTATTGGGAGATAAATTTAAACTCATTCCTTTAATTTCCTACAGAAAAAAAAGTGTTATCATGTGATGTTGTATAATCCAGAAAAAATATAGAGACAATTTCTGTACCTAACCCCAAAGTTACTGGGGAAGTTTCAACCCAAATTATAAATAAACACTTCACAATTTTATATTCCCAATTAGTTAAATGTATTACTTTTCACCAAAACCTACAACCAAATTTAACTAAACATTTCACTAAGCCTTAAAAATATCCTATAATATGTGGAAAAGCATTGGGCAGAGTTCAGTACCTGCCAAATAAATTTAACCAAATATGCACTTTGTTCTCTAAAACTATATGACTNAATAATAAATAATAAATAAATAAATAAATATGAGGAAATAATAATATATTTAAATAAGAATCCGAGTAAAGAGGTTCTTCTTGCTCTTCTAAGCAGCATTAAGTTCCCAAATTCCCAACATCACAACTAAGGAATATACAGTTTGAGTGCGACACCAACATCCATGCCCAGGTTATCCCTCCCAGAGAGAGCAAGCTAATAGCCAAAAATAGTTTTGGGATAATAACAGACATACTGGACCTCGCCCAATTTATCTATTGTTCAGGTTCTAGCTCTTATTTTACTCAAGCTGCACAAGATATCCTGCCAATGTGAGACACAGGTGTAAGCCAGAATGTAGGATTTTGGGTGTATGAAGCCTTGTACCTTACAACGAGTTATCGCCAACATATGCTTTTATTTCCTACGGTTCCAAGATTCTTTGTGGCTAACCCTCTCTGAGTATTCCGAGACCACAACTTCAACCTTTAAGCAGATTGTCGGCCAGGTTACCAATAAGCCAACCTTCCCCACATGCTTACATAGTTCTTTTGACAGACCGGGCTCTAACACCACTCTCTTCTTGAAGGATATCCCTTAACCATTTACAGAGCAAGAATGCACCTTTACCTTTGCTGAGCGCCGAGCGGTCTTGGATCCCTTGGCCAACATCACCTTGGCTACGAATTACGATCAATTGCTCAGGCTATCCCCAGCTGCTTCCTCCCCTGTATTATTATTTTGCTTATATGCAGCTTGCTTAAAGAGACTTTTTTAGATATTATATTTGCGTCATCTGAATGCACAGGAGAAATAATATTTCCTTCCTTCCACAGTTCTCATTCGAGGATCTAATTGAGTCCAAACATTAAAGCAAAAAGAAGGAAAAAAGAAGGAGCAAGCTGTACTTTACTTATGAGAAGATTCTCTTTAAGTCGGAGGTTGTTCGCATAGCATTGGCGTCATTCTCCTTCTTGATTTACGCAATTTTCAGGCCGAAGAGCTTTGGCTAGTGGACAGAGATAGATCATTAATTTAAATCACTCGGTGTAAAGCATTTGCAGTTCTAATAATCGGTATACTCATAGAGATAAAACTCATATTATTAAAATATATTTGAATTCATCACTTATAGAGAGAGGAATTTCAGTAGAGATTTATACAGAGGTGAGATTCACAAAAAATAAACATTAACATATAGGTTCAAAAGGGAACATTGTTTTTCTCTGAAGTCGTACAGTCTTATGGATTTTAGGTATTCACCATAAATGATGTCAAAAGTGTATACCTGGCATAATAGCAGGATTTATATTTTGGGACAGATCTCAGGGGCCCAACTCTGCACCCCAGCTTTATCCTCTAAGATATTTAGGTAACTCCTTTAAGGCTGTAAGATCGAAATGTTTAGTTAAAAATTGAATGTCTGTCAGTATATAGAGTAAAGGATTGGGTTATTTGGACTAATCTGGGGAAAAATAAAATGTATAAATTTGGTTTTTTTATCAGTAATTGGTGTCGCTTTGAAGGTGGTCATTCCAAGGTGACTGTTAGGGGTTATGTCGATTAACTGGGATACTCTTATACTACTATTCAATTCTGAAAATTAATAAAGAAAAACCTACACCATTGTATACCGTTTCCCCATTCATAACTTGCTCACGTGACAGAATTTAAAATGAAACTTTAAGTTTAAAATTTATTCCCAAATAAGTAAGCATACAGTACCTGAGAACGCTTATGGGTAAATTTAATGAAAACGTATGCCTTGGCTCCTGTTTATGGGTATGTGTAATAACTTAGGCATCTATACGGTACAACCAACAAAACTTTTAAAAGAATCAGAAAGACGGGAGATGGGAGGCTAAATATAGAAGATAAGTACACTATACTGTTACGTGATAATGGAAAACCTCTGAATAGATATTACAATCTTATTATGACAATTATACATATTTATTAGAAGATTCTAATATTGAACTAACAATTGGTTAAAGAGAGATTTAGTAAGTTTTACCCGACAGGTAAAAGATATGCCATGAAAATTAATAACAATTTGAGAGACTGTAAGCGACAATGATAGAGAGATAGGGGAGAGAGAGAGAGACGGATGAACACAATAGAATAGAACAATAGAGAAAGCATAAAAGACTAGATAGTAGATACTACTTTGATTTTCTGAAATTCTTATATTGGATTTAACTGTTATAATCATTCAATAGGGCCCTATTTCTGAAAGTTTTACTTCCAGTACTTTGCTGAGGAAATCTTCCCTTTAATCTCCCTTTAAGAAGACATGAACTAGGTACCACTGAAATATAAACTAATGATAAACTGAAGACTAGAGCAACTGTATATTAGATGGCTTATCTCTATTGTATATAACGGTATATAGGAGCTGAGATAGAGCCTATTGCGGCATTATAAGCAATGACTAGATATATGACAGCGGACATTATGGGTTAATAGAAATTACCTACACATAGGAATAGAGTCTGTAAGTCCATAATTGAGGAGACACAGTTCCAGGGAATCTGACAAGAGATCAATATAACCTTCATCAAAAATATATAGCCCTAGATAGTGAAACAACTAATGAGCATCGCTACACATGTGCATCAGCATTACTGAGACATATATCATAAACATAAAATAATAATATAAAATAATAAACAGCAGGTATCTAATACCTTTTAATTGACTCATAGGATAGGGAGAACTGTGAAAGTATTCTCAGATCTAGAGCTCAAATTAAATAGTAGAAGGTCTTGCTTAATGTCGTGGTTGTAATTAAGTCAAAATATTTAGTAGCAGGGTAAAAGGCTCTGATAAATCAGCAATGGTAAGGTTAGTTCACTGCCTCGGAGATGTTGGCTAGGGGGATTCAAACCCCCACAAAATTAATAAAAGGCTTTTGCCTATAAGTGGGATATAGGCAAGGAGAAAGGCAGTAAATCACTGTTGTCAAAGACCTGGTGAGAACATGAAAAAATGTTATGAAAAAAAAAAAAAAAAAAAAAAAAAAAAACTGGCCTCTGAAATGCAGAGAGCATTACCAAGGCCACTAAGCAATACAGCAAAATTGGTCTCCCCGAGACAAGCAAAACTCCTCTATCAAGTATCAGCGCTACACACTCAACTCGCCTGAGATACTCGAAAGCATGAGTGGCAGCCATATTATTACTAGTATATATTATACACATATTACCATCAACTCACTACTACATCACTTGCCCCAAATCTAATTGCGCTATCTAGCTCTCTCCATTGGAGGAATAATACCACTAACGCTGGATAATGCCACATTCCTAGCTTAGGTCTCGTACATAGTCGGTATCAGAGGAGAAGACATGTTAGTTAGAAAGCACAACATAGTACTTTGTCACAAGATTTAATGAGGGAAACCACACACGTTTTTGCTTATAGAGATTAATAACGCATCCAAAGCATAACATCTGTCATAGTGTCATCAACGCTTATCTTGGCCATAATTAATAATGTACATATATGTTACTGCTTAAATTCATGTACTTCCAATTGCTTGTGCTTTGTTAGTGAGATTAAAAAGGTAACCCAGCTAAGCTGTCAACCCATGAATGGGAAACATGAACAGACTAGAGTCAAAAAAGACATATCCAGAGAAGATAGACTGCTTTGCTTCTCACCAACCTGTGCCCCTCTCCCAAAACCTAGCGCGCAATCAATTGCGTGACATGAGGAAGCGGTCAGGTAGGAAATGTAAGGGCTGTGGAGAGTGGGGTGAAATCGTGAGACTACAGCAATACAGACTAAACAGTGCCTAGTTGATCAAAGAATGCCTGTACATGCAAGCATCTCCACCTGGACTATGGGAACCTAGTTTGTTCAAATTTTGGACAACCAAAACCGATACCATGCAAAATTGGTTACATTGAATGTCATGTTGCATTCGCTTATGCTTAATAATTGACTCACTTCAATGCAAAATTACCTTAATTGTGTATGCAATGAGTAACATCAAATTGTTTATCTATGAAAACACAGTGTTATATGGTTGTAGATCTTTAAAACATAAACAAATAAAGAGGGGGGAAACAAGACAAAATAATAAAGTCTCTATGTGCTAAAAAAAAAAAAAAAAAAAAACAATTCTTCAGGGGTCCTCAAGGGCACAGATTAACCCCAGCACAATACATAGTAGGGGACTTCAATAACCCCTGACCCTTTGGACAATCACAAGACAAAGCGGTAAACAGAGAGAACAAATCTTGAACTGAAATTGATACAATACACCAAAAATGACCTTCACAAGACACATCTAGTATACTTTAACCCAAACATCCAGAGGGATAACACTTCTCTATCAGCACCCCTGGAACATTCTCCAAATAGTACCATATTAACACATTGGGAACGCAACAGGGAAAAACCCAACAATAAAAATATTGAATAATCTCATGCAATTCTATCAGACCACAGTGCAATAAATTTCAATATAACAACAATGGATAACCCCTCACAAGAAGTTTGTCATTGTATCCCTCTAGGTCCTTTTTGAGTTTTTCATTTTCTCTCTTTAGTTCTCTGAATTCTTCTTTATTTTCTTTAATTTCTCTGCATAGGTCTGCAATTATTCCTCTACGATCTGTTCCTTGGGTCACCTCCAGGGGGATCCCATTGTAGCTATCTCCTACAGGTTTGGTAGAGCCTGGTGTGGGATTATCCTGTGCCTTTCCCATGTTGTCCCTTCGTAGTGTCCCTGGCATGTGGGTTTCCCTTTGTGATTCAAATCACAAATGTCTTTTCACTATGTTAGCAGATGGTTTTGCTTGCTTCCTTCTGATGCTTTTTTTTTTTTCTTTCCTCCTCCTTTTTTATGGAGTATTGACTTATCTAGGTTTCAGGCTTTCAATTTTGTTTATATATTGGATATTGGAAGCCTAAGTCACTCTTCTCTTCCTGTTCTTAAGGTTCTCCAAAAAAAAGTCCACGTGGATACTCTCGCCAATTCCAGTTGGTGGGGTGGGGGGGCGTGGGGGGTTATACGCCTGACTTAGCCCGAGCCCCCATACTTGCCTGGAGTGATTTCCCAATTCCTGAGCCTCAGGAGCCGGCTGCACAAAGCCACAGAGGCACCAAACCCGACCCGCAGGTCACCGGCTGCAAAGGCGAAGGGCAGCTTCGCCCAGACAGCCAACCCCTACAAAAGGGTTCAGAGTTGAGACCCTTTTCCAGCAGCCCAGGAGACAATCTACCCTAAAATCTACCTGCCTGGAGCGACTTCCGGGTTTCTGATCTGTCCATTACTTTATGCTCTGTACAGTAGGATTCCTGATCTGGTTCACTTTCATTATCAACTTGATACAGCCTAGAGTCATCTGAGCAAAGATTCTCAGTTGAGGGATTTCCCAGATCAGATTGGCCTGTGGGCATGTCCCTGGGGATTGTCTTGTTTATTAATTGATGCAGAAGTGTCCAGCCCACTGTGGGTGACAATTCCCTGGGAAGGTCGTCCTGGGTTGTATAAAAAAGCTAACTTGGTAATAATTGTCTTCTCTAGTCCCCCATCTCTTGAACTAGAGTCCTACAGGTTCCTGGGACCTTGCTCATATGAACCTACAGCAATGGTGTCAGCATGCACAAGACCCATGCAAAGTTAGGGCAGCAGGCCCCAATCTTAGCCAAAGAACTATTAGCAGCTGATTACTGCTGGGTAAAGAAGAGCTGATTTTCTTTAAAAAAAAAAAAAAGCACACTAGATAAGCTGACTAGACCTCAGTGGATGAACTTGGACTAAGGGACATCTGGGGACACTAACTTGACTTGATACGCCTTAACACAAATGACAGAATGCATGAATTCCAGTGGGGTGATTATGGGAAGGGCCAATGGGGAAGGAGGCATAAAGATGATTAAGATGTTCTGCATGAAATATACAAAAATTCAATTAAAAATTTCCAAAAAAGCTAGTTAAGAAGCATGAGCCTGTGCCTGAGCCAGCAAACAGTGTTTCTCCATGGATTATGCTTCAGGTTTCTGCTTGACTTCCTGCCTTGACTTCCCTCAACGATGGACCATATCCTGTAAGATGAAATAAATACTTTCCTTCCCTAAGTTGCTTTCAGTCATGGTATTTGTCACAGCAACAGAATGAAACTAGCATAGTTCCTCAACATAGGACATTGATGTTCTTGGTAATACTTTCCACTAAGTTGATATAAAAAATAAGAATAGGGTACAGAGAGATAGACTGGTGATGCAGCCTTTCAAGTCACTTGCTGTCATTATTACACCATTCATAGTCCTTTGAGCATCCAGTTCTTTGCAACAACAGATGGTCAGTGATATCACTCATTCTCCAAGACTAGGTTGGGCTAGCACCTTCTCTGAGTCATCTTCACAAAAGCGTGTCTGAAGAAGCACTTCCTCTGAAGTTGCATGTATTCTATCTGTGCTATATGGTTCCTCTGGATTCAGAATTGGGAGGAAACTGAGAAGCACAGCTGGGAAATTGACCACATGTGTATTGGAGATGCTTGTTCTAGGCTCTGCAGCAGCATGTGTCTGTGATGAGTTTCTAAGGTCTGGATCCCAGCTGCTTTGTAATGAACTGATTTTATTTATTTATTTATTTATTTATTTATTTATTTATTTATTATCTTTTTATGTGTATGAACGTATGGTCTGCATGTAGGTTTGTGCACCCGTGTCGTGCAATGCTGCAGAGGTCAGAAGAGTGCGTCGGATTCCCCTGGAACTGGAGCTAAAGACGGTTCTCAGCCACCATGTGGGTGCTGGGGATTGAACCCGGGTCCTCTGCAAGAGAAGTCAGCGCTCTTAACCGCTAGGCCATCTCTCCAGCCCATGAACTTATTTTTATTTTTTAAATTAACAAGGAAAATTGTGCATATCTGTGGCATAAAATTTATATTTTGATATATGTATTTATTATAGAATGGCTAAATCAAGTAAATTAATGTATATATTATTTCACATTCTTAGCACTTTTTGTGTTGTGTTGTATGTGTGTGTGTGTGTATGTGTGTGTCTGTATGCACTTAAAATAGCTCTGGTAGTAGTTTCCAAGTATATACAGTGTACTGTTATTAACTAAAATCACTGCAACTATACTAGATTTGATTAAGAAAATGAAGAGAAAAGCCACAAACTAGAATATAATATTTGCAGACTATATGTATGATGAAGGATTTGTATATAGAATAAAGAGCTCTCAAAATTCCATAATAGAAAAACTAAACAACATAATTAAAAGATAGGCATAAGAATTAAGCTGACATGTCATTAAAGAGATATGGATGGCATAGCAGCTCTTGAAAAAAGATGTTTAATATCAGTAGCCATTTGGAGATTGCAAATCAAAACCACAAATATCATCAAATGCTCTTTAGTACCTTTAAAATAAACACCAAATGACTACCAAGCATCCGCCGGGATAGAGAGCAGTCGAAGCTCTCAACTACAGCTTCGAGAACACAGAGCATAGCCCTTTGGAAGACAGTTTGGCAGCTTGTTGTGAAGTTAAATATACACTTACTTGTGACCCAGCAATTCCTGTCCTAGGTTTTACCTGAGTGAAATAAAACCTATGTTTCCACAAAAACCTATGCATGAACGTTTATCAGCTTTGTTAATAATCACTCCAGGGCTAGAGAGATAGCCTAGCAGTTAAGAGCACCGACTGCTCTTGCAGAGGACCAGGGTTCGATCTCCAGCACCCACATGGTGGCTGAGAATCGTCTGTAACTCCAATTCCAGGAGAACTCCAGTTCCAGGGGAATCCGAGACCCTCTTCTGACCTCCGCGGCATTGCATAACACGGGTGCACAAACCTACATGCAGACAGTACATTCATACACATACAAAAATAAATAAAATGAAAAAAAAATAAATCACTCCAAACTGGAAACAAATGTCTTCCACCTGGGTAATCAATAACAAAATGTGATACATTAATATAGTATAATCCTGCTCAACAGTAAAAGCAACAGATTACTGATAGATGCAACTACATGGCCCATTTCTTCTAGTTAGGTTATAGATCCTTCGATTCTGTCCATAGGGGATACTAGTAGGAGCCTGGATAGCAGGGGGAGGAAGCTGGGACATGTGGACCCTGTGTTGGACGCCCTCCAGAGCCACGTGGTCACATGTCTTCAGAAACCCCAGCATCAGCTGCAAGCGTTTCTTCTTACTTGTCTGACAGCTCCAACCTCCCAGGAACCCCTCTTCCCACTCCCTTCTTCTTAATTTTAATAATACCCAAGCCCTTTCCTTTGTTCTTCCAGTCCTAAGGGTAGGAACTATTTCAGTTGTCACACCCATGAAACCTTGCTGTTCCTCTTCTGAGTTTTGGTTCTTCAATACCCAGGTAACAATTGTTTATTTTCAGTTCTGTCAAGATAATGGGTGTAGGGTCTCATGCCTAACCTTACCTTGGTTGGTGCAAGGTGAGTCTGTCTCACAGTGGCGGAGAGAGTAGGCGAGGCTCCTCCCTCTCCAGGGATTTGGGAAGGCTTTCCAGATGGGGCTTCTCAGGCAATGCTCTCAAGAGTCACATGTGAGCTTAGTTCACAAACTCGATTTGGTCAGAATGCCTGGGATTGGCCCAGTTCTTTGGAATAGGTCCAGGGAAAGCAAGCTCACAGCAGTGCAGGATAAATAACGAGCCTGGTGATGTCCCCACTCTGATGATGTGGGGTTTGGCTACTCATGCCCCTAGTGTCTTTCTCTGTGCTCCAGCCTACTGAGGAAACCAGATATGACTGAAGGATCCTTAGAATGTGTGAGAACCAAGCCAAGGGAAAGAATGGACAGTCTCCACAGCAAAAGTGTCAGAGCTGTGACTCTGTTCATGTCAACTAAAGGATAGTGTGTCTACCAGTTGAACCTTAATGTGTAGATATCCTCTCTGCTGGACAGTGACAAAGACATATAGACAATATAGGGCTTGTTACAGATTCTTTTCTCTAGATTTCATATAGGCCAAATCTTTTATTTATTTTGCTCAAATATCCATTCACATGAGGATCTGACCATTGCTTTCTTTGATATTCAATGAACACCAGACGATGAAGTCTATTTTCTTTATTCCTGACTTATCGTGTAATATGACTTTCACTAAACGCTAACATCAATTAGCACATGCTACTTTTAACTATGGTGATAATATTCTTTCTGATAGTGTGGCAATGTCATGGTCATGGCAACATCCAGGAACTGGCTTTTCAGATCAATAGAACCTCAGAGGGAAGAATGTGAGGAGCGTTGTATGAACTGGGATACTCAGAGGAACAGGGGCAAGGATGTTTTGCTTAGGGGTAACCTTCCAGTTGGCTGGAGAAGAGAACTTACATGGGACCTGTGGTGGGTGACTGAGGCAGGCCAATGTCAGGCTATGGAATACTTGGAATTCTGGGCTAAGGAATCTGTACCTTATATAGACATGAGGGAACTATTGAGGGCTTCCATGTGTGGCTTGGGGGTTTAGCATTGAATTCAGCCTTATGACTCCAAGTTCAGTGCTCTGCAACATAGCATTTTTATGCTCTCTTTATTCTATTCTTCGTAAAACTTTACTTTCAGTAAAGATGTGGGGTGGAACAGTGCTAGAAGGGGTAACTGGTTGGAAGGGAGATGGGGGGCTAAGGAAGCTTGAAGAGGCTGGAGCGAAAACACAAACACAAACCACAGAAGAGGAAAGTGAGCTATTGGTTATTATTTCCATTCCTGTGGATCTGAAACACTATCCCAATTGTGGGGAGCTGAGAAAGGCCACAGCAAAATAAAAGAGAAGCATTCATATTAACAGTGATGCTCAGATGTTGGAAGAAACTAAGGTGTAGACTTACATTATGGAAATAGCCTCAACCTCAACCAAATTCCAAGGACATTGTAAAAGTGAGCGCTGGCAAAACCGGCTTTGCTTTGTGGGGTCTTCACCATTAGAGACCCACAAAACTGTAAACCCTGGAATGCTGTGCTTTAAAAAAACATCTTTGGAACCCTTGTCATTTAAAAGGCATTTTTCCAGCATAATTTCAAATGAGTCAATGCTCTGCTTCCCTCTTTTTTCCCTCTTAAGGCTCCAGCTCCCTAGGTTTGTCTAAATCAGATTTAGAAGTGATACAATTCTAAAGACCAGTATGTCCTAAATTCCCAAGTCACTGCAGCTTGGGTTGGAAATATGTTTGTGCAAAAACTGACCAAAAGGAACCAAGTGGGCTTCCCCGACTTGGCCAGTTACTGTCTTTCTTGCTGTGGCCCCTGCTTGCTGCTCCTTGTTGCTAATGTTCTCTTCTGTTTTCTGCTGTGACTTTGCTCTGTCCTGGGGGATGCATTTGCTATGCTAAAGTTATGCTAGTGCCAATTACCTAGTTGTAAGTATTTCTTGTGCACAGCCCCTTGAGCTTTTGTCCAAAGCAGTTGGGAGTGATTGGAAACAACAACAACAGCAACAGAAAGGACTGCATCGAAGAACTGACTGAAACAGTGAACTTCTGCTCAAAACAGTTAACTTCCACATGGAGAATATTGAGAAAGACTGAGAAAGAGATGAAAAGCATGTTTGGCAGAATGCATGAGCTCTGGTGGGGGTGGGGGGATGGGGGGACATGGGTCTAGATTTGATAAAAAAATTAATTAATTAAAAAAATAAAGTTATTCCTGTGACTGTCCCTGCAGAGACACCAGAGCTGCCTGGTTCCCTTGTTTTCAAGGTCTATCAGGTATAGCAGTAAGATCTTCTCCCTGCCATGGTTGTAGCTCTTTATCATGGGCCTGAAGGAAGGTTAACTTTCCTATTAGGCACAAAGGTCAGACACTAATTATTAGCTGTGTGTTTCAGTTGTCAGCTTGACACAGTGGAATGAGGGAACCTCAATTGGGGAATGCCGCCATTGACTAGCTAGCCTGTGGCCATGTCTATGGAGCATTTTCTTGATTTTTGAGTGATGGTGGAGGTGCAGCCTACTGTGGGCCATGCTACCCTGGGAAGGTTGTCCTGTGTTGTATAAGAAAGCAGGTGGAGCACAGGCCAGGGGAAGCAAACCAGTAAGCAGCACTCCTCCATGGCCTGTGCTCTAGGTTCCTGTCCTGAGTTCCTGCCCTCTTCCTGGATCAAGAGACTCAGACCAGGTATTACCTACCCATTCTGCTGGGTCCTCTGGCCAGTGAATGTCCTAGAGTACTCTGCCTTTGTGCTCTGAGCCCTGCTGGGGACTCCGAGAACAGGAATCTCTAGTATACTTTGAGAACTGTCCTGTGACAGCCTCTGTTGAAGCTGGCAGCAAGCAGGCTGGGAAGATGCCCTGGAAAGAAGAGAATAATACTACCAGACTCTCCACTTTTCAAGTGAAGAGACCTGGTGCCTCAGAATGGTGGTTGCGGGGAGAGCTCCTCCTACCGGCAGGGAGGCTCCTACTGGGCTGCGGGGGGAGCTCCTCCTGGGAGGCATACCAGCTGCAGAGTGCCCTACAAATTCCTAGGCACCCGCGCTGGCCTGCCCCATCAGACCTATTAACCATTCTTTTTAGGGAAACCAAGTGCTTGGGTTATATAAGCTAAGAAGCCTATTAAGTTACTCCATATTTTCAAGTGGGGGATGGGGACTGTTTTTCAACTGTTGGGGAAGCTTTTTCCTTGCCATTGCTCTCAAATGTTCTGTTCATCCCTATCTGGTGACATCCTAGGAGCCCTTTCTGGTTTGCTTGAGACAGGGCACTTCTTCCTTGAAGCCTTCGCCACTTTTATTGATGTACCTCTTTTGCACATCCTTCGTATTAGAAGTTCTTTCAGGCTGGTGGCTGGTCAAACTTGGCTTGCACACAGTACCACCATAACATTGTGGCAGATTCTGCTGCCAAATTAAATTTAGATTTCTGTGTCTGCATAGTAATAAGAATTTGTTAAATTTAGGTAAAAAAAAATTTGTTTTGATATGGATAACTACTGATTTATTCCTAATGAAAACTATCTGGTTTTCTGTAGTAACCATAAAATGACTCATTGTTCCTAACAAGTAGCACTATTTTAACAGCTCTGTGAATGAGGCATTATTATCAAACCTTTTCAGCATTTGTTCAGCATTTATGCGTTGTCTGACTGAACCTGGAAAAAAAAAGACATTATTAAAATGAGATCATTTGAGCATGCTTTCACAAAAGAATATTTAAACTCTTAAAAACACTGAAGATAGGGCTGGAGAGATGGCTCAGTGGTTAAGAGCGCTGACTGCTCTTGCAGTGGACCTGGGTTCGATTCCCAGCAACCACATGGTGGCTAAGAACCGTCTTTGACGCCAGTTCCAGGGGAATCTGACTCCCTTTTCTGACCTCCGCAGCATTGCATGACATGGGTGCACCAACCTACATGCAGACAGTACACTCATACACATAAAAATAATAAATAAAAAAGTTAAAAAACACTGAAGACAAAATTAACTTTTACATATTAAATATTTTTTATTTATTTTATTACTTTATTTTATGTATATGAATTATTGCTTACATGTATTTAAGGGCACCCATGATGTGAAATGCACACAGAGGAGAAGAGGGTTTTGGATTTCCTGGAATTGGAGTTGCAGATGGTTGTTAGCTGCCATGTGAATGCTGGGAACGGAAACTGGGTCCTCTTGCAAGAGCAGCCAGTGCTCTTACCTGCTCAGCCATCTCTCTAGCCCCTAACTTTTAAATATTAAATTAAAAAATTTTCTCCTGAACTTAATATTTGTAGATTGGGCAAGCTCCTGTGGGAGGAGCTGAGGTTGTTGAAGATGAGGGGCAGCAAGATGGTTTTGCTACTTGGTTTGGTATGGTGTGCAGTATATGCATGTGAGGTACATGTAAGCATTTGTATGTGTGGGTACATGTGCTTGGGCCAGAGGAGGATGTTGGGTGTCCTGATGTAACAATCTCTGCCTTATTCCCTTGAGATGAGGTCTTTCACAGAACCTGAAGCTAGGCTGATAGCATGTCCCAGTGATCCTCCTTCTCAACTCTCCACAGGGCTGAGGTCACAGGAGTATGCAAGACAATGCCAAGCTTGTTTTTAGTGGGTGCTAGGGATTTGAACTCAGGTCCCAGCATTTGTGTAGCACGTGAAGACACCATTTCATCCCCTGGATTTGCTACTTCTTAACGTCTGGTTGTTTTCCCTAAATAGTAAGGAGTTTTATTCAGCCAAAGAACACAGTCTTCTCAAGGTCCTCTCCATTAGCTCTGGGATTTATTTTGCCAGGTGACAACTCAAGCATCTGGAATTTTTATGTAGAAAAGCAGATCTTGTCGTTGCTGATTTTGATGTTTCCCATATGAGTGAGGCCATCTTTAACAGCCTAATAATGTTTGTTGCTAAACTATATGAAACTTCTCTGTTAAAATGCAGACTTCAGGTTTCCGCCAGACCTAGTGATCTTAGCTCACAATTTCTTGGTAAATAGGATATTTTTCAGGGAACAGGGACTGTTGCTGAACTTCAACCAATACCACATTTAATGCCTATCGACAGGCCAAGTTCTACCTTCTTGAGGACACAAATCCTGGCCTGACCTGGTGTCTTTGGATCTGGATCTTCCTTGGGGGTGCTCAATTTATTCCCCATGGACAGATAAAGCAGTCCAGGATGTCAATGCAGGAAGGGCTGGCCTTGGTTGATGGAGTTCATTGAAGTGGAGGCTACTGTGTATCAGCTGGGTCAGTTTAGCTGAACTGTTCTCTGGAGGAGACACGATCCCTCCTTTTTCTTTTTCCTCTTTTCGTCAACAGTCAGACATGGGCTGTCGTCCTCCCAGACATGAGTTAGCTATCATTAAATGTAATTTGGAGCTTTAACAATGCTGTCGATATGCTGTGGTATTCTGCCATCACTTTGCCATTGGTTAAAATCTCTCTCACTTAGAGGGACTTTGCTCCCTTTCATCTTTGTGGTTGCCAGACTTGTAATTTGTTTTTCTGTTTAATAGAAACCTTAGAATCATTGGTATAAAATATGCTATGAAAAACACATGCTTTTTAAAATAGCTCTTTTCGTCTTTAAAAATGAAAGTATTGTGCTTTCATCTTCTGCAGTACCAGTAAATGTATATTTTATAGCTTCTCTTCTACACTCTTCAACAAGAAAATTAAAAATTTTTTGTTTGCCACAATGAGCTCCCTGGACTTCTTTTGTATGCCCCTTGGCTTTTCCTTTAAAAAGCAATTGCAGGACATGTTTGCACAGCAAAGAGGACACTGGAAAATTTCAAGTGTCAGTCAGGATTTTGAATTTTTATTTGTTTTGAGACAGGGTCTTGCTTTGAGGCCTGCCTGGCCTGGAACCTGCTAGGTAGACAAGGCTGGCCACAGACTCACAGAGATCTACTGCCAGAGGTTTGGGATCAAATGTGTGTGCCACCACACTTGGAAAGTTTTTGAATTTATGTGGCTAAATATGTACGAAGATCAAAATGTGGTCACTGTTTAAAAGTTTTTATTCTTACCCTGCCTTTCCCATCCTGAGAAAATAAATTAGAGCACTGAACTCTTTTTTTTTTTTTTTTCACCTTGGACCATCTTGAATTTTATTCTAAATTTCACCTCCCACCCAGCTTTTTCCTTCATCAAGATGCAAGTTCTTTTCCTTCCCTGTCACCCAGACTGGCGGATGGGCGAGGCAGGCAGCATGGTTGTTGTCAGTAGTTCTCGATTCTTTGACGTGAAAAGGGCAGTACAGTTATTTAAACTTGATCCAGCCTCTTTGCATCTTACAAAGTTAAACAGCTAAAAAGAAAATAGGAAGGCAATGCTTGTGGAATGTACAGTGCATATCAGCGGTGCTCGCCTTGTTACGATTCGCCCGCTTGCTTCTCCTGTTCATTTGTTTCTTTGGAAGGCAGAGGATTTTTCTCTTGCGTTTCTGTCTTCTTCAGTTTCAACTTAACGAATTTCTCCATCTCAGCCATATCGGGTTTGTCAGACATGGTTGTAGAAGGAGCGGAGGGAGGGGCCTGAAGGTGAAGAGTTCTATCAGCTCCGTGGCCACCCCTGAGTGTCTGAACTTCTTAACTGGAAAGAAAATTAAAGTCCAGATCCATGAACATGAAGGGCTTTGGATGTAGCTTGGGCTTAGAACATTTGCTTAGCATGTACTAAGTGCTGTGACTGATCCCCACACCACCAAAGCAAGGCAGAGTCAAGCAAACAAAACAAAACCTTGTAGATGAGTTGAACATAATTTTCAACTTTACTCAAATCAAATATACTATAGCAATGTGTAATTTTAAATACTTCATAACTATAATAATAGAAATACATTGTCTTTTTTAAACTTTTTTTAAAATTTATTTTTGTATGTGTATGAATGTTCTGTCTGCATGTAGGTTTGTGCACCCATGTCGTGCAATGCTGCGGAGGTCAGAAGAGGGCATTGGATTCCCCTGGAACTGGAGTTAAAGACGGTTCTCAGCCACCATGTGGCATGTGGATGCTGGGGATAGAACCCGGGTCCTCTGCAAGAGCAGTGGACTCTCTTAACCACTAGGCCATCTCTCCAGCCTGAAATACATTGTCCTTTTACAAAGTTCTTTGGGAAAATTATTCATTTCATTTGGGAAACAAAGGTTTTGTTAGGTGAGGAATAGCATGCATAGTAAGTTCACAAGTCCTAAGCATGGGGCAATAAATTTCTTCTATGTTTATACCTGTGTAGCTATGACTGAGATCCAGAGAGCATATATTTCTGCTTCCCAGGCCTTCTCTCAGTCAATATCTTTGTTCTTTTTTTTTAAAGTTTTTTTTTTTGTGTGTCTTTTTGAGACAGGGTCTCCCTGTATCCCCAGTTGGCTTGGAACTCACTATGTTGACCAGGTTGGCCTTGAACTCACAGAGATCCACCTGCCTCTGCTGAGATTAAAAGTATGAGTGCTGAGATTAAAATCTCCTGAGTGCTGAGATTAAAAGTATGCACCATCATGCCTGGCCTTAAAAATTTTTTTTTAAGTTTTTATTTTTATTATGTGTATGAGTGCTATGCTATGCTTGTAAGTGCACCCTTGTCATGCAGTGCCTGCAGAGGACAGAATAGCATGTCAGATCTCCTGGAACTGTAGTTTCAGAAGGTTGTGAGCCACCAAGTGGGTGCAAGGATTTGAACCTGGGTCTTGTTCAAAAACAGCCAATGCTCTTAATTGCTGAGCCATCTCTCCTTTTCTTTTTAATTAAAAAAGTTAAAAATTTATGTGTGAGCATTTTCCATGCATATATATAAATGTACCACCACATGTGTGCAATGCCTAAGGAGGCCAGAAAAGGGCATCCAGTCCTCTGGAACTAGAATTGTGGATGATTGTTAACTGCCATGTGGGTGCTGGGAACTAAACCTGGGTCTTCTGCAAGAGCAGTCAGTGCTCTTAACCACTGAGCCTTCAAGGTCACTATTCTTAATCTTCATATGCATCAAATTATCATTTGTTTTCTTTTGTACTGGCTTCTTTCAGTCAACATAATGTTTGTAGAAGGATTAGTCCATGATGTGTGTAATTTATTCTTTCTTCTTCTGTGGTTTTCTAAAAAGAAAGTTGTGGAATACATTTTCTCCCGAGAGGTGAAGGAAGGAATACACACAAGGAAAAATCGCAGACAAAAGCTGGCTTAACTTAAAAAAAAGTTTTTGGTGTGTGTGTGTGTGTGTGTGTGTGTGTGTGGTGCAGATGTGTGTGGATGTGCATGCATATGTATGTGTGTGAAGGCCAGATGTCAACCCTGGATGTTGTCTTTAGGCACCAACCACTTTGATTTCTGTTTGTGTTTTATTTAATATTTATTATTTTTATTTTATTTATGTGTGTGTATATACCACATGTGTGTGGGTGCCTGTGGAGCCTGGTAGAGGCTGTTGGATCCCCTGGAGTTGGAGTTACAGGCAGTTGCGAGCTGCCCAAAGTGGATAGTAGGAACCCTACTCAGATCCTCTGGAAGAGCAGGAAGTGTTCTTAACTGTTATACCACCTCCCCAGCCTCTACTTTGCTTTTTTGAGACTGGGTCTCTCACTGGGCTAGAACTTACCTAGTAGGCTAGGTTGGCTGGTCAATGAACCACAGGGATCCACCTGGCTCCAACCTGCCCCCAGGCTCCTGGCCCAGCACTGGGGTTATGAGTACATGCAATCATGCCCAGCTTTTTCTGTGGATTCCGGGGATTGAATTTGGTTAGGTTCTCATGCTTGCATGGCAAGCACTTTACCAGCTGAGCCATCTCCTCAGCCCCTGCCTGGCTTTATTCTTTTATGAGCTGATCAAGTGCCAACTAAGACATCTTACCCTACATCCCAACTACAAAGCAGAGCTTCAAGAAGTCCAAGCTGCAGCTTGTTGAACAGGATTCTAACTCTCCTGTGTCTTCCTATTGCAATCCCACATCTTGGATTTTATACCTCCTGGCCAGCTACATGGTACCTGGAATATTCAGGCAAAGCAGAGGAATCCCAGGGCCTGTCCTGAAGAGCTGGGTCCTGGGCCAGTTCCCTTTCCCTTCGTGTGGAAATGGTAGAAGGACACTAGAAGGTGACCTGGTCTGTTGTTTTAAGATCCAGCGATGCCTCTCCAGAACCAAGGTGGCCTGCTCAGTGTCTTCACCTGAAAGCCCTCTTCATATTTCCTCTTGGGGGAAGATGGAGAAGGAGGTAGATGAGTTTGTATGCTGTCTGTTGCCATAACAAATTACTGGGTAACTTATGAAGTGCACATATTTATTTAGCTCATGGTACTGGGAAGCTGAGGATGTTCAAGAGGAGGGTGCTGGCACCTGCATCTTCACAGGGTGGGGGATGTCACATGGCATGCTGGGGCAAACTGATCAGAGAGAGCACCTTCGATGGCAAAGTCCTCCCCGGGTCCACAGATACAGGTGGGACTGACAACTCCGCCTACCTTTCAGAGATCCCTTCTCAACACTGGCGCCATGGCAAGTTTCCAACACACGAAGTTTTGGAGAATACACTCAAATATGGTGGGCTGGGAGGCCCACTATATTTTACACAATCCTGTAAAGTTCACACTGACTTTTCAAAACTGCCAGTACCTATTCTTTGACCTTGGATACAG
Organism: Rhizomys pruinosus; assembly: GCA_009823505.1. Taxonomy (NCBI): domain Eukaryota; kingdom Metazoa; phylum Chordata; class Mammalia; order Rodentia; family Spalacidae; genus Rhizomys; species Rhizomys pruinosus. The sequence goes on along the minus strand of VZQC01001128.1, from coordinate 388,943 downwards.
AATTAAGTCTCTTCTTCCACAGAATCTAGGTCATAGACTGTAGAGGGATAATCAAGTGTGGATAGGAGGGGCCAGGTTGAAGTCTTGGTTCTGATGCTAATGAGCAGAATGGGTGATTTGGGCAGCTCTTTCCTTTCATTCTCCATCTGTAAAAGTACAAGTGTAACTAATGAGCCTCCTAGCACCAGGGAGAAGATTTAAAGGCAATAAATTACTGATTCCATAACATAGCTTATTTTATATCTCAAGGCTCTCCACACCCTTTTGTTAATAAGCATTTGTAAACCAGGCTGTCTAATTCATCTGGAGATTGCTGAATATCCTGTTTTGCTTAGGCTGGGCTGTGCTAAGTGCCACTTTGATGGTTGGTGTTCATATTACCTTCACACTAAGCATCTTGTTTTAAGGCACCCGGATGAGGTAATGTGGAATTAAGATGTTGAGAGAAGTATTGAGATAAAGTGGCAGGCTTAAACCTCCTAAAGTCTAATATGTTCCTTAGAGAGTTGGACTGCTTTCTTAGGCTTAGCACAGCTACCACCCATCCTGTGTGTGCACATGTGTGCAAGCATATCTGTCTGTGTACACACAAGTGAACAGGTATGTATCATATATGTCAGTCAATATGTGTGTATGTGCATGCTTGTGTGTGAATATGTGTGTGAATGTATACATGTGTGAGCGTGTGTGTGGTTTTACAAACAGGCTTTTCCTGTCTGCCCTATAAGCAAATGGGATCAGCTATTCTAGGGCTATTTATGGCTTTCTAGTTACATACATTTGCCTTGCTTTTCTACTTTCCTAAAAAACAGACTGCACCAGTATCTTATTGCTGCTGTCGAAATGACCACAAACTTAAAAGTGCACAAACCTATTATTCTACAACTCTGAAAGTCAGAGTCCAAAATAAAACTCACTGGGCTAAAACCGGTGTGTCCACGGTATTGCATTTCTTTCCAGCACTGTAGGGGAGACTGTTGTCTTCTTTTTTCCAGCTTCAAGTGACTGCCCTCATTCTTTGCTAATGGCCATTACTCCATCTTGAAAACTGGCAGGGGACCTTAAGTCACAGCACTGGGACATGTCTCCCTCCTCCACATTTCCTTAGATATGATAAGACTGGGTCCATCCAGAAAAACCTCCGTATTTAAAGTCTGGTATTAGCAGCATGGCTTTCATCTGTGACTTTAATTCCCATCTCACATGCCAGATGATGTATTCAAGTTCTGGAATTATCTGGGAATTAGGGTATAAGCAGGTCTTGGCAAATGTGAATTTGCATATGCCCTAAATGAGCACATAGTAATCCACACTTCTGAATAAATGCATGACGAATGAACAATAGTCATATATTCAATTATAGGACAGGAAGGACACTCTTACTTCATTGGTACCATGTAAGAAGGATGAAATTATACAAGAGTTATGTGTATTTATATGAGAAATGTGTGGTGGAGAGGTCTTTAGAGAGTTAAATGCTGGAGCTAACTCTCATTGGCTTGGGAGATTTTGTGCCTTTATTTTCTTAAATTCATATTCAGTGACATCATGTTCAGTGGCTTAAACTGGGCCACAGTGGGAGTATTTACACCACCGAAATTGGCAAGTGCTTATTATAAGCAGGGATTTATTCTCCTTGGAGAGCGCATTGTTAAATGTTAGCTAGCACGCCACTCGGGTAGAGACTCTTTGCTTTCACTCAGTGTGCACAATGACACTATGTTGCATTGTTCTACTTGCAGCTGGTGAAGGGGCAATCCCCAGGAATAGGCAGGACAAACTGGCCTATCACAAGCATGGCTGTCACTGTGTCCCAAGGCTGTGTGGTCTGGTCTAGTAGTTAGAGCAGTAGAGGCAGCTCAGCTTTGTCGCCTATGGACCATTTGAACTCTGCTCCTATTGTTTGCCATGGCTGGAGTCCACTTACTGTCAGGGCTCTACTTTCTCCTAGATGACTTTGTCCTTGCTTAGGCTTGCTGTGCTCCTCTGGTAGCTTTGATATCACTCTACCCAAACTTTAGGGGAATCAGGGGGAGCTGCTAAAATGCAGGTTCTGGGAGCCGGGCGTGGTGGCGCACGCCTTTAATCCTAGCACTTGGGAGGTAGAGGCAGGCGGATCTTTGTGAGTTCAAGGCCAGCCTGGTCTACAGAGTGAGTTCCAGGACAGCTAGGGCTACAGGGAGACCCTGTCTCGAAAAGACCAAAAAAAAAAAAATAAATAAAAATAAAAAAATAAATAAATAAATAAATAAATAAATAAATAAATAAAATGCAGGTTCCAAGGCTCTGTCCTCAGAGATTCCAACTGGGGTTTGGGATAATCTGTTATTGACAACCATGCTATTCACGTTATTTCCTAATTTTCCTAGTTAGTTTTAACTGTCAACTTGATACAATCTAGAGTTACCTGAGAAGGAAGTCTTAATTCAGTGATTCTCTGGATCAGATTGGCCAATAAATAGGCTTGTCTGTGGGGGATTATCTTGATTGTTAATTGATGTAGGAGGACCCAGCCCACTGTGGGTGACACCACTCTAATGCTGGTGGTCCTGGGCTGTATAAGAAGGCTTACAAAACATGAGCCCTCAGCCAGCTAGCAAACAGCGTTCCATCATGATTTCTGCTTTCCCTCCCTGCTTTGACTTCTCTCAATGATGGTCTATGTTCTTGAAGCTGGAACAAACCCATTCCTCCCCTAAGTTGCTTTTGGTCAGTATTTTATCACAATAACAGAATGAAATTCTTTTAGGACATTTGTTACCATTGGGATCTGATGTATCTTCCAAAATCTTACAGTTTGAAACATGGTTTTCTGTGTTGCAATGTTTAGGTGTGGGGCTTTTGGGTAGTGTTGGCTTATGAGGGACCTGACCTTATCAATGGGTTAATTAATTGATAGATGCCTACTTTAATGGGCTATTGCAAGGTGACAGAAACTTTGGATGGGAACTATTTGAAGGAAGTAGGGTTGCTGGTGTCCTGCCCTTGAAGGGTATATTTTGTTACCAATCTTTCTTTTTGTTGTTGTTGTTTTTTTTGTTGTTGTTGTTTGTTTTTGCTTCTTGGTCATGATGAAGTGAACAGATTTCTTTTTTTTTTTTAAATTTTTTTGGTACTTTTGAGACAGGGTCTCTCTTTAGTCCCAGCTGGCCTGGAGCTCTCTATGTAGACCAGGCTGGCCTTGAACTCACAGAGATCTGCCTGTCTCTGTCTCCCGAGTGCTGGGATTAAAGGCGTATGCCACCATGCCCAGCAACAGCTTTCTTTACCACATGAATCTCTACTGTGATATTCTACCTTGCCAAAGGCCAAAAAGCAAGGGATCCAGCTGTTCATGGACTAAAACCACATGCAATATCAACCTTTAAAAAAGTTGACTTCTGGGGCTAGAGAGATGGCTCAGCGGTTAAGAGTACTGACTGACTGTGTCCAGGAAAGAAGACACTTCTTTGTGAATATTATGAGGTGGAAATGTGAAAGTTGACACAACTAGCAGATGATGGGTCTTCATGGGCTCCCAAATCTTGAGCATTTGAAACCATCTGAAGGAATTCTTGAACTTTTGAGGCCTTGCTTTCTGGTTGTTGCCCAGAGCTGAAGCTCACAGCCACAGACAACATCTGCTGAGAGGAGGATTTTATCTTCACAAACCCAACTCAACTTATTTCTTTGCAAACCACTCAGACTGTGGCAATTTTCTTAGCAGGAAAAATTTTAGATGGTCATGTGGTTTCCATTTTTTTTCTTTTTCATTTTACACAAAAATATTTGGAATCAGATTGGTTTTCTTTAAAACTATGGTCCAAATTAATTTATTCAAAAGAGATAGAAATTGCTACCTTTAAGAGATTTTGACCTCAAATTCTCTGATATTTGAGACATATTTTTTTATTCTCTAGGATGCAATCCTTTAGTAGCATGGAGGTGAATTTCAAGTAAAGGAAAACAAAATGAAAAATCTAATATACAGGCTATAATTTTCTAAAGATGTCTATTCCTTATTAAGGACAACTGTGTGCCAGTCATCTTATATTTTTGGAATATCCTTGGGTTGTGGAAAATATACTGGGTGCCTCCCCATGTGTGGGAACATTCTTCCGATGTAATCAGTATTTTTTCAGCTCAATACATATATTGGAAACAAGGCAAATAAAAAAAATTCTGTATTTTATTAACATAATTAAAACATCTGTGAATATACTGTATTTCGTTTTCTAAAAAGCTCTTGATTACATAAGAGTTGGGTTGGAACTCCAGCCCTGTCTGGTTCCTTTTTCTTTACATGAAGTGTGAGAAGAGTATTTATCTTTAGTACCATGGAAGTAGGTTACAAGAATCAAATACAATGATAGATGTGAAAGAGTAAGAACAAAATGAATCCCGTTTACACTAATGATCACACACGGATTTTTGAATACAGTTTAATAGACTAAATTCTCTATGCAAGCAGAACATACAGAATATCCCAGTCTTGTAATTCCAATTTATTTTTGCTTACTCCAATTCCCTCAAGCAATACAATAGAATTACTTTAATAGCTCTTTGAGATGAAATTACTGTATTATATTTGGAGATTCATTATGGCTCATCATTTGGAGATGAAGACTATGAAAATGCTTCCTCTCCTTTTACAATGCCTTTTCATCTTGAAAATTGTGTTCCTCTCTGTGTTTCTGGAAGACTTGCAGCTTGATTTGGGTTTTCACAGAGTTCCTGGTCAAAGTTAAAGGAATAGTTGGTGGCTGCCTGAATGGTGGGGTAGTGGACGTCAGTCACACTGGGCTTTGAAATGTCACAGAATGGGGCCTCATATACTATTTTTTTCTCCCTTTTTGCCCTTCTTGGAAGTGAATCTAGATTTTTTTTTTTGCAGGGGGTGGGGCTTACAAATAAGCATGGTCTCAAGAGCCAATCTTCTTCCCTTTTCCAAATTTCAAATCTGACACTAACAGAGGCAATTCTAAATACAAATAGGGCTTCATCTAAATACTATCTCTAAATCAAATGTTGTAATGATGCTTTGTAGACTGATTCTTGTATAACGTATAGTCAACACTTTCCTACCATTGAGTAGTCTTCCATAGTAGAGTCTCTGGACTAAAGTAGGTATTGGATGAATATTTGCTGAATTAATAAATTATTTATTGCTGTCTAATGTTTCACCATATGAAAATGCTATAATTTATCTCGATAGGTTCTTCTCTTGTTCATTTTGAAGGAGAAATACCATGGGGGAAGTGAGAAGATATTCATGTAAATGTGGGGACAACAAGAAGGGTAGAGGCACCAAGACCGGAAGACATGTGGAACTCCTTGTGGGGGAAGGCCAGAGGAAGAGAGTGTGGAACTTTCAACAATGACCATGATCTTTGTGTCTAAACTCTATGTCTGATCACTCAGAGGCTCTACCATGATACCTGGAGGAACCTGAAGAGGGTCCTAATGAGAGTTCAGAGATACTCATATAAGCTGGACACAGTGGCACACACCTTTGGTTCCAGCACTGAGGGGCAGAGGCAGGAGGATCTCTGTGAGATTGAGGCCAGCTTGATCTATATATCAAGTTTCAGGCCAGCTTTGGGTATATGGAGACCCTGTCTCAAAACAAAACAAAACAAAACAAAAACAAAAACAAAAACAAAAACAAAACCCCACCAACTGGCTAATGAGAATGCTTTTGACTACAAGAACAAGAAGCCAGCCTAGCCTGGGAAAGATGCACAACAAACTGTGTGAGTAAAAATCCAGAGGTTGCTCATGGTTTAATGATAAATCTGCTTCATTTTCCTGTGATGTCACAGCTTTGCACCCTACTGTGGACTGAATTTGTTCTCAGGGTTGCCACCGTGGAGAGCTTTGGGTAGCTGCTATTGTTTTGGTCACAAAGAAATAAGAAAGAAATTGAGAAGGGACTTGGGATTTCTGATAAGAGAAACAAATACTTTGTCTTAAAGTCTCCAATGGCATTAGACATTTCTATTACCCAGTCAATTATTGATAAGGGGAATAAGAATGGGGTTTACCATGATTATCTCACAGCAACTTAGCCAATGTGAAAGAATTGTTGATCTGTGTAGCACATTTCTAAGCACTAAGCAACCACAAACCTCAACAATAGCATGGGCTTAGCTCATAATCTGTGTCTTGGCTAGATAAAGCTTGGTTGGAGTGGCTCTGCTCCATGTTCTCTACCACTCTACATAGCTTCTCCTCTGGGACCAAAGATCAACTCTTCTCATGGTCACAGTGACAGGGTCCAAGGACAGGTGGAAGCATGGCAGGCCAACTGAGGCTTAGGCTTGAGTGGGATGCACCATCCCTCTGTCTCATATTATTGGCCTAACCATGTTCCATGACAAACCTTACAGTCAATGGGAGGAGGAGAAACATGTTCTGTCTGTGTATTGGTGAAACTGAAATTATTTGGCTAAGATGCAGGTGGTGCTAATACGGGAGTGGGGGAGTGGACAGGCCAGCAGTGAAAAGTGAAGGAATGCCCAGGTGTTCAGTCAAGATAAAGAATAGAGAAATATTTTTAAACTTTATTGAATGATTGTATGTATATGTGTGTGTGTGTGTGTGTGTGTGTAGGTGTGTGGTGTGTGTATGGTATGTATGGTGTGTGTGGTGTGTGTATGGTGTGTGTGGTGTGGTGTGTGTGTGTGTGTGTGTGTGTGTGTGTGGTGTATATGGTGTGTATGGTGTGTGTGGGGTGGTGTGTGTGTGCATATGCCACAGCACACATTTGGGGGTGGAGGACAGTCTTAGAAGTCAGTTCTCACCTTCTGCTTTGCTTGTGACAGGGTGTCATTTTTTTGTTGCTCACTGCTCACTGCTGCATAGGCTCAGTTAGGGGGCCCTTGAACTTTGGAGGAGCCTCTTGTCTATCATGGTCAGCCTTCGTAGGACATGTCCCCTTGCTAGGACTGCCATGCTTAGGGTAGGAGAAGCATAAAGAATGCTGTCCTCTTGAGTTTTCTGCTTGTGTTTTCCTACGTATGTCTTAGCTCAAGTATCTGATTATCCTGGAAGTTTCTATGACATTTAATAGGAATGATCTGAAGCAAATACGACCAGGAATTAAAATTTTCTTGAGATGCTTTCAGTGAAAAAAAAAAAAAGAAAGAAAAATAAACAAAACAAGAAAAGAAAATAGAGTTCCACTCAAGAATTGGTACAATTTCCAGGAAAATCAGAATTTGTCAGGTAGTACAACTGTTTTCGTAATACTGAGAGGCCAAGTTTCATAAAGCTTTTAGATTTTAAAATCCAGTACTTGTTTTGACAAAGTAAGTGAAAAGCTTTTTGGAGCTGTCACAAGTTATGCCATGGGTGCTTAACTTTTTATAAATGAGATCGGCTTAGGAATTCATGATCCTAGGTTCATGTTGGGAGGCCGTTCTCCTGGCTTGTTTGGTGAGTGGTGTGTTAATCCCAGTTCTGAGGATGTTGGGGCAAGAAAGACTTCGAAGTTCACGGGGCTCATGCGTAGAACAGCCCTGGACTCATGGCTGCTGCAGAATTAGACACTGAATGACTTTCAAGCAAACAAGGAGGAAAACTTTCCTGGATCCCAAATTCTGTTACTGTTTTATGTAATAAGTGAGTCCCCTTTCTGGGGTGAAAAGCTAGAGCTGCACATTCTCTCTTTAAGTCGGACTTCCACTTGGCCATGTGGGGTGACGGCCACTTTCTCCCTCATCAGATTCCCTTCCCAAAGGCTTATGGAATGGAGGGGTGAGTGGTCAGTGGAACCAAAAGAAGCAGAAGCTGCTGTCTTGTTCCAGTGTGTGGTGAGATGTGCCAGTGCCTGGGAGCTGCCAACTCCAGAGTGGTTCCCACGACGGACTACTGTGAAGTTTGCAGGGGCCCCAGTTATGGTGATCTGTAGTTGAGTAAGGTGCTGCATCTCTATTTGGTGGTCATGGAAAGGCCAAGATGCCAACAGGAAGACTTAGCTTAGTGGGGTTTGACTCACAACAATGGACTCTGCATCCCATGGGATTAACATGGAAACAGAAAGACAGAGTCGAAATGTTGGGAAAAGTTTTGAATGCTGGAGAAGAACAAATATTATTTAGATATTAGTTAGAGCATGTAAGTTTTCTTGGGAGAGTCATAAACAAGACCAGTCGCTTCCGAGACCTCTGTGGAGATGTGTTCAGCCACGATTGTTGGTATGAAGTGAATTTTATAGTGTAATGTGATGGATTAATTATTTTTCTCATTATGTGACTAAATATTTGACAAGAAGCAACTTAAGGGAAGATTTACTCAGGCTCACAGTTTGAAGGTACAGTCCATCATGGTGAGGACAGTGTGGTGGACGGAACGGACCTGGCTGTGGCAGCAGGGCTGTGAGGCTGCTTGCTCACATCTTTTCAGGTCAGGAAGCAGAGAGCAGGGAATGCTGGAATCCGTCTGGAATCGTTCTTCTTTTCCCCTTATTTGATTCTGCTCCTTGCCCTCCCAAGGACACCACTCACGAGCAGGGTGGATCTTCTCAGTTAATTCTCTGTAGAAATGGCCTCTCAGAGAAACTTAGAGGTACACTGCCTATGTATTTCCAAACAGCCAATGCAGACCAACCATCGCAAGTGGGGAATGTAATCTAAGAATCATCAAGACTGGAGCAAATACTGCAAACATAGGGGGCTGAGCTGAATCAAAGGCTATTGTGTCCTTTAGGAATGGGAAGTAAGTGTGACAGTCTATTTCCTTGTAAATTTCTCCCTTGAAACCCATTTTATACGGTCTTGAGAGATGCAATTATACTATTTCCTTGACTTAAAACATTGGCAAATTCTTACCGGCTACAAACAAAAGTTCAGATTTCCTGTGATAAAATGCTCTTTAAAATCTGGCTCTATCCATCCTTGATTGACACCCATGGTCTTTGCTGTTTCTGGAACACACACGGAAGTACAGGAGTCCACTCCCACCCTGCCTCCCATACTCTGACTGCTCAGGTCTCTTGTCATTCTCATGTCACCCCTTCCTCTATGCTTTATGTATATGTCCATTTCTGCCTATTATGTCCTTTCTCATCCTTTGCTGGAGAGCTCCTATGCATCCTTCAAAACCCCATTCTTACCATCCCCTCACCAAAGTCTCTCCCGAGAGGCCAAGCAGAAATAATGACTCCTTTCTCTGTTCAAATAGTTTATATTCCAGAGATAAGACTTAATTGTATTCTTCTTAAAATTTCTGAAAATTACATTTATGTATTTATGTGTGTATGTTGGGGTGTGTGTGCTTTCTGCAGCAGGTGTATGGGAGTTAGAGGACAACTTGAGGAAGTAAGTTCTGTCTTTATCATGTTTTCATGGTTTTCAGGATCAAGCTCAGGTCTCTAGCCTTGGTGGCAAACACCTTTACTTACCTGCTGAGTCTTCTCACCAGCCCTTATTCTTTTTAAAATATTTTATTTATTATTTTTATTTTATGTGTATGAGTGTATTGTCTGCATGTATGTAAGTGTATGGTGTCATGCAGTACCCACAGATGTCAGAAGAGGGCCTTGGATCCCCTGGAACAGAGTTACAGATGGTTTTTAGCTGCCATGTGGGTGCTGGGTCTTCTGCAAAAGAAGCCAGTGCTCTTACCTGCTGAGCCATCTCTCCAACCCCACCCTTATTCTTGTTTTTATCATTGTTATTTACCTCTGTCTCTAGTGGAGTTGGTTTATTAGACCAGTGACGGAGCAAGGACTCGTGGCAGAGTAAGCAGTTGCTGTTAGTAAATGAGAAGAACAATAAGCATAGAAGGCAGGCATGTGAGTAGGACCCAAAGATAAGAGCAGTAGGTAGGTGAAAGTAGGGTCAAGAAGCAATGCTGGTCCTTGGTCAAAAGGCAGGTGGAGGCAGCAGGGCCTGCCGGGGCTATTCTGGAGGCCAATGCTGAAGACAGGCACATGGAGGTGGGTGGGGCACAGCAGAAGCCAAGGTTGAGCCATTAGGGGCTGGAATTCATCTCATCTCTGGGGACTAAGTGAGGCTTCTAGGAGGGTAGGTGTTGAGTGTGTGTGTGTGTGTGTGTGTGTGTGTGTGTGTGCGCGTATGTGTTGGGACAAGTTACAGAGAGTAAAAAGTAACAGCAAAATTTGAAACTTGATAAGCAGAAAAAAATTAGAGAGGAAACACAGGGAAAAGTCTCTAAAATATTGATATATTCATGGGATATTTTTGTGTTGAGTGATTTTGTGTGTGTGTGTGTGTGTGTGTGTGTGTGTGTGTGTGTTTCAGGGAAGAGTGGGAAGATTGTTGCTACATGCTCTTAAACTAGGAGAAATGTGGCAGAAGAGGCATGGAGGTGACAGTGAGATGGGGATAGTACTGCCTGTTTGACAGAGAGAAGATGGCAGAGACCCCCCAACCCATCACAAAGCAGGCACAAGGGTGAAGTGCAGCTGTGAGGGGAGCTGGTCCAGCCAGGCCGCATCTGCTTGTCTCGTGCTTTTTACAGTAGGTCCCCAGAAAATTCCTAACTTAGCTCACTGACAGTTTCATTTCCCAAGGGTCACAGAAGTGAAACTGCAACCTTTGCTAGATTTTAATGAGCAAGGTGGACTTTGTGCAAGCCCAGAGCTCCTTACAGGCACCATGGGAGAAAATGTGGGATGGCTGATGAGGGAAACTCAGATATACGCAATTTTTATGAACTCTTATAAATGTGTGGAATGCTAGTTTCTTAAAATACAAGGAAAGCTAGACAGGGTTCCATGGCACGGGATTTGGGAAGAGAAAGCCCTTGGACGGCTTGGTGCCCTTGCACCTGGAACTGGGGTTCTGCAAGTACAACAGATGTCCCGGCTGCAGCAACTCTCTGACTGAGGAGCCCTACATCTGACCGGAAGTCATGGAACTGGTGAAAGCATAGAGTCAAGATGAAGATGAATGAGGATCCTCGTGGAACAAAGAATCACTTCAGAGAAGCCAATGCCCTGAATGAGCTGAGTCTGCTAAAATTTCCGCAGCCAAAGAGCACAGAGATGTTTACCATCTTATTAAACGGATCGAATGTGTATGTTTGGGTGCCAGAGAGCCCACGGGTTAAGAACGTGGACTTTTTAGCTTCTATATCCAGAAAAGGGTCATCGGTGCAACGTAGTGGCCAGGGTTCTTTAGAGAATTACACAAAGTAATGTGTGTGAACACTTGGAACGCCATCTGGGGAGTGCGTAGCACACCTGAGGTCAAACGTTTGTGTGACACAGGTCCTATTCAGGTCCTAGGGAAATGATGGTGAACCAAGAAGTCAATGCAGACAATCCCCTCACCCCTCTGGGAGAAGTCAAGGGTGAGATGGAGGAATCTTGTGCTGTGGGGGAAGGGCAAGTGACCAAAGACTAGAAGAGGATGGGTGGGGAGGGCCAAAGGAACGGGAAGAAGAGGACTGGAGGAATGGAAGCTGTTAGTGACTGCTGGTTGAAGGCAGGCTGTGTAGAGAAAGCAAAACTTCCTGCCATGTCATTGTAACATTTGCCCATCAGAAACTCTGAGACTGTAAAAATGTACAGCTATTGGAGAAACCAAATCCTAAGAGCTGCTGGCTCCTCCACGTCTAGCCTATCCACCAGAGCGCCAGCTCTGGGCTTTTGAGGGGTTTGATCTTTCCACACCAATTGTCACCAATTACAGACCCAGTCCCTGAGCACTCGTTGGGAACTTGAGATTGTTTGGACAATTTGATATTTAAAACATCATGATCAAACAGAAGACAACAAGAGAAGTACAGTTAGGGCTTTAAGAAAAAGCTTTTTCAGGCCGTTGAGAAAACTCTGTGAGCAAAGGCGGCTGAGGCCAAGCCTGATGACCTGAATTTGATCACTGGAACCTACACGGTAGGAGAGAACCTATTCCTGTGGGTTGTCCTTTGACCTCCATACATGCTTGAGCATAGACATACACTCAAGCATGGACACAGGCACGCATAAATAAATAAATAAATAAATAAATAAATGTAAAATATTATAAAAGAAAAAGCTTTTGCTTCAATGATGTTGGGGAAGCAGGGTGAGGAATCATTCAGGGAGATGGGATCTTCTATTCACTGTCAACTATTAAAGGCCCCCTGCCCAAGAAGCACTGTCCTATAAGAAGTACATGATGAGACACAGCTGAAAACTGAGATCTGAATATTGGCTCTGAGGAACAAAGTTTAGGAAGCCTTCCCTAACAGCGAGAAGTCGAGCTTTGATAAATGTCATCGCTGTGTGCTGGATGTGGTGGTGCAGCCCTTTAATCCCAGCCCTTGGGAGGTAGAGGTAGGCGGATCCTTGTAGGACTGAGGCCACTCTGCTCCATATGGCGATTTCCAGGTATGACTAGGAAGATCCTGTCAAAAAACAACCCCCCTAAAATAACAAAATGCCCTCTCAAAAGTGATCATAATTATGAATCTTGAAGTTCTGAAGCCTGAAGGACAGGAAGAGGATGAGCAGACAGTGATGCTTACACTGGGAGAGGCAGAAAGCTGGATACTCCCTCTGTTAGTTACAATTCTCCTTACTGTGACATAATACCTGACAGAAATGACTTGAAGGATGGAGGATTTATCTGATGGCTTCAGAGGTTTGTGTCTGTGCTTGTTTTGACTTATGTGCTTATGCAGAATACCACAACAGGATGTGCAGAGCTGCTCACCTCACGACCATCCAGGAAATAGAGACGGGAATGCTGTAGCTCTCTTAGCTTTCTCTTTACCCCTTTTATTCCGTCCAGTCCTGTAGCCCATGGGATGGGGCCACCCATATATGGAGTGGGCATCCCACCCTCAGTCATTATAGACACGTCCAGAGGTGTGCTTCACTAATGTCTCAGGTGATTCCAAATGCAGTCAAGTTGACAATGACTTTGAAACCACAGGGAAACTGTGGAAACTGATGGCAAGAAATAATGTATATGATGGTTGGTTTTAATGTCCACTTGCCACAAATTAGAATCACTTGAGTCAGGAGCCTTACTTACTTGAAGAATTTACATAATTGCCTTAACTGATGTAGGAAGACCCACCCCAAATTTGGGCAACACTTTCTGGTAGCAACCCAAAGACTATTCAGCTTTTGCTTGTTGGCCTTCCCTCTCGCTCAGTTAATTTATCCTGTTGCTGCTGCTAACTCCTCTGCTGATATCAGAACCAGCATTTCCAGGCTTCCATGGTTCATTAAGACCAGCAGTTCTTCAGGTACACTCCAGGTTTTGGGCACCAGACTGGCACTGCTGAGCCACCCAACCTTGTGGACTGAGTAACTACTGGGTTCTTAGCTGTGATTCAGCTGTTGTTACAATTTGAAGTAAGTTGATTTAATAAATTATATATAATCATTGTATTCCATATATATGGACTTTCTCTCTCTCCTATCTATCTATCTATCTATCTATCTATCTATCTATCTATCTATCATCTATCTATTCATTCTATCAGTTCTGTTCCTCCTGGGAACCCTAACTAATCTAACTAATATACTGTGTGACTATTACCGAAGGACTTAGAGTATGGTCCATGATGTATTCCTAAGTAAATAAAATAAGCTGTGGTATAAAGCATACACAGCTTCCATCTTTGTTAAAAATCTGGCAAAGCCAGGCATGGTGGAGCATGCCTTTAATCCCAGCATTTGGGAAGGAGAGGCAGGCAGATCTTTGTGAGTTCAAGGCCAGCCTGGTCTACATAGTGAGTTCCAGGCCAGCTGGGGCTACAGAGAGACCCTGTCTCAAAAAGACCAAGAAATATGGCAAAACATCTTCATTTTTCCCACATGCAACAACATCCAATCATGTAAGCATGGATGGTATTAGCAGTAGTACCCCAGAAGAGCAAGAGGACAGTTGTTCATGAAGAGAAATAGCTTTAGTGTAATTTTCCATTAAAATAATTAAAAATTATGTTTATGTGTATTTATAGTTTAGTTAGATGCTTACAAATTGCTTTATATTTTAAATGCTGATTTTAAAAACAGGCTCATTTTAGTTATTTTTAAAAGTTTTGTGTGTGTATGTGTGTGTGTTTGTGTGTGTGTGTGTGTGTGTGTGTGTGTGTGTGTGTAAGCATAAGACTGCAGGTTTTCACAGAGGGCATCAATGCTCCTAGAGCTAGAGTTACAGATAGTTGTGAGCCATAGTGTGGGTGCTGGGAACCAAACCTGGGTCCTCTGCAAGAGCAGGCAGTACCCTTAACTGCTGAGCATCTCTCCTCCCTCTGAAAGTGTGATTTTTTTTTTATAGGACTAAGAAGATAGCTAAGGAGATTACAGGTGGTTGATGTTCTATTCCCAGGACCCTCGTAAAAAGCCTGCTGTAGTGGCACACACTTGTAAGCCCAGTTTTGGGGAGGCAGAGACAGGCAGATGCTTGCGGCATGATAGCTTAGCCTACTCAGCAACTCCCCTGGTCCCAGTGAAAAACCCTGTCTCACAAAACAAGGTCAGCGGCTCCTGAAGTTGACTTTTGATGGTGGGTTTCAGGGAAAACTATTAATCAAGGTGAAGTACTCAAAAGAGGCTGGTTAAAAGGGGCCTACTAAGAAGAGACAACCTCAAAGACCAGCCTTCTAATGGGTTACTATTCTCAGTGATCAAAAAGATGAAGATAAGTCAATAAGGTAGACAGCTTATCCATGTTTTATTTGAAGTTAGAACATTATCATGCATAATGAAAAGGTTCACATGAAGGGTCGCTTGCTTTTTAGGCTATGGGCACAGGGAAGGGTTTGTAAAGTTCCATTTCCGTTTCTTAGCACACAACCCAGGTATATTATTCAGTGTGTTATAAATAAACACGTCTCTTTTGACATTCATCACTACTTCAGACTGGCCTACTTGGTCTGTGAAAATGAGATTAGTTGAAGACCTGTCTGAGATTTTTAAGCTGCACAAGATATATTGATAATACAAATATTTTTATGTCGCTATATATCTTAATAAAATAACATTCATGTCTGGAGGGTATGTGGGCCTGGAAAATCTTCCTGAGGCCAGATCTATTTCCCTAAATCAGGAAAGGCAATGGGGCCCTGCTGGGAGTCCTGGGGCTTGTCACACTGCCACAGTTGGATGAGACAAGAATGATTCAGGAGCACAGGGTCAGATTTCTGGAAGGAGGAAATTAACCCCTGTATTGAGCTTATGAATCAGAACACAACTGTTTTAGATGCTGAGTTCAACACCAGGCATAGCCAGTTTCTTTACCTACTTTTGGATTCAAATTGTAGTTTCTGGGAATTCTAGTTTATAGCAAAGTAAGGGAAAACCTAGGTGCCCAGGGCCAACATTTATGAAGCAAATGCTCTCGGTTCTCCAGTGAGGATGAGACGACTGTGGCACCCATCCTTGAATGGTTGTCCAGGAGCTAGATATCTAATTGCCCTGTGTCACACCCTTCTCTCTCTCTTTCTTCTCTCCCTTTTTGAGTATGCACCAACAGGTATATGTGCATGTTTGGGTATGGGTGTGCACGTGGAGGTCAGAGACCACATTAGATGTTAGCCCTCAGGTATTGTATACCTTATTTTTAATTTTTTCTTTTTTAATTAAAAATTATTTTTATTTTATGGTATGAGTGTATTACCTGCATGGATGTAAGCGCACCCATATGATGCAATGCCCACAGAGGTCAGAAGAGGGTGTCAGGTCCCCTGGAACTGCTATGTGTTCGAATTCAAAGCTGGATCCTCTGCAAGGGCAGTCAGTGCTCTTAACTGCTGAGCCATCTCTCCAGCCCCCCAATTTTTCTTTCCTTAGTATCATTTTGTGGGTCTGTGTGTATGTGAGTGCAGTTGTGCATGTGCCGTGGCCTGCATATAGAAGTCAGAGGGAAACTCTTGGGAGTTGGTTCCCTCCTGTCACCTTATGGATTTCATGGGTCTAATTCAGGTTGTCAAGCTTTACTGCAAGTGCCTCTACCTGCTGAGGGGTCTTGCTATCTAGCCCCACCTTATTTTTTGAGACATGGTCTCTCATTGGCCTGGTACTTGCCATTAGGCTAGGCTGCTTAGCCACAGAGCCCCAGGCATCTGGTTATCTCTACTTCCCTGTGCTTGGATTACTAGTGTGTCTTTTTCCCCACATGGATTCTGGGGATTGAACTCCGGTCCTCATGCTTTACTGCAAGGACTTTATTGACTGAACTCTCTTCCAGCCCCATTGCACCCTTTCCTTTACTGCAAAATAGCCTAGAACCAGAAGGTATCTTGGGGTTCATAGGCTTGGAGGTTGCCAAGTGAGAAGAATTGCATTATCTGTCTCACACAGGAATTCTCAAGCCATACATCCTGGAATACTCCATTTTGTTTGACAGCTCTGTTACAAGGGAAAAGCCTCTTTGAGCTGTTGTGGACCAGTTATTAAATCTTCAGTTCCTTTTTATTTTGTGTTTTACTGAAAAGACAACTTTATGTACTTTGCAATACTATACAGAAAAAAATAAATAGAAGAATAAGTTTATTTAAATTTCCAAGTGTTAAGAGGTTTTAATTTACATTTAAAAATTACTTTCTATTGAGTTAGTATGCAGTGATATACCCAGAGTGATAAATTGAGTTCTCTAAAGACTTAAGGGATTATTGAGATATTATATTACAATGGAGAAAAAAATGAATAAAATGTGATTAAAAAATGCATGCTGGATCTGAATCTAACACAAATAGAAACCAACAAGTTCTAGAATGACATGGCTTCGATACAAATATATTTAATGGGCAGGAAAGAGAAACATATAGGCAGTGATGTCCTCATCACACAGATCAGTGTCTTAACAGGAAGCTGCACAAGCAGATAAAGTTTTCTAAAGTGAATGAAGAAAGACTGGGAGCCGGCAGAAGGCAGTAGAGGATGTCAGTCTCCAGGACCACTTTAGGCTCTCCAGGAGCAGCCATTGCTGGGCAGGGGAAGAGAGGACACGGTAACCAGAAGGACAAGTGTGTGCCCCAGATGAAGTGTGCACCTTCCCCAGCTCTTCCTGAGAGAGTGTGTTCTTGGAGGTTTCCATGCAGTCTGATTCACTGGCCATTTGGCTTGATCTGTGAGAGAAATCACAATCTGTGGAATGAATTTCTGGTTATTTTTGTTTGGAGGATTCATGTGTAGCCTTGAAGATTTGCAGTCAGCTCGGCTTTCCTTTTTTTATCTAATCCCATTGTCATCATATTTCTACCCATGGTGTTGAAATAATGGCTGGCAAGTGGAATTAATTTACAAGCATATTTTGAAGAAGTCCATATTTAAACTCAAACACTTTTGTTGTTCTCCAACTTTTTTCAAGGATTTATTGGAATGGCATCTGACAGAAAGAAATAAATGTTATAATAACTTGTAATAGCACTTTTAAAACATTCAAATTATTTTCAGGGGTCTAGAGAGATAGTTCAGCAGTTAAGAGCACTGGCTGCTCTTGCAGAGCACCTAGGTTTGGTTCCCAGAACCCGCATGGCAGCTCACAGCATGTAACTCCAGTTCCAAGGGATCCCATACCTTCTTCTGATCTCTTCAGGCATCTGCATGCATGTGGTGCACATACATATGTGCAGGCAAACATTCACATGCATAAAATAACAAATTAATAAGAGAAAAATAGTAAAAAAATATTTACAGTATAGAAGATCATCATACCAAGTGATTTTAAAAGTTTAGGCAAAAAGCCACCATTAGAAAACAAAAAGATGGAAGAGTAGTTTATCTGCATAGATTATCAAGTATCAGTATTAAACACAGTCAGACATGAATTCCCTTGGTCTGCTTGAGTTGCCACTTAAAAAAAGAAAAATCATAGACTGGATAGTTTAACAGCAGAAAATGATTTCTTCTTATCGTTTGACTTTTCCCAGGGAAACATGAAAAAATGCCTGTGCACATCAGATGGGGCAGTCACAGCATATCAAAGAAATGATCTTACCTAAATCTATCTTGGGGAGCCACTGAGTTACTGGAATTACTTTCAGGAGCATGGCTGACTCAAAGGTATCTGCTTCACTAAAAAGCGCAGTAGAGCATGGATGATAACAACAAAAGAGAACAGAGGGAGCTCTGAGAATAACTTGTAGATTTCCCAGCAGGCAGGAGGTTCTCCTTTCCCAGCAACTGTTCCTGTTTGTATAATCCTGGGCAGGTCTACATGAGCCTTCTACATTTTTGGGAACTTCCTGAGTCCTGTAAATTTTGTTTACTTCCTGCATTTTTTTTTTGTACTTCCTGCATCTTACAAACCCCTCTCTTCCTTCAAGGAGGAGATGTTTCAACCAGAAGAAAATAAGTCCACAACAATCTACCCTTCTCTCTGGTCCTTACATTCTTTCTGCCTTATCTTCAGTTTCCCTGCCTTGGTGTGGGTGTTACAGATGTCTGATTATTTTCACCCTTACAGTTTAGCATTGTGCCACTATGTTACAGCAACATCACTTATTCTCAGGAGCTTGACTATGAGTTTCTGTAATATTTTGTAAAAAAAAAAAAAGTTTCATTTTATGGCTGACAGCAGAAAGGATCTATAGGCAAAAGCAAAAAATGTTTAGGAGGCAATTTGACAGGCACATCACATCATTTAACAAAACAATACAGCAACAAATACTTACCTACTTGGTCCTATGACTTATAGTATCAAATGTAAGTTCTCTTCTATTGATAGACTGTCTATCCAGCCAGAAAGCAGTTGGGAGACTTAGAAGATGGCTCAGTGAGTAAGAGTACTTGGTGTACAAACATTAGTTCAAATACTCAGTACCCACATAAAAAAGCCAGGTGTGGCATACCTGTACCTGTAACTTTAACACTGTTGGGGCAGAGACAGGAGGATTGCAACAGGATCTAGCAAGCTTGCTGACCACTAGTCTAGTCCAGGTTCAGCGAGCAATGTTGTCTCAAAGGAATAAGGAAGCGAGTAATATGACAGGACCACCATCAACATCCTCTGCTCTCAGTGTGCATCAGTACACACATGTGAGCATATACCACACACACACAGACACACACACACAGACACACACACACACACACACACACACACACTGAATAAGAAATCATCCCTATTGGTTACTCCTATAACAGTTGTGTCATTATTGCACCATTGAGTACACAGTGCCTGATATGTTGCTTCTGTAACACAGAGCCAAGCAAAACTATTGGTAAGAGCTCTTCCCTATCAGGCTATATGGTGTTTTCTGACACTATGAAAGCCAGTCAGGGAGGGTCCAACTCTGTCTCAGCTTGGTTTATCCATGTCCTAGAGCCCAAGTGTGTGATATCTTCAGTAATAGGAAATTACCATCTGGTTCTGGTGTGCAATCAACAGCAGTGGCAATAGGTTGTATGGCTTGTGAGACCTTGGGGACCTTCATAGTCAACAACTCATATGAAAGTAGCCCACGCATGGTATTGGGATTTTCACCCAACACCCTTATGGGTCCTGGGAATACCTTTTCCCACTTCCACAGGGTGCCTTAGTTTATACTCCTAAATCGCTATTTTTTACTTTTTCTTCCAGATTTTTTTTTTCAAATCCATAAAACACTTAGGATTAGATAATGAAAGCTGTTCATAGAGGGTGGGAACAGTCTCTGAAGTCCTACTGCTGTCTGCTCCAGGCAAGTGTCAATTGATCTTGGATGGCTAAAGTGATACTAAAAACGTCAGCAAGGTCCAATGTAATCTAAAAAACCCCATTGCTTGGATCAGTTGTTCAGTGAAAAGAGCAATGTTTGGTATAGCGGCATGTAATAGGGCTACTACTCCACCCAGCCCTCTATAGTGCATGGTTGTTTTCAATGAGCAGTTCTGTCTTCCCCATCTTAAGGTGCTGACGTTGCCATAGGATTGTGGTACGTAGGACTGTGGCTGTTCATCCTGGTTCAGATCCAAGAGAAGCAGAGCTGTGCTTTTGCCTGCTGTGCCTGCCGCTGGAACCAGTTCTCTGACCCCGCACTGTGGTTCTTGCCTTTCCAACCTCTGGTTCTTGACTTTCCAACCCCTGGTTGCTACAGGGGCCTTGGGCTAGGTGAACAATCCCCATCCTCAGTACACTTCTTTGCAGGGGAGAAATGTGCCCCATACTCTGAAGTGGTAACTTCTCATCCCTATAACAAAAATTAATCTTTATCACCTACACTATTTTTAACATTATATCTTCTTTGAAACACTTCCCAGCCTTTAAATCAGAAGCTCACTAGCACAGCATTTAGCTTTTGGTTATTTTTTTCTCTAGGAACTCTGGCTTGACATACTTGCTTTAGAGTGACTCAGTTGGATCCCTTTGTCGGCTTTGCCTTCTCTCATACCATTTGATGCTTTAGTACTTTATGAACTTGCTTTACATGTCAGTCTAATCATCCCAATCTGCTGGAGCCTCTCCTACAAAGATCAAATCCCATTAAGGGGCTCAGAAGAGCCACTCAGGGCTCCGTTGAATGTCAGGTTGTACGGGAGGGATGAGTTGTTACGGAGCTTAGTTTATCTGACTTCTTGGAACAGAGTGGTCCCATCTGCTCTTATGGTTCACAGCTTCCCGAGCCAGGCTGTGAGAGGCTTGTCCATTCCTTGTTTAAAAAATTTCCCAGCTGGATATGGTAGCATAAGCCTTTAATCCCAGCACTTGAAAGGTGGAGGCAGGAGGATCAAAGAGTTGAAGGCCAGCCTCTGCTACACGAGACCCTCACAAAAAGTCAGAAAGAAAAAATAGAAAAGTTTTCCCCATGGAAGCAATTCAGATGCAAAGCATTCCCTGATCATCACAGTTTCCTGTACTGGCACATTATTAAGGCCCCTGCCAACATGCTAAATCATGGATTTTCCCCTCTTATTATTAAAGGTTGGACCCAAGGCTATCTCCTATCTTGTCTATGTTATCTTCTGCTTCCTCATGGGCACCAAGCTTTTGGTTCCCGGGAAAAGCTCTTCCACAAAGATCTAACTTACATTCTCTTTCTCTTTCATCTTGCCACGTGTAATAGAAGACAAGCCTTTGAGGGATGGAGAGATGGCTCAGAGATTAAGAGCATTTGCTGCTCTTGCGGAGGACCTAAGTCCGGTTCCCAGCACCCACATGGGGCTGCTCATAGTTGCCTATACTTCCTCTCCAGGGGTCCCATGGCTCTTCTGGCCACTCACTTTGCTCACGCAGACCCGTGTACACATACACACAATTAGAAAATAAAATAAATCTTAAAAAATACAAAAGAAAAGGCAAGACAACACCTCTATCTTATCCTCCCCCTTTTACCCACTTTTTCTGCTAAGCTGGAGGTTAATGTGGAGGACATTTCTTGTCCTTTTCCCATTGCAATTCTTCCTTTAAGGACGTTCTGGCCGTCAGCTCTGCCTCAGCTGCATGCCTTACTGCTCATAGCAAAGGCCACTTAACTGACATAACAGTCTGTATATGGATCTTTGCTTGTGAATGCTACTTTACAGGATTAACTGTATTCTCTGCTCCACCAGGCATTTGGGATGGCTGGACTTCTACACTTGTATGGCCTCCTATTAACAAGGGAGGTATGCTACCTTATACCATGTAAGGGAAGTCACTCTGGAATTCTGCCCAAGGATGCTCCACTCTCAGACAACTCAGCCTCGGTTGTATGTTTTATCATCCATCACCGGAAGCATGCAAGTATCACTACGGCAAGGAGGTGTATCATCCAGTGTCATGTGGAGAAAGTAGCCAGCCATATCGAGATAACATTGCAGCTACTCTCCCTTTGAGGGGCTGGCCTTGGTTGAATGTCTCAGCACTCCTCACAGGGGCTGCTCCACTCCTTCCTGATAACTCATTTTTTGTCCTGTTACATGACCTTTCATGGGGAGATATGAACAAACATATATTCACTCTAAACAGAGCACTGATGGCAGATCAAAGACACAATCCCCCCAGAGGCTATCTTTGAGAACCAGTGAGTTTATCAGGCTTCCTTACAGGAACATGAGTGACTCACAGGCGGCTGAATCATCAAAAAGCCCATTCTAGCATGAGTGACAACTTATAGAATTTTCATCCTTGGAAACGTGCAGTTAGCTCAGTAGGCCAGAGTCTTCTTTCCCCAATAATCGTTATTGCTCATATAACCTTGATGAGGGACCTTGTGACTCTCCAAAGTGTGGTAAGCTTTGTAGGTTTCATTTACTTCCCAAATCTTTTAAAATATTTTATTTATTATCTTATTTCGTGTGTATAAGTGTATCTCCTTCATGTATACATGGGTACCCATGCTGTGCAATGTCTGAGGAGGTCAGAAGAAGGTGTAAAATCCTTGGAACTGAAGTTGTGACTGGGCCATATGGGTGATGGGAATTGAACCTGGGTCCTCAGCAAAAGCAGGTAGTATTCTTAACTGCTGAGCCATCTCTCCAACCCCTACTTCCCAAGATTTAAGTACTTTCCTTTCTTCCAGGAGGAAATACTTCATTTTGGAGGAAATACCTATATAACATTCTACATTTCTAGAGACTGAGGAACTCAATATGTTGGCAAGGTAAATTTCATTTTGAGGCCTCTTTCATGGTTCGTAGGCAGGCACTTTCTCATTGTGCCTTCATATGACCTCTTTTTGTGCTCATGTAGCTAGAGTGCTCTGGAGTATCTTCCTCTTTAAGATTTATTTATTTTATTATTTTTTATGTATGAGTGTTTGTCTGCATGTTTGTATGTATGTATACCACATGCATGTCTATGCCCAGGAAGACCAGAAGAGGGCACTGGATCCCCTGGAACTTACAATTGTGAGCCACCATGTGGGTGTTGGGAACTGAACCCAGGCCCTCTGCAAGAGCAGCAAGCGCTCTTAACCCCTGAGCCATCTCTCCAGCCCAGGTTTCATTTTTCAGTCTTTGGGCTCTACAGAATTGGGAGTGTCAGCATTATGACCTCATATAACCTTGATTATCTCTACAAAGGTCTTTTTATTGTTGGGGCTTCAAGATATGAATTTAAAGAGGGATGCAGGGCTGGAGTGATGGCCTAGCGGTTAAGAGCACCAACTGCTCTTGCAGAGGACCCGGGTTCGATCCCCAGCACCCACATGGTGGCTGAAAACTATCTTTAACTCCATTTCCAGGGGAATCCGACACCCTCTTCTGATCTCCGAGGCATTGCATGACATGGGTGCACAAACCTACATGCAGAAAATACATTCATACGCATATGAAAAAAAACTTAAAAAAATAAAGAGGGATGCAGAGCTTCAATCTATATTCCCTGAGCTAATTAAATTTATAGACCTAAGTATTTTTATTTTATTTTATTTTGGTCTTTTTGAGACAGGGTCTCCCTGTAGTCCCAGCTGTCCTGGAACTCACTCTGTAGATCAGGCTGGCCTCGGACTCACAAAGATCCACCTGCTTCTGCCTCCCAAGTGCCAGGATTAAAGGCATGCGCCACCACGCCCGGCAGTCCTAAGTCTTTATAGCAGTTACAATATAACCATTTGTCTTTGCATTAGTTAAAAAAGTAATGACAAAAAACAATAGGTCACACACTTGGAATTTATTATGTGGTCTACAAACAAAGACAATAAATGCAAAAATATAGTAGAAAGAGTAGGGGAGTAAAGGTAATGATTCAGAGATTGAAGTCATCAAGGCTATGATGTTAACTGCATCATTTTATGATATAATGATAATGATATCCAATTTTATATCTACCTGACTGTGCTGGTTAGTTTTTTTCTTAACTTGACACAAGCCTAGAGTCACGTGGGAAGAGGAAACCTCAGCTGAGGAATTTCCAGATCGACTTGCTTGTGGGCATGAGTGTGAGGGATTTTCTTGATTGATGATTGATGTAGGAGGGCCCAGCCCACTGTGGGCGGTGCCATCCTGCAGGTAGGTCTGGTCTGTGTAAGAAAGCTAGCTGAACATGAGCCAGTGAGCCATGCAGAGAGCAAGCCAGTGAGTAGCATTCCTCTGTGGTTTCTGCTTCGTTTCTGCTTGAGTTCTTGCCTTGACTTCCTGAGTAGCATGGTCTGTAACCTGGAATTGTAAACTGAACACATCTTCCACAAGTTGCTTTTTGTTTGGATATTTTACCATAGCAACAGAAATAAAACTAGAAGAAGGGTCTTTGCCACGTGGAAGTTACATGCGGAAGGCCCTTAACTGCAGGCCTGAGTCCTAAAGAATCTTCAACAAAGTGTAGTCACTGAAATTAATATTAATAATGAAAACAGCACGTGGGAGGTTGTTTGGCCTGCTGTGGGCACCGTCAGCTGCTGTTCTGAGCCTCCTCCCACTTCCTGCCACCTTCAGTGCCAGGATGTTTTAGCAGGGCTACCAGATCTGGTCAGGGAGTTTTTTTTTTAATTTAAAAATTTTTTTATCTGGTGCTGTTTCTAGGATTTGAACAGAATGACCTTGCCCCTCTGCAGATGAACCTGGTTCATACCTGTTACACATACTGTCGCCTGGACTGCCATCCCTCTGAGAACATGAGTTACCTCTGCTATGTTCAGCATTGTGTTCATAGAGTCCAGTTTAGTGCCTGGCACATGAGAGGCACTTAATAAGTTTTCAGTGAGTACTAACACTTCGCAGTACCAAGTGTGGAGGAGTGCCGAGCTCAGAGGTAACTTATTCCTTGTTAACACCACTAGGAATAAATAAACACAGGAGTGAAATAAAGCCATTTGCAGAAGCGGCTTGAAAAAAAAATCCAATCTGAGTTTTCCTGCAGTTACCCAAGCTCACTATACTGAAGTAAAATGTCTTAACACCAGGCTGAAACATTTGTATGTGATTTTCTAGTTGAGAATTGGGAGCTGTGGCTGGGCCTTAGGGTATTTAGAGCACTACAGCTCAGGACTGACTGTACATTGTTTTGATGGTGAGGTTGTGGCTGGAGCCATGGCTTGCCTATTAGTCACCTGACCCTCTGGTTTTTGGTTTAGTTCCTGGCTCAGGTGACCCCAACACATAATCCCAGTAAGCTATGGTCATGGTGAGTCCTCCAGGCAAGGGTGAAAGTAATGGTGACCATGAGACTGGTCCCAGTATTAGCATGCACTTGTCTATCAAGTGATCATATGACAATTGTGTTGATAACAGACATGCCAGCCTTACTGGAAACACAAATGCCCAGCATGTGTGATGTCTGTGGTGATCCCTTCCTGAGAGGCACTTGAGTTGGAGACAGAGAAGTGGCTCCTAGCTGGGTATCAGTTGGTGAGGCACCAACATTCCACAGCTGGTTGAGCTAATCTCTCATCAAGGCCCTGGAGATATTTCCTCTGCTGTCTTCTCTATTGAACTGGTCATATGAATATGATAAATGTGAGTTTTGGTGCTAAGAGTAGATATTCTTCTATCTTGCCTTGGCTAGTAGGGTGGCTTTCAACATGAACATTAAAAAAGGAAAAGGAGGAACTGCAGAGATGGCTCAACAGTTAAGAGCACTGGCTGCTTTCGAAGAGGACCTGGGTTGGATTCCCAACATCCACACAGTGGCTAACATCCATCTGTAACTCCAGTTCCAGGAGATCTGATGCCCTCTTCTGACCTCCACAGGCAATGGATGGCACTGGTACACTTATAATACATATAGGCAATACACTCATACACATAAAAGAAAAGTAATAAATAAAAATATTTTTAAGAAAATAAATGGACATTTTGACTGGGCCACCTAAGATGTTAATACAGAGGAGCTTCTTGGAACAAGAGACCAGGCTGTGTTCACAAAGATTAGAGAAGGTAGCCAAGGCCAACCAGGTTATAAGAGGAAGTGGTATTGTGTCACTCTGGGAGCTGGGGCCCAGAATGATGGGCCTTTAACCAGCCACTGTTCTTGCTTAGCATTGGGTCACTGAGCTAAGCCAGGCCACTTCATTAAGTTTGAAGCCAGTTAGTGGTGCCTTGTGCAGACAGACTCAGATTTGGGATCCCAGATAGAAACCAAGCACACTTCTTGACTCCCCACTGAGAAGAGTAAAGGAGTACAGAGAGCCATTGGCGAGGAGAGCCAGAGATACGAGAGAAAAAGCGCAAACTTTTAGAGATACAAAGTTCTTGGAAATGCCCATATTTCAATGTGGAGCTTCATGGCTATTCGGTTTTGTCCTCGTTAGATCACTGGGTCACAGTCCATGCCGGGTAGGACCAGCCAGACCCCCTGGGAGTGGGTATCACTGTTCATCCCTGAGGCCACCAGTGCCTGGGACACCATGGTACTCCTGCAGTGTGAAGGGATTGGTTGCCGGTGGATGTGGAACACCAGCCCGTGAGGCAGGACCTGTAGTGGATGGTCGAGCCTTTGTTGTTACAGTGTGGTGCTCTGGAAACTACTGCAGTATCCATGGATATCAGGGCAGGACTGCCTACCTCTCTACTCTAGACGAGAGAATGGGTCTAGAGCCCTACCTTGCAGCTCTGTAGCATGTCATTGGTCATCCCAGGATGGTGCTGCTGGGACAGATAGCAAGGACTAGGTAGATGCAGTCCCTCCTGAGGGGGTCGAAGCTGACAGAGAGGAAATGAGCAATGCAGATAGATCCTGGTGTCCTCAGGGACCAGCTCCTGAGTGCAGGGGATATCCCCAAGTCTTTCCAAAATTACCAAAGGACTTTACAAAAAGTGAGATTGCACTGTTTACAACTAGAGATGAGCAAGATAGTTATATATTAAAATTTCATATAAATTTACACAAAAGATCATGCTTTATACATGGTTTTATATCTTACTCTTTCCTTTGTTTCAAGAGCACCTCCTTATATATTCTAAGGAATTCTTTCTACTTGGAAACTTCACTTTATAGCACCCAACACAATCCATAGGAGGGATCTCAGTGCAAGTAAATTACAACATTTAACTGAGGTCAATTTCAAAATAAAGGGAGTTGGGAAGATAAATTATTTGGCTTTGCAGCGGCATGGTGGATCAAGTATAATATAGCAAAATATCAGTCTTATGAAAAAAGTCAAAGGAAAAGATTATGCTCAAAATTGCTCCTGGCTGACTGGCCTCTGGGTTATTAATTCAAATGTCCCTTCTATTGGTGTTGTTAATGGCTTCAAACAGCTCCTGTCTCCTCTTAGGCAAGGGAAAAATTGGACCCATTCCAAACAAAACAGCAGTAGCTGAAGGAAGCCAACATTTGCAGCGTTGTTAGATAACTCTAACTATTAATTTTCTTCAACCAAGTCCCTTTCCATTTTTAACAGATATTTTTATACTGCCTAGAACTACAAATTAGACATTTCTAATGCACAACAAGATTTCTAGATAAAAAAGAACACTCTCATTTAATTAACAACATGTCTCTTTTTCTAGTCTATTTTCTCCAACATAAGGCACTGAGCAAATAGCAGAAAACTCAGATGTATTGATGTTTTAATATATAATATTTTAGTAATCTTTGGTAAATTTATACAATATACTTTGGTCATACTCATCCCTCTCCCTCTTATCCCAGATCCACCCCACATCCCTAGCCCCTCACAGCTTCGTGTGTCCTCCTCCTCCCCCTCCTCCTCCTCCCCCTCTTCCTCCTCCCCTCCCCTCCTCTTCTTCCTCTTCCTCCTCCTCTTCCTCCTCTCCTCTCCTTCTCCTCTTCCTCTTTCTCCTCTTCCTCTTTCTTTTCCTCTTCCTCCTCCCCCTCCCCCCTCCTCCTCTTTTTTAAGCTATACTCATGAATGTGGTGAATGTGAGGGCTATTCACTAGAAAGGATGAGCCCATAACCTGGGCTTGAATATCTTGAATGATGGTGACCTCATTGGACATTGCATTCCTCAATTCTGTTAATGTTTAGAAATTATTTCATCTTGTGTTGTATATGTGTTGGTTACTTTTCATTCAGTGGAGGGTGGGGCAGCTTAAGCCCTTCCTAATCAAACCATGATTTTCTTTCAGAGAATAATCTGCTTTCTACTTAAGCAGTCCAAATTGGATAAATAAGTCTAGATGGGTGTCCTGCTATGGACACATACCTGCCTGAATCTTTCCCTCGGATAGTCACAGGATAAGCATGTAACTATGCATGCATGTTAAAATTCATGAAGCTGGGACCTGGATCTCGAGAGTGACACAGTATCAGTGACCTGATTAGAATTCTTTTTTTCCAGAGCAGTGGTTGGCAAGATGGTAAAGAAGTTCCTGACACCAAGAGCTTCTGAAGTCATGTGTTCTTTTTGGGTCCCCAGTGTGACTCCTGAGGAGTACATAGATCTGCTTAAGCTAGTCAGATAATTTTAGGTCATTATAAAAGGTATTGACTAATGCCATCTGTCTCTCTAACTTTACCCTACAGATTCAAGTCCTTTCTGCTATTATATAAAGTAAATCTGATTACCTTTCAAAATAACCAATGAAGGTTTTTAAAGACTTCTATTGTGAGCTTCCTTAACTGAATATCATTTCCTTTGACACCTGCTCACTACTGCGGTTTATGGAACTGTCACTGTTCTGTTTCCCATGGCCTTGTGCCCAGTTCATCAAAGTCCTTCTTACTGTGTGGAACTGGAGCCATAATCTCCATCTGGTGCTTGAGTAGTTCAGATTATGGTCAAATGCCTTCTGGCCTTGACCTGAACACTCTATTTATATAACTGAAAATTGAACTTTCACTTCTAAGTTTATGGTACACTCTTTTTTTTTTTTTTGTCTTTCCGAGACAGGGTCTCCCTGTAGCCCCAGCTGTCCTGGAACTCGCTCTGTAGACCAGGCTGGCCTTGAACTCACAAAGATCCGCCTGCCTCTGTCTCCTGAGTGCTAGGATTAAAGGCGTGCGCCACCATGCCTGGCATGGTACACTCTTGACTCAGATTGAGTGACACATAGTGGGCACTTAAAAAGCTGGAGTTATTAATAATACATCTCCTGGATTTTTCAGAACCGCTGAAGGCAGGCCATTCCATCTTTCAGTTTTGCAATTGTTCTTGTAAATCTTCATAAGGCAATCAGCATTTATTCCCATTAAGTGTTGTGCCCTCTGTTTTCAATTTTTTCTTAGGTCGAAGCAATAAAAATGTTGACTCTTTTCACCCTTAGTAGTTCTCATTTTTAATCATCTATTGATAAGTGGAACCATGGCATAGCAGGCTTATGCTGCTGTATAGAATGCACATGTAGCAGGCAGGGCAAATACCTGTAAAATGCTTCTCTATCTTTTTTTCTATATTGGTTTTATTTCCTCCCAAACTAAAGCTTAGGCAAATTCCCAATACAGAAAACAGTGGGGTGGTCTGGGTTGAGTGGAAGCATGGGTGGGCCACTGTTAGCTAGAGGCCTTCTTTGCTTCCTGCTGACCCAGTGTTTTTGGTGTGTGTGTGTGTGTGTGTGTGTGTGTGTGTGTGTGTGTGTTTCTAAAATCAACCTCTCATCAGCATTTTCTTCTTCTGGAAGCTCTTAAGAAAAGGATGAACTCTAAGATCCTCTGGTTTTAATATTATGATCTTTAAAAAATCCCTGAGAAACAAAAGTTCCCTTTTTTTCTTCTTCAAGCCTACAGCAGGGGAAGCCAAGGCTTTTATCAGATAGTCTGCTTTCAGTGGGTGGGTTTCTCTTTGCTCTCAAAGTTTTATTGAAAACCCATTCAAAAAGCTTCATGCTAGGAGCTGTTGGTGAATCACTGGTATCTTGCTGGGCACATTTGTTAAAGACATAGATGAAGACATAAATGACAAGCAGGAGTGATTACTCTGAAAGACAGAATAGAAATTATGAATAAACCAAAACGAGGACTGCAGAGGTTTCACAAAGATGCATATAAAATGCCAACATTCAAAGTTTAAAATATTCAAAAATGAATTACACAAGTACAGAACTGAAAGGTCTAACTTCAGCACATTTTGGCTTTTGCCTTTTGGGGAGAGTTGTGGAAACAGGGTGCTGAAAAATGATATTACCTCTCTGGAGAGCCTGTAATGGATCAGGTGTTTGGTGCAGATTATGTTAGCTTGAGATCAACCAACTTGGAGGAGAAGAGCTTATTTTGTCTCATGGTTTCAGAGCTTTCAGTCCAAGCAGAGTTGATGCTGTCGCTTTGACCTTTTGGTGAGCCATCACTTCCTGATGGGGGGTGAGTAAAACTACTTACCTCATGGTACCAGAGGTACAAAGAGGGAGGAGAGGTAGGGTCTGAATATCTCCTTCAAGAGCACTCCTCCAATGACCAGCTTCCTTCAACTTAGACCCACCTCCTAGAGGTTCCCTCATCTCCTATGGTGGCAAACGCTGGAGTCCAAGCATCCAAACATCCTGTGTTGGAGGCACATTCAAGATCCAAAAATGTAGCAGTTCTTGAAAAAAACTGATCACAAAACTAGCATATCATGGCAGATCAGAGGAAAACAGCACTAATCAACTGAAGAGGGGATTTCATTTGGAGAAGGTCTGATCTGTGGGTCATTTGGTGAAGAATCACGTGGGGTTGTGTTAGTCAGTGGGACTGTGCTAGTGGACAGGGGTGAAATTCTAGTTCTGGCTCTCATAAGGCTCATTACATAATGGAGGAGTCAGACACATGGTTCTACCATGAATTGTATGTCTGATGATTAGACAGGGATAGAAATAGGTTTTTGTTTGTTTGTTTTGTTTTTGGTCTTTTTTTTTTTTCCTTGAGACAGGGTCTCCTTCTAGCCCCAACTGTCCTGGAACTCCCTCTGTAGATCAGGCTGGCCTTGAACTCACAAAGATCCGCCTGCCTCTGCCTCCCGAGTGCTAGTTTTAAAGGCCTGCGCCACCATGCCTGGCTAGAAACAGGTTTCTAGATTCTGAGAAGTGCTATAGATTAAGGCAGGAAGCTAGGCGGGCCTGCTTCTTCCTGGGGGTGGGACTTCTAGGGTTCCTTGACATACAGGACAGATCCATCCTTGGAGATAGAGAACAAGGATGTTGACAGGAGCAGACTGCTGTCTGGATGCTGAGACTCTGCTCCTTTGTTAAGGGGCCCCAGCTGTAACAGGGTTGGAAAAGCCCTCTTACTGCCCCTTTGCCAGGTAGTCACCTTCTTCTTTATTACGTTATTGGCTATATCATCTTATCATTTATCCTCACTCACGAGCTCTCCCTATATCTCTATTCTTGGGCGTTCCATAAGGACCTAGCTCTCCTGCAGTGGGTGTAGGTAGGTGGCTAGGTGGATCTTCATAGGATGTGTGCAGCTGCTGCCACGCTGCTCCTGTGTGCTGGCTTAGGTGGGCAATATTTCTGTGGCTCCTGTAGCAGCATGCTCAGGAGGGGACAAGATGTAGGACATGTACGCTGGGACTTGTCCTTCTCTGGGCTCCCTTCTCAGGAGGCAATTCAGTTTAGAGGCTAAAAATCAAGGATTTTGATTCCTGTGGTTATCAACTGAGTGATCTTAGTAAGGCTGCATCTCCAAGCCTCAATGTCCTCATCTGTAAAATGGAATTCTATGATGTCAGTTTAAAGAAAATAAGAGAAAACATTGCACACAGCTCTTGGTACATAGTGAGAGCTAAATGAATTGAATTCTTATTATCTATCACTTCCTGGTTGTATAAGTGTTCTGCCTGCTGTTGTCCTGTCAGGGACCTTGTTCCCTGTCTCCATGACTCGTGAGAGCATGCTTTCTCCGTGCTTTGCACTTCTGTGCTCTCAAGGCTTCTGAGTGTTGGGGCTGATGGTGCACGGAGGTCAGCCCGAGTTCCTTCCTCCTTCCTGCACCTTTCCCTGGTCATCAGAGTTCCTTCCTTCTTCCTCACCTTCCCCTGGTCATCAGAGTTCCTTCCTCCTTCACCTTTCCCTGGTCATCAGAGTTCCTTCCTCCTTCCTGCACCTTTCCCTGGTCATCAGAGTTCCTTCCTCCTTCACCTTCCCCTGGTCATCAGAGTTCCTTCCTCCTTCCTGCACCTTCCCCTGGTCATCAGAGTTCCTTCCTCCTTCCTCACCTTCCTCTGGTCATCAGAGCACATTTCCTGCTCTATTCTTTTTCTCCAGCATGCTTCTTACTCCTGTCCTGTTTACAATTGCATTTGGGGAGTTTTCTGCCTCCCCTCAACCTCCACATCTGGCTCTCCTGGTTGGGCCACCTGCTGCATGCGTCTCCCCAGCCCAGCTGCCATTTTTCTGTCAGGAATACTCAATTTATGGTGAGCCCTGTCCAGAAGCAGCCAACCTGCTCCTTGACACTGTGTAAGAGTGAATCGTTCAGTCTTCTTTCCTTCCTTTTCTTTCCTAAAGTTGTGGAATTTCAACCAATAGAAGAGATATGAATGTCTTCCTGCCCCAACTTCTCTGAGCCCCCTCTGGAGGACCAGAAATGCCTTCTCAACTTCTTCCCACTTATTAACTTTCCCAAAGAGAACTTCACACTTATTTTACAAAATTCTATAATATAGAATTTATAATTATAATATACTATAAAAATACTATAATATGAATAACTGCTTAATTTTTAATTTTTATTTTATGTGTATGAGTGTTAAGTAAGTGCACCTGTGTCATATATGAGTGTTAAGCCTGCATGGATGTAAGTGCACCTGTGTCATGTATGAGTGTTAATAAGTGTACCCGTGTCATGCATGAGTGTTAAGTAAGTGTACCTGTGTCATGTATGAGTGTTAAGTAAGTGCACCTGTGTCATGTATGAGTGCATGGATGTAAGTGCACCTGTGTCATGCAGCAATGAAGAAGGACAGAAGAGGGTGTCAGATCCCCTGGAACTGGAGTTTTGGACAGTTGTTAGCTACCATGTGGGTGCTGGGATTTGAACCCGACTCTTCTGCAAGCAAAGCCAGTGCTCTTAACTACTGAGCCATCTCTCAAGACCCTTATTTAAAAATTTAATGGAGCTTATTTGTCTAGTAGGTATTATATTGTAAGTGGCTTTTTTCAGGCTGTCAATATTATAATGAAAAGATATCTCACACATAGTAAGCTTACATCGAGTACCATCCTCAAATCAAGTTGAAATTTAACTTGAAGGAAAATGAAAAGAAATGTTAAACAAATTATTTCTACCTTTGTATACAGCTTACAAAATGTAATTAGTATCCAGTTCCATAAGCACATAACTACAGCTGCAAGCTTATTCTCTTACACATTTTCTAGCATTTTCTGTGGAAATAAAGTCTTTGGGATCAAAGTAGTTACTGTTCAAGTTCACAAAGTATGTGGTAGTTAATCATCATCTCCCTTGCCCTTTGGATAGTCAGTAAAAGGGAGTCATTGTCTACATCTCAGTTTCTCTTCTTAATGGTCCCCAAATACTAATGTAAAAGTTCAGAAACACAAGAACTGGGTTGTTAAGGCTTCGAAGTTCATGTGGCAGCCTAGGCTAGAATGGAAGTGTCCTGAAAGTTGAGAGATTTGAGTTCTATTTTTCTTAAAATATTTTATTTTTATGTATATAAGTGTATTGTCTGCATGTGTGTAAGTGCTGGGAATCAAACCTCGAACTTCTATAAGAGCAGTCACTGCTCTTAACTGCTGAGCCATCTCTCTAGCCCCTACTTCTATTTCTTAAAAAAGGCTTTCTTCCTGTGAGTGTCCAGTTGACAGTAGGCTGACATGGCCAGTGGGTGAACTTGCCTGATTTCCCCCCAACATTTCCTTTTCTCTCTCATACAGCAAAAGCAAGCATTGTGAATGGCCAGTGAAATAGTCTGTTTTTAGTTAACCAAAAATGCCAGAATATCAATCTGACCATAGCAAAACATTTAATGTAATTTCCTAACCTTTCTTGTGAATGCCAGTGTGTCAAGAGTGAGGCAGGACAAAAATAGACCTATTTACTTTGTCTCATCCTCATGTCCTTGTAGGGCAAAGAGCCTTCTATCAAAGCCATTTAGCTTGCTGAGCTCCTGTGCTATATGGATTGCAGCTGGTTAGAACAATTGATTAGTTATCATCCAGGAAATGGAGCCAACTACCATATGGATCAGTGAGCTTTGCTCCAGTTCCCAGCTACAGAGGTTGTTGATACATTTCATTTTAAGTCCTGTAGTCCTTGTCCTGGGCACTTCATCTAGCAGATGTCTATTGCTAATCTAAATTGAACTATAAACCAACTCACTATTCCTTTTAAGGTATAGTATTTAAGTCCTGTGACAAATGGGGGAGTGGGAGACCAAAAGACAGGGCCTCACAGTCTGGGAAGGAAAGCACAGCTCTTGGATTTGTGGAGCTGCAGGGGTTTCCATGGGCCAATGCTTGTAAGATGGGAGCAACAGGAAGTTCATTGCTTCTGATGGGGGAATCATCAGTCACCGAGTTATGATGGGCCTGGGGGAGGGGCACATGATGTACACAGGAGTAGAAGAATCAGTGAGTTATGTGACTTTTCATGCAGGATGGAACTGCATGAGTTACCTTTTTTTTTTTTTTTTTTTTTTAAACAAATTGGGAGAGAGAGAGAGAGAGAGAGAGAGAGAGAGAGAGAGAGAGAGAGAGAAAGGACAACATTGGGTGTTGTCCTCAGAAATCTAGGAACATCATCCACCTTTTTGAGAGTCTGTCATTGGGACCTGGAACTCACCAGTTAGGCTAGACTGGTTGGCCAGAGAACCCCAGGGGTCCTGTTTTTGCCTTCCTAAGGCTGGGATTACAAGTGAATGCCACCTTGACTTTCTTACATCAGTTCTGTGGATCAAACTTAGGTGCTCATGCTTACAAAGCATGTACTTCACCAACTGAGCCATCTCCCCAGCCCCCATTATTTCTTACTAATAGGTAATCCAGTCCAAAATAGCAGACTACAAAGTTCTTGCTTTGCTGAATTTCATTCAGGGTGTGTTTGGTTGGCATGGAGGAGCAGAGAGGAAGCTGGGACTTCATTATGTAGTCTATTCAGCCAAACTTGACCCTTTGGGCATTCAGCTGAACTTGGAGCCAATCCTTTTTGGTTATTCTAACTTCTTATCCACTTCTTGGATGGGTGTTTCCAGAACTTAAAACTAGTCAATGTTCTGGGAAACTGTAATTAGACCTGGATAAAAACAAAAACAAAAACAAAAACAAAAAAAACTTAGGTACAAATGAGAACTTGACCATTAAAAGAACAAATAAACCAACCCAATGGCTCTTTGCTCTATGGCTTGAAAAAAAAACAAACCTATAAGGTGCTATTGAAGCCAAGGGGGCATCTTAAGCCCCCCGTGATAGAAGTATTTCCAAGCAGGGAGGGTGTGGGAGAGGGTCTTCTGTGTCAGGTCTGACCGTCCACAGCTTACGCTAAGTCCTTGAATCTCTGCTCCTCCTGAGCCACCCAAAGGCAGGCCTCCTCTCCACGCCCTGCTGACTCTGTACGGGCTCTAGTTTCTCTCATGGAACAAAGCCATGAGGCACCAGTGTGGGTCACGTAATCCCCAGTCACCAAACAAAACCCCTGCCTTCGGTGACTACCTTGTTCCGTACAGGGTGGGTCTGCAGATATCAGGGGGAGATGATCTGCCTTGGGGAAGGGTAATAGAAGCTGCCCACTGTTGCCAGCAAATCTCACCTTCCCCTTTTAATCAGAGAGAGAGAGAGAGAGAGAGAGAGAGAGAGAGAGAGAGAGAGAGATTCTTAAAGCACACGTTTTCCTTGTTAGTGGAAGCACATTGCCAGAGCAGGGTTTTACTTTGCACAGCTGACAGTTTCATCCTTGCTTTTGTGCTTGGTTTCTGACACCATGTATTTTTCCTTTCCCCTTGGTTTTGGCATCTCTACTGTTTTCTTCTTTTTATCTGTCTCCCTGCTCTGCTCCCCTCATTCACAATCCTACCCTTAGGTTTCAGACAGCTGGCTTGGTGGCTTTCCCTGCAGATTTCCTTAAGGACACAAGCGTGGGTTTCATTCTTCTAATGCTAGCCTCTTTGCTCTTATCAGTCACCATTTACCGCCATTGTTCTAGGTATTTTCCTCCTGTTCTTACAGTCTCCCAAACAACAGAAGAATAGTTTTATTTGGGGGTCAATGTGATCTTTCTCCAGGGGTCTTTTTTAAACATCTACATTGATTTCCTGAACACAGCAGTGCATGCAACACACACACACACACACACACACACACACACACACACAAACACAAACACCCTTCTGCTTTACTAATTAACCGTGGCTATCCTGGTGGTGTTGGTGGTTCTTAGAGGCCAGTACAATTAAACTAGCACTTAGGGACTCTTAAACTAAGCACATTTAAAAGCCTGATTTAGAGGGAGCTTCAACAAAGACTCTTTTAATTATTATTTTTTTTTTTTCCATTGGCAGTACTGGCTGCTCTGGCTGGTCAGAGGCTGGTCCCTGAGTTGTTAAGGGGCCAAGCCATTAGATGTTCCTGCTTACTCTGCAAATATAACAGGCTTATCACGTAGAACTCTGTCTCCAGCTGGTTTAAAATTTAGGTGGTGCCAGTGGGTGGCAGCTGTTACACGCTGGCGAGCCAGGAGACGCAGGGACATCTTTCGGTGTGAGGAGGTCAGAACTGAGCACCTCGGACAGTACAGTGGTCCCTGCCATTCATATACCCTGGCAGCCTGAGGGGCAAACCACCTCCCTAGGGTTCCAGATACCCACCCTTCCCTTGTCAGCTAGATTGCAAAGCTCAGCACTGGCTTTCAACACATGGAGCCAAAATACTTAGTCGCATTGCAAATAATGAATAATTCATACATTTGTAATTCAAATGTTCATGGTGATGCATAATTCAAGTGAAAAGTTGTTATTAGGAATGAGGGGCAAATGGATTTATTTCAGAGACTTTGTTTTTAAATTTCCAATTATTATTTTCCTTGGGTTTCAAGCTGGGGCCACTTCTATTTTTGCAGCTGTTTTATCTGAATCAGCTCTGGTCACAATGGCTTCCTGGAGGAGTTGATCAGATTGGGCAGGGCTGTGCTTGGAGTGGTTCTCTCAATAACAGATACTGATTTGCTTTTTCATTCTGAGAGCTGAGCTTAGCATAAGCATTCTACTTGTTCTCCTCCAAGACTGCGATGCTTCCTGCTCCAACTAGCCTAGCAGAATTTTTTAAACTTTTTATTATGAAGACTTTAAATCATATACAATTAATAAAGAAACTATGAGTTCAAGGTCTGCCTGGTCTACATAGCAAGTTCAGGCTAGCTGGGGCTACAGGGAGACCCTGTCTCAAAACAAAACCAACCAACCAAACAAACAAAAAGAAACTAATTCAAATAATCTTTATGTACCAACACCCAGTAAGAAGTTTCTAGACATCCTCTGCTAGCCTATCGTTTACTTTAAATTCCACATTAAAAAAATCATTTCATTTCATGCTAACAGTTCATCTTGACCTTTAGGAAGAATGGCTGCGTCTTACCCAACATCCTAGAAGAATCTTCACTAGGGCTGTGAACTGCGGCAGCTGTAGGTTTGTGACAAGAAGAACAAGCGCAAGATGGCCTCACTTCCAGTGACATCACATAAGAAACCAATCCCTTCAAGGAATGCCCTGAAGTGCCTCTGCTCCCCTCTGGCCCTTACCAGTGGCCTGGCATCACAGGAATGTGCCGTGTCTGCGAGTTGGAGGTAACACGATGCTCTTTCTCTGGAAGCCTGTATCAAGTGTTTTGGTCTCTCAGGCTGGCCTATGGCTGGAATGACAGGGAGCTGGGCTTTCCACAAGCAAGCCCTGCACATCTTATTTTCAAAACATGGCAGACCATAAAAGTTGGAGTGATCAGTTTCCTGAAGCAAAGAAAAGAATGACCCTGGACGGATTGTATCATCAGTACCTTATTTGACATCTATAATCCTTAGTACCTATAGAAAAAGTGCAGGAATTTGTCATTTCTATTTTTTTTTATAATTCAGATAATATAGCAAGGAAAGAACCTCTAATCCTATTACTATAAGTTGTTTGTAAAATGTGAGCCTTGCTCCCCACAATGCCTACATGCTTAGTAACCCCCCCCCTTTTTTTAAACAGGAACATAATGTCTTTTGAGTCTGGAATCTCCCAAATGGAGTTTGAAATAAATTTGAGAAGCAGTGAGCTCTTTAAAGAATGAATAAGCACCACCACTCTCCACACATCATTCTTATATTTGTTTATTGGTCCAATACTTTTAAGTCCTAAACAGTATGTTCATTTGTATGCTGTATAAATTTGGGTTTGGGTGTATCTAGTAGTCTATTTAGTGTTTTGCTTTTTGAAACAGCAGACTCCTGGAACTTAATAACTAAAATGAATTACTGTGGTATAAAACTACATCACTCTTAGGGAAACTCAAGTGCTCCACAATCATTATTACACTGAATGTCTTTCAGAAAATGATGTTAAATGAGCCAAACTTGCTCTGCAATGGGCTCAGAGATCTTCCTGTCTTTGCTTTCTGACTTGTTTGGGAAAAAAGTCCAACTCTGAGGAAACAGTGTTTAACTGGGAAAGGCAGCAAATATTCTTATAGATCCTTATAGATTCCTAAGAGCCAATCATCAGGCAGAAGTATGTCAGTTTCTGTGAAACCATACCTCAGGGATCTGAGGAATTGGGGACTGAGAGAACCTAGGGCTCGAGGATGGTTATGGATGCTGGTTACGTGCTCATG
This sequence comes from Rhizomys pruinosus, assembly GCA_009823505.1. Lineage (NCBI taxonomy): Eukaryota > Metazoa > Chordata > Mammalia > Rodentia > Spalacidae > Rhizomys > Rhizomys pruinosus. The sequence continues at coordinate 350,522 of VZQC01001128.1, read as the reverse complement.
CGTGACTGCCTCTCCTCCATACACTCACACAAGCACACTCACCAACACACACCCCACACTAACATGCTCACACATTTACACTTTCATACTCCCACACGCTAACACTCACACACATTCACACCCACTCCCACACCCATACACACACACACACACACACACACACACACACACACAGAGTCACAGAGGATGAAGAGGGCTATGTTCTTTGGTATGAAGAATGGAACATAGATATCCCCACTCTTCCATTGTGGATCAGGGGAGCCATTTTCTGTGTCCTATAAAGGGGACACCTAGCTCCAAAGCCAGGCCCCCACATGACTCCAAATAACATCTTGAAAGTTCATTTTGTGATTCTATCCTCCCTCTAATTGTATCCAAGACCATTTTTAATATTTATTTAGCGTGTGTGCACTCACACACACATGAGTGACACGGTGACTGTATGGAGGTCAGAGGCCACTTGTGGGACTCGGTTCTCTCTTTCCACCATATGGGTCCCAGAGATCCAACTCAGCTCATCAGGCTTGGCCTCAAGTGCCTTTACCAGCTGACCCATCTTGCTAGTTCTGAAGCTCATTTAATTAGAACCCTTGTGTGTGCCTGGTGGCTGCTGTTTTGTACTTTCAGTGACTGCTTTTGTGCTTTTTGGCAGCTTGCTCCCCTATTTTGGCTTTGGGAGTTTGGGGGAAAGGCCTCAAGAAAACTCAGGGCGCTTCACTTCAGCAGGGCCCTGGGCCAGGTGCCCGAGCCTGTTTTCTGCTTATCCTGCATGAACTTTGAATGCTTTGATCTTGGGTTCTTAGCTCTTAATATTGTGCTTCTCAAATTCGCCTTGTTTTTAGAATACTTGAACCAGTATGGTATTTTTTTTCACTTGATATTTAAGCCATGGGTCTACCTAACAATAGAACATACTTTTTATTTTGCTTTTCATGTGTATGAGTATATTGCATGGCTGCATGTAAGTGCACCAGTGTTTTGAAATGCCCACAGAAGTCAGGGTGTTGGATCCTCTGGAACTGGAGTTGCAGGCAGTTGTTAGTTGCTATGTGGGTGCTGGGATTCAAACCTGGGTCCTCTGCAAGAACAGTCAGTGCTCTTAACCACTGAGCCATCTCTCCAGCCCGTAACATGCTTTTATTTGTAAATACTAGCAGGAAAAATTACCCACTTTTATTCTTGATGGTATGGTGACTTTAATACTAGATGGGGTTTAGTTTCAAAACTATGTCTCCTGCTATTAAAATAGGAATAAAATTCTTATTAGGGTTCTAACAGGGTGATTGATCTATAAGAGATACAGAAACCCCACGGGAAGCCCTGACGTGCCTTGTCTGGTTTGTCTGAGTACTCCTGAACTGCAAGATAATTGCCCTGTTTCCTTTCCTGCTTGATAGTCCTCTGGGTCATGTCAAAGAGAATGTGGCAAATTCTGAAAAATCTCCCTTCAATATTGAATTCCATGACTTCTTTTCATTAATGGATCCATATTATTTTCCCTTCCAATTCTCTAACGTAGAAATTGAATTTAGTTATGATCAAGCTTTAAAACACAGATGGCTATTGATGGCCTAGAAGCAACTTCTCAAGTTGGTATTTTTTATTTTTCCCAAAGGAAGATTTGTGTCCCTCCTGCCTAATTTTGGAATAATTACACATTCTCCATTTCCATTGTTGGCTGTAAACCCCAGAAAGCAGCAATAATACCTCTGTCTTATTGTTCTTCTGCCTCTAAAATATGTAGCAAATTGTAGTACTAAGTGTATTTTAGCTGAAAATGCCACCTTTAAAAACAGAATTGCTAGAAATTAGAAGCACTGACCCAAAATGTAAATTCCAGAAAGAGTCTAATTAACCCCAATATCTTTTTTTTTTAATTTTTTTTATTATTTATTTATTTATTTATGTGTATGAATGTACTGTCTGCATGCAGGTCTGTGCACCCGTGTCGTGCAATGCCGCGGAGGTCAGAAGAGGGTCTCGGATTCCCCTGGAACTGGAGTTCTCCTGGAATTGGAGTTACAGACGGTTCTTAGCCGCCATGTGGGTGCTGGGGATCGAACCCGGGTCCTCTGCAAGAGCGTCGGTGCTCTTAACCGCTAGGCTATCTCTCCAGCCCCCCAATATCTTTTATATACGTAAAACTGAAAGATAGCCCGAGCAACATATGCTATCGATTACACTGACACACGGGAAGAAAGTATGTATGTAGGAGAAAATACCTTAATTCCTTTGTCAGGTCTCCTCTTTCTTCTTTCAAGAGTCTGCTTAACTCCCACGTAAAGGTATTTAGGGCACCACTAATCTATGCATCAACCTGTCCATGACTTAACAGGCAAAGCAAAGCATATTCTTATCCTGCCACTTTAGGACTGGTTTCTTTCTGTTGCTCTTTTGTTCTTGGAGACATTTGTGTTCTCTCTTACCTCTTGTGGCACTGTGGGCTGGCATGTGTCCCTGGATAGGCATCAGACTCTGACAGGATGAATATTTCCTTCATGTAATCTGAGTGAGAATCACAGTAAGTGGTGCTGTAAGTTACCCTAAACCAGGGATTACCCGGAGCAAAAAGAAAACAGGATCCATCATTTCAGAGTTCAACCCGGGAGCCACGGATACACATGCCAGTGTTTGACAGTACACATGCAAAAATTTATGGGAAAAATCCATGCAATTTAACTTGATCCAGGAAAATGTTTTTGAACTTTCAGAGAGAAAAATTAATGAATCTTTGCTTTCAAAAAAAAATAGGATGTCTTTTCTAAAAAGGAGAGACTTTGGCTATCTTCCAAAATGATTGGATCACCATATTGTAAGATAATACTTAAATGCAATTAGCTCCTTGTACTATCCAAAGTGTATGCCAAAAATGCATGATTACATCTCATTCATTATCACCTTTCCTAGCTCACGGACTGCCATCAGCATCGTTTTCTTCCAAGGTCAGCTGTAGTTACCGCACTGAGAACTGTCTAGGTATATTTAACTTTGGGGATGTGTCCAACATGCCACTGTAAAAGATGAGCGTATTGTTTTTCCTGCTTCCCATATCTGAAAAGGCAAGGCTTTGGCTGGTGCACACTCTATGTAGCTGGCTGCAAATAGACTGTCAGGAGCCAAGCAACGTAGTACCTAATTTCAGCATTCACTTAAGTCAAATTATTTATGACCATCTCTATGGACTTTTTCTTTTTTTAAAAAATTAATAAACTAGCCAGGCATGGTGGCGCACGCCTTTAATCCTAGCATTTGGGAGGCAGAGGCAGGTGGATCTTTGTGAGTTCAAGGCCAGCCTGGTCTACAGAGTGAGTTCCAGGACAGCTGGGGCTACAGGGAGACCCTGTCTCGAAAAGACCAAAAAAAATTAATAAACTTATTTTTATTATATGTATTAGTGCTTTGCCTTCATGTGTGTAACTGTACCATATGTATACAATGTGTATAGAGGCAGAAGAGGGCATCAGGTCCCCGGGAACTGGCGTTAGGGACAGTTGTTAGCTGCCATGTGAATGCTGGGAACTGAACCTAGGTCTTTCACAAGAATAGCCAGTGCTCTTAACTTCTGAGCTAGATCTCCAGCCATTTTCTTCCTTTCTCTAAAAGAAGAGAAAGATATGTTGTCTCAGATCAAGTAATGGAATATTTGCATTCTGAGTTTGAATCCTAGCACTCAAATGGCAGCTAACAACTGTCCATAACTCCAGTTCTGAGGGATCCAGCACCCTCCTCTGTCCTCCTGGGCATTCCACGAAATGGGTGTACTTACACACATGCAGTCAACACACTCATAAAAATTAAATAAATAAATAAATAAATAAATAAATAAGGCTTTGATGGCTAAACTAGGTACAGAGCATAAAAAAATGGGCTAGTCTAAATTCGCATCTCTCTGTTCATAGGTTAGTGGAGCGCTCAGACTTTACTACAGAGAAGTTACTTTGTGTTGTGGACTATAGTGAATGCAGAAACTCACAAATTGTCAAAGTGCAGAGAATAAGGGTTAGTGGAGTGCTCATATAAATGGGAGTTCTGTGTCATTCCCCATGAGGCTCAGGGACCATCAAGGAAGAAGGAGCGGAAAGACCACAAGCGCCTGAGGTTGGAGGAGACTGAAGCAAAACAGTGTCTTCTAGACATGGCAGGCCTGCTGCACTCATGAGCTCACCGCAGCTGTGCTTGTCTGCACAAGCTCTTCTCAGTAGCAAGCCAACCAACATTTCAGCATGGAATGGGAGGGGCTTCCCTGCTCCTGCCCCTAACTGAGAAGCTATGGACACTTGATGGCTTCTGGGGAGGCAGGGTCAGTTTTCTGTAAGGATATGGCTGGCCCCTCCTAGGTCAACCATGCTCAGTAGATAGCCCAGGAGTATATGGTCAGAACAAATTGGAGGGTTTTTTTTGGGGGGGGGTCTTTTTTGAGACAGTGTCTCCCTATAGCTCTGGCTGTCCTGGCACTCGCTATGTAGACCAGGCTGCACTTGAACTCACAGAGATCCGCCTGCCTCTTCCTCCCAAGTGCTGGGATTAAAGTCATGTGCCACCATGCCTGGCACAAATTGGAGTTTTAAAGTGGACATGAAGTTGGGGAGGGGTTAAGGATGGATCTGGGAGGAGTTAGGTAGAAGAATGAGGGTAAATATGATCAAAATACATTGCATAGATTTCTCAGAGTATTAATTACAATATGCAAAATGGACAGTAGTCTTTGAAAACATCACTAAATTAAATTTTTAAGTGGTAATATTGCTTAATTTTTTTCACATCAGTGGCTGTCCTGGCTAGTTTTAGCTGTCAACTTGATATAGCCTAGAATCATCTGAGAGAAGAGTCAATTGAAGAATTTCCTAGAGCAGACTGGCTGTGGGCAGGTCTGTGGAGAACTGTCTTGACTGATACAGGAGAGCCCAGCCCACTGTAGGGAATGCCAACCCTATACAGGTGGTCCTGAACTGTGTGAAAAAGCTAACTAAGGACTAGAGAGATGGCTCCGTGGTAAAGAGCACTTGCTGCTCTTGAGCTGGAGCTAGGTTTGGTTCCTAGCACCAGCATAGTGGTGGCTCACTGCTATCTGTAACTCTAGTTTCAGGAGACCTATTGCCCTCTCCTGACCTCTGCAGGTGCCAGGCATGAACACAGTGCATATACATATAGGCAGGCAAAGCTAATACCTAAAATAATAATAATAAACCCAGCGGAGTATAGGCCTGCCTGTGAGCCAGCTAGAAAGCAGTATCTTCCATGGATCCTGCTATAATTCTTTGGCTGTGGGGTGAGTTTGTTAGTCAAAGATGATGCTGTGTGGAATAGGCAGCAAGCCTGCCTTTGACTTGCTTTGACTTCCTTCAGTGATGGAGTATAATCTATAATTATAAACTGGAACAAACCCTTTCCTCTCATAAATTCCTTTCACCAAGTTATTTGCCACAGCAACAGAAATGAAATAAGGGCTAAAACTTCAACCTTCAGTGCTCCCTAAACTGATAGTGACAGTCACTTGTATTGGGCACTTAGTCACCCAAGCCACAGAGAACATGGGGAATGGGGATCTGAAGGAGCAAGCTGCCATTGCTACCCACTCAGGTTCGTGTTCTAAGTTGAAAGCATTTTAATTTTTTTTAATTTTATTTATTTTTGTATGTGTATGAATGTACTGTCCGCATGCAGATCTGTACACTTGTGTCGTGCAATGCCGTGGAGGTCAGAAGAGGGTCTCGGATTCCCCTGGAACTGGAGTTCTCCTGGAATTGGAGTTATAGACGGTTTTTAGCTGCCATGTGGGTGCTGGGGATTGAACCCAGGTCCTCTGCAAGAGCAGTCAGTGCTCTTAACCGCTAGGCTGTCTCTCCAGACCCAAAAGCATTTTAATAACCAGTGCCTTTCTACTTAGTGAAAAGCCCTGACAGTGAATGAACAGGAGAAAGGACAGGACCCATTATAGAAACATATGGGTGTTTGACATGACATAGCTGGAGTCCTAGAGCTTAGTTATTTCAGTTCTGTAAACCAAAGCAAATCAGAGGAGGTGTAGGAAAAGACTGAGCTGCCATCTTCCCAGACAGAAGGCTGGGAGAACCGAATTCCACAACAGAAACTAAAAACAGGCTCTGTTGTCTGTGACCAACTAGAGTATATAAAACTTCATCTTACCACCCATCCCAAAAGCATTTTTGTGGGGAAATATTTCTTGTGATATGAATAAGACAAACTTCAGAGTTTACACGTCATGTCATGTGCTTGTTGCTACCCAGCAAAAAGAAATTCTTTAAATGTTTTGATTTATTTATTTTTAATGTATGCGTGTGTGTTTTGTGTGAGTGTATAAGTGTACCTGACACATGTGTGATGCCTGTAGAGTCAGGACAGGACATGGGATCCCCTGAAACAGGAGTTACAGACAGATGTTAGCCACCATGTGGGTGGTGGAAGCCAAATCTAGGTTCTCTGCAGGAGCAGCCAGTCCTCTTAACTGCTGGTCCATCTCTCCAGCCTTCAAGAAATGATAAGTTTATTAGACTTGGTCTAGGCTCAGAAAATGAGTTTAACGTAGGAAGCAATGACTAGATGGGACAGTGGTTCCAATCTGACAAAATGATGGGTTTTTAAGAGATGGCATATAAAATACTTGGAAAAAAAGTGAAATGGCTGTTCTAACAATGTGGAAATTTGAGATTATATTACACACACACATGTGTGGTGTGTGTACATATAAATATTTCGGGGGGTAAGCAACATGTTACTGGTGTTTGTCACTAGGTATTATGATTTGCATATGAAGTATCCCCCCTCCAGGCTCTTGTGTTGAACATTTGGTCCCCAGATGTTGGTGCAATTTTGGGGAATGGAGGAAATTTTGGGAGGTGAGCCTAATTGGAATAGGTCATTAGAGGTATGTCCTTGGGGCTATATACTTTGTCCTGGTTCTTTCCTGTATCTTTTTTTCTGTTTGCTGTCTATCACGAAATGAAGACTCTTTGGCACTTTGTCCTGCCACAGTGATATTCTATGACATACACTGGGCCAAGCAATCATGGTCGGAACTCCCTGAAACTGAGTGCCCAAATAGATCCATTTTGGTCACAGTGATGATAGTCTGATCAATACTCTAGGCTTCAGGAAGAAAAGACTATGGTTCACTTATGTATTAGTCACTTTTCTGTTGCTGTGATAAAACACCAGACCAAGGGACTTACAAAAGGAAGAGTTTATTTGAGCTTACGATTGGCGGTTCCAGGGAATGAGAGTCTATTGTGGTGGGAGGTGTGGTGGCTGGATCTGGAGCAGCAAACCGAGGGTCACATCTCGCGAAGAGCACAGGAAACAGAGAGAGAGCAACTGTAGACCAGGCTTGTTAAGCTCACTAAGCCTGCCCCCACTGACACACTTCCTGCAGCATGGCCACACACCCCAAGACCTCCAAAAACAGCGCCACCAACTGGAGACAAACGTCTGAATACCTAGAGCCTATGGGGGACACACATTAAAACCACCACAACTTATAATCATCCATGAGTACCCTGATGTCAAAAGGAGTGACTATTATCTATTGTATTAGTCAGGGTGTTCTGGAGAAACAGGACTAATAGAAGATCTATCTATCATCTATCTATCTATCATCTACTATCTATCTATCATCTATCTATCTATCATCTATCATCTATCTGTCTATCATCTATCTATCTATCATTTATCAATCTAACATCTATCATCATCTATCAGCTAGCTATCAATCTAAATCTATTTATCTATTATCTATCGATAGCTATCATTTATCTGTTTATCATCTATCTATCATCTATCTATCAGGAGATTTATTATGAGGGATTGGTTCATGTAATTATGGAGACTAAGGAATCTCATCATCTATAAGCTGAAGGGCATGAAAACCAATGGAGTAGTTGTAGTCCAAACTCAAAAGCCTGAAACCAGGAATATGGAGTGTCCAAGGGCAAGAGAAGATGAATGTCCCAGCCCAGCAGAGACTGAGCTCCCTTTCCCCTCACCTTTTTGTTACCTTTGGGTCTTTGGCCTTTCAACAGATTAACCTATGGCCACTCCAGTGTTTAAAGTGACCTTCTTTGCTTGCTCTATTGATCCACATCTTAATCTCTTCTGGAAATGCCATCACAGAATTAATCTTTTGCTATCTGGGCTTCTTTTGGCCCAGTCAGATCTTAGCAAATGCAATTAATCATTACATATACATTCATGTGGTTGAGAGGAGATGAGTAACTTTCCTCTAGTCTGGTGAAGAAAGTGGAAATTAGGAATGGAATACTGAGCCTTCTGAATGTCAGACCTGGGAATTAAGCCTTCACTCCAGGACTGAGTTCCAGTACCACCTACCCTACTTAGGCTTTATAAAAATGCTCCTGTCTTTTTAGAATAAACAGAGAGTCTTTACTGGTAGATTTAAATATTCTATTACAGGGTATATTAGTTATTCTGCTGTGGGAGGGACAATGACAGAAGTCTCTTTGAGCGTATTCTCTAGGTTGACTGTGGAGGTGACCCGTGGAGTACCTGCAACCCCTGGAAAGAGGCAGTCATGAGGTCAAAACTATTTCATAGTAACACTGAGGTGCTATTTGCCTTTTTCATTGGATTGACGCTAACAATTTCAGTCATGGAAGGAGGGTAAAACTGACAGGGTGAAGACAAACCAAGGTATTGGTACAGACCAGGAGTCACTGTGTGCTTCACTGTCACTTGTTTGCTTCTACAATATGGTAGGTGTGATGGTTAATCCTGGGTGTCAACTTGACTGGACTAAGGGTCTTCTGATTGGACCGCCTCAACCCAGATGGCCCACCCCAAATGTGGGCGTTACCTTCTGCCGGCAGGCAGTATTTAAGGCCACGGCAGAAGGAGCTGGTCCCTTCTTTTCTCCCGCGGCTTGCCTCTCTCATCTGGTGAGTTTGTCTTGCTGCTGTGATCAACCTTTCAGATCCCAGCGTGTACTGAGACCGGCAGATCTCCTGGAATCCATTCGGGCCTTCAGCACTGGATTGGGACTACTGAGACATCCAGCCTTGCGGACTGAGCAGTTCCTGGATTCTCTCAGCCTTTCCAGTGTGGTGCAGCTACTGTTGGACTCCTTGAACTCTGTCACATGAGCAAATCAATAAATTGTATATAGCTATATATTCGTCCTGTTACTTCTGTTTCTTTAGAGAACCCTGACTAATACAGATAAAATTCCTTCTGGAAGGGTGTAAGCAATGTCCACCCCCTCCTTCCTGGGTCCCCGAGGTACGATTTTGCTAGCCTACAACCTGGAATTCAGTGAGTTTATTTGGGCTTACTTACAGAGCAATGGGTGAGGGTTTCTATGGTAATGTGGGTGCTCCCCTCCTAAAGTTGCACTGCAAAGTCTTCATCCAAGCATGGATGGTGACTTTCCTATGCCACACAAAATGGCAAGAGCACAAGAGCACTTCCCCTCAGCTTCTTCAGTTTATATATCCTTAGCCCCTCCCCCTCACGCAAGTCTAGGGCAGACTGATTAGTTGGTAGGTATGGCTGACTCTCCCTACCCCCTTTTCTTGTGAAGCATTGTAGTCAACAATTTAGCTGTGATGTTATTAGGCAAGAGGGTCTGTCTGTAGGAGCAGGAGAGTCCTATGCAACATCGTATCATTTAAGACTGTATCCATGGAGAGGTATAAAATAATTGCAGTAATCTTGATCCTCAGGTACAGGTCTTTTGCATATTTTTGAGAGTAAGAAGTACATGTGAAACAGCCCTCCGCACAGCGCTGTTGCTGAGACCTAGCTTAGCTGGCTGCTTTTTCAGGAAACATCATTTTATCTGATTGAGTGACAGGTGAACTGTGTCTATTCAGACTTGGATATGTGGCAGACATTTTTTTTTCTTGAAAATGAACAAAATGAATTTGGCATTTCAAGAGAAATAACTGACAGTTTTGTTGACAATGATAAAAATCTCAGTTTTCAAGTGAAAATAAGATGTTAGAAAATTTCACAGCCTACCTCGGCAGGCACCATCCAATGCTAGGACCATAGAGAGGAACTGCGTGCGTGGATAGAAGGTCAGCCAGTGGCATGCACTATCTGTGCCCAGCTGCCAAGGCCCATCTGTGTTGTGCAGGCTGTCGGCTGGTGGCCCACCTCAGCAGGCGCCCACCTCGGTGGGTGCCCGCCTCAGCAGGCACCATCCAATGCTAAGACCATAGAGAGAAACTGCATGCGTGGATAGAAGGTCAGCCAGTGGCGCACACTATCTGTGCCCAACTGCCCAGATGGGGACCGGTATGTACCCACAAGACTCATCTTACTACAGAGATACATGCACAACCATGTTTATTGCATCTCTCTTCACAATAGCGAAGAGCTGGAACCAACCCATATGCCCCTCAACAGATGAGTGGATGACAAAAATGTGATACATCTACACAATGGAGTACTATTCAGCCATAAAGAAGGATGGCGTTATGAACTTTGCAGGTAAATGGATGGAGCTTGAAGCCATTATGCTGAGTGAGGTGACACAGTCCCAGAAAGACAAATGGAGAATGGTTTCCCTCATTTGTGGATGCTAACACCAAATCCCCCAGATGAAAGGCAAGCTGAACAACAGTATGGTTATATTTTTGGTTTATCTGAAAGCAACTATGTTGTTATAAAGTGAAACCCTCAATATGCTCTAGAATCCACCCACCAATTATTTTCAGACTCTGTAATTACTGTATATGGGTGGAGAGTATGTATCCATATTTTAGAATAATATGAAATTAATGGAGGAAAATGTGAATTCCTAAGCATAAAAAAAGACTGAGAGAAAGATGCAGGACAGTTATGACAGAATACATGATCTGGGATGGTTTGGGGGTGGGGTGGGGGAAGGGATAGGGGAATATGCCTGAACAGAAATGAAAAATGATATATGAATTATATAAAACATCAATAAAAAATTTGCAAAAAAAAAGAGAAAATTTCAATCTTCTACTATGGTCTTGACAGCTTCCCTAAGCTTCGAAATTTTTCTTATGAGATTTATAATGATATTAACAAACGCAGTTTTGGGAGGATCTTATTTAATGAAATGTGCAACACTTGTAAGATTCAAATGACTAAAAGAGCTTCCAATGTTTCATGTAAAACAGAAGCACGTGTTTACTTGTGTTCATAGTGAAGGATGGCTGCTATTGTTGTGTCTCTGAAGTTCATGTACTGGAAACAAGCCTTGGTATAACTGTGTTGGGATGAGGGTCCTAGAAAGATGTGACCAAGAGTGTAGCCAAGAGGCAGAGCTGACATGAATGAATGAATTCATGTCACAGCATGGGAACGGTAAGCTATTGAGAGTGGCACACATTTGTTTTTTTTTTTTTTAAAGGGTCTCGTAGAGCCCAGGTGGTCTCAAACTGAAGCTGAAGATGACCTTTAATTGCTCATCCTCCTGCCTTCATCTCTTGAGTGCTGATATTATAGATATGTGCTACCATACCTACTCTGTACAGTACTGGGGATTGAACCTAGGACCTTGCACACGCTAGGCAAGCTGTCTACTCACTGAACCACACACTCATCCCCAAGAATAGGTTGTTATAAAAGCAAATTTGGACTCTTCTTGTTCTCTCTCCCTTTGTAGCCTTTCAAACTTCTGCTATGATGTAACAACACAAAAGGGGTCACATGATGTGACCACCTTGATATTGGACTTCCTAGCTTCCAGAATCGTGAGTCAAACTCTTGTTTATAAGTTGACCCATCTTGGTATCATGTTACAGTATCACAAAAATAGACTATGGCAATAGTCTAGTGGAGTTTAAGGTAACAGAATGTTAAAAAGTCATTGATAATGGATTCAGATTCTATTTGTAATTAGCCTTATTAAAATGAGCTACCACTTATTAAGTGGGATATGATATTAAAGAACATCCATAAATATCTGAAAAAGTTATGACAGTAATTCTCCTTTTTTCCATTGGCATGTCCATATAGAACTGGATTTCAATCAGAACAACCCATCACAACAGATTGACTATAGATGGCATGGCACTCCAGTTGTCTTCTGATAAAGCAGTCATGAAGGAGATTTGTAGAAATGTGTATCTCTTATTGATTGACAAAACATGATTTTACCTTTGTAAAAATGTTATTTTATAAACATGTAACAATTCATATCATTAAGAATGTGGGTGGCTGGGGGCTGGAGAGATGGCCTAGCAGTTAAGAGCGCCAACTGCTCTTACAGAGGACCCGGGTTCGATCCCCAGCACCCACATGGCGGCCGAGAACCGTCTGAAACTCCAATTCCAGGAGAACTCCAGTTCCAGGGGAATCCGACACCCTCTTCTGACCTCCGCAGCATTGCACGACACGGGTGCACAAACTTGCATGCAGACAGTACATTCATAACTACGAAATAAATTAAAACAATTAGTAAAAAAAAAAAAAAAAAAAAAGAAGTGGGTGGCTTTGTGTGGGCTGGCTCCTGAGGCACAGGAAACTGGAAGTCCTCAGGCAGGTAGATTTTTAGGGTAGATTGTCTCCTGGGCTGCTGGAAAAGGGTCCCAACTCTGAACCCTTTTGTAGGGAGTGGCTGTCTGGGTAGGAGCCGCCCTTCACCTTTGCAGCCAGTGATCGGTGGGTCAGGTTTGGTGCCTCTGTGGCTTTGTGTAGGCTGGTTTGTGAGGCACTGGAACCTGGAAGTTGCTCCAGGCAGGTACTGGGGCACAGGCTAAGTCAGGCATATCCCCCCCCCCACACACACAACTGGAGTTGGTGAGAGAGTATCCAAGTGGACTTTTTTTTTGGAAACTTTCAGAACAGGAAGAGAAGAGTGACTTAGGCTTCCAATATCCAATATATCAACAAAATTGAAAGCCTGAAAACCTAGACAGTCAATACTCCATACACAGGAGGGAGGAAAGAAAAAAAAAAAAAGCATCAGAAGGAGGCAAGCAAAAACCATAAACCATCCTTAACATAGTGAAAAGACATTTGTGATTTGAATCACAAAGGGAAACCCACATGCCAGGGACAACATGCGAAAGGCACAGGATAATCCCACACCCGGTTCTACCAAACTCGTAGGAGACAGCACATTGGGATCCCCCTGGAGGTGACCCAAGGAACAAGACTTAGAGGAATAATTGCAGACCTGCAGAGAAATTAAAGAAAAATAAAGAAGGATTCAGAGAACTAAAGAGAGAGAATGAAAAACTAAAAAAGGACCTAGAGGGATACAATGACAAACTTCGGAAAGAACTAAAGGAACAGATTGACAAACTCCAGAAAGAACTAGAGGAGAAAAAAACAATCTCCGAAAGGAAAGTAGAAACAATGAAAAAGGAGCCAACCAATGAGTAAGGAGCACCAAGAAGATTGAGAAGCTCAAAAAGGAATGGAAATACTAAAGAAAACACAGGATGAAAAGAAAAAGGAATTAGAACACACATCCATCAAGAAGAAAGGAAAGGAAAGCCTCAGAAGTAGAATGGAGGAAGCAGAACAAAGAATATTGATCTGAAGATAACACAGAGCAACTAAAAAGCTCAAATAAAAATATAAAAAATTTAAAAATACACAAAAGTGGAAGAACCAGGAAATTGGGACACTATGAAAAGATCAAACCTCCGCATTATAGGAATGAGGAAGGAGAAAATCTCAAGAGAACAGTATTGATCAGATTTCAACAGAATAATAGATGAAAATTTCCCCAAACTAAAAATAGACAAACCCATACAATACAAGAAAGCATAGGACTCCAATAGACAAGATCAGAAAAGAAACTCCCCACACCATATCATAGTTAAAATGCTAGACGCCAAAACAAAGACAAAATTCTGAAGGTACAAAAGAAAACAAGTCACATACAAAGGGAAACCCATCAGAATTACAACTGACTTCTCGGCGCAAACCATGAAATCAAGAAGAACATGGAGCAAAGAATTCCCAGTGTTAAAGGACTATGGATGCCAACCCAGAATACTTTACCCAGCAAATATGTCGATTACAGTTGGAGAGAGAAAAATCTTCCATGACATAAGCAAGATGATAGAATACATGTCCAGAAAACCAATTCTTCATAAAATACTTGAAGTAATTTAAAGGGCAGAAGAGAGGAGCAACAATCCCCAAGCACCTAGGAAAAGAAGCTAATAAAAACATAACCGTAGGAGTAAAATCAGAGGCTAGAAGTCCAAATGAATAATAAAGTGAAAGAAGCAACACACATCTTTCAAATATAACCTTAAATATTAGTGGTCTAAACTCCCCAATCAAAAGACTAGACTGGGAGAATGTATTAGGAAACAAAAACCATCTAATGCTGTCTACAAGAAACCTCAATTCCTTGGAATTGAAATCTCAATTTCAAGGATAGGCACCAACTTAAGGTGAAGGGATGGAAGAAAGTATTCCAAGCAATGTGTACCAAAAAGAAAGCAGGTGTTGCTATATCTAATATCAGACAAAATAGACTTCAAGCAAAAGAAATCAAAAGAGACAACAGGAGGCGATTACATCTTTATTAAAGGAACAATGATGTTGAAGATCTCACAATCATGAATATATACACAACCAACTCCGGTGCACCAAACTTTATAAAGACAATTCTTCAGGACTCTCAAGGCAAGATTTAACCCCAGCACACTAATAGTCGGTGACTTCAGTACCCCATTAAGTCCTTAGACAGATCAAAGGACAAAGGATAAACAGAGAGACATCTGAACTAATGATACAATAACCAAATGGACCTCACAGACATCTATCTGAATATTTCACCCAAAACACCAGAGAATACACTTTCTCTCAGCACCTCATGAAATTCTCCAAAAAGACCATATACTGGGACACAGGAAAAAACTCAAACAAATACAAAAAAGATTGAAAATAATCTCATGCTTCTATCAGACCACAGTGCAATAACTCAATATCAACACCAGGATAAACCCTACAACCCTACAAGAACACATGGAGACTAAACAACACTCTCCTGAAATAATAATGGGTCAAGGAGAAATAAAGAAAGAAAAACATTCCTGGACTGAATGACAATGTATTAATACAACACAGCAAAACCTATGGGACAATTTTAAAAGCACCCCTAAGAGGGAAGTTTATAGCTTTAAGTGCCTACATCAAAAAAACAGAAAGAGCACCAAGTGATGATCTAACACTGCAGCTAAATAATACTTGAGAGACAACAAACAAATGAACCCCTAAACTCCGCAGACAAGAAGAAATAACAAAAATCAGAGCAGAGATCAATGAAATAGAAACAAAGAAAAACCCTACAAAAATTCAATGAATCCAAAAGTTGGTTCTTTGAGAGAATAAACAGATAGACAGACTCTAGACCAGTTAACCAAAAGAAACAAGGACAACTCCAATCATAGAATCTGTGATGAAAGGGAAGATCTCACAACAGACAATGAAAAGATTCAGACATCATATGGAATACTTCAAAAAACCTAAACTATATGTTTGAAAACCATAGAAGGAAATGAGATATCTGAAATCCTGGGAATCACCAGCTCAGCCAAGAAGAGATCGACAGCCTAAATAGACCAATAAACATGAAGAATTGAAGATGTAATAAGTAGGCCCCCCTCAACCAAAAATGCCCAGTGCCCAGATGGTTTCACAGCAGAATTCTATAAATATTTTAAAAAGCACTTACAACCATTACTGCTCAAGTGGTTTAGAAGGATAAATGGAGGGAGTTCTCTCCCAGATTCCTTCTATGAAGCCAGCATCACACTTATATTACCCAAAACCAGGGCAAAGATACACAATAAAAAGGAGCAAATATAGACAATCTCCCTAAGATGAACACAGATGCCAAAAATTCTAACCGGATACTAGCAAATTGCTACAACCACATCAAAGAAGATCATCCATCATGACCAAGTTGGATTCATACCAGAGATCAGGGATGGTTCAACATATGAAACATCAATCAATATCATCAAGCAATAAGTGGACTGAAAGACAAAAACTACCCATCATCTCAATTGATGCAGAAAAAGCCTTTGACAAAAATCCGCATCCTTCATTTTTAAAGTCCTAGAGGGAATTGGACGGAGGGATCATTCCCAATGTAATCAAGCCATATACAGGAAACCACAGCCAAATATCCTTAAATGGGGAAACTGACAGAAAAATTCCCCTTTAAGGTAGGAATTGGGAAAGGCTGCCCCTGTCACCACTCCTTTTCATATAGTGTTTGAACCCTGCTAAGGCAGTAAGGCAGAAACTGAAATTAAAGGAGTTCTAATTGGAAAAGAGGAAGTCAAGCTATCCCTTTTTGCTGATGAATATGATTGTCTACCTAGGGATGCTAAGAATTCCACCAGAAAACTCCTAGAAATGATTAAGGCTTCAGTAAAGTGGCAGGATACAAATAAATCTAGAAAAATCAGTAGCTTTTTCTTTACACCAACAACAAGAAACTGACAGGATCCAAGGAGACCTTCCCATTCACAATACTCAAAAACAATAAAATACCTAGGAAAACCAACCTAACCCAAAAGACATCAAGGCATCTCTACAACAAATTTTAAACCCCTGAAAAGTAAATTGAGAAGACATCAGAAGATGGACAACCTCCCATGCTCATGGATTGGGAAAATAAATTATAGTAAAAATGTCCATTCTATAAACCCGTTGTAAGATTTAATGCAATCCCAATCTAAAAAAAAAAAAAAAAAAAAAAAAAAAAATCCTCAATTTCATTTGGAAAAACAAAAAGACCCCGAATAGCCAAACAACACTGAGTGGAAAAGAACAATACAGGGGGATTGCTCTACCAACATCAAACAATATTACAGGGCTATAGTCGTCCTAAACAGCTTGGTACTGGCATGAACACGACCAGTTGACCAATGAAAAAAACTGAAGATCCAAACTGACACATACAAATTTCAGCCACTCATATTAGACAAGGGGCTACGAAGACACAATGGAGGAAAGCAGCCTCTTCAGTAAGTGGTGTTGGCCAAACACTGGATCCACCACCTGTAGAAGAATGAATTAAAACCATACCTCTCATCCTGTACAAAAGTCAATTCCAGATGGATCAAAGCCTCAATGTGAAACCCAAATTCTTATAAAGGAAACTTGCTATAAGGATAACAAGGCAGTAGTACATGATAGGAGAAAGACTTCCTAAATCAGGACAGCAGCTGCACAGGAAATAAGATCAACAATTGACAAATGGAACCTCATATAAACTCAAAAGCTCCTGTATCCAAAAGAACAATAAAGGAAGTGAAAGAGAAAACCCCTAGAGTGGGAGGAATCTCCCTGCAGATACATCTGACAAACATGATTAATAAACAAGCTACTCAAAAAACAAAGAAGAAAGAAAAACAAAAGATGAGCAAAGAACTGAATGAGACTTCATAGAGGAGGAATTAGAGATGGCTGAGAAACACTTAAAAAACTGTTCAATGTCACTAATAATTAGGGAAATGCAAAATTAAGACCACTCAAGAAATTCATCTCCTCTGATAAGGACTGGCCAGGATCAAGAAACAAACATGGTATCAAGTTGCTGGAGGGAGGTTGTGGGAAGGGGAACCACTCATCTCATTGCGGTGGGAATGTAAACTGTACGCCACTGTAGAAACGCAGTTGTGGAGACCCTTAAAAGACTCAAAATGGAGCTTGCCATTTCGACCCAGTCATAACCACTCCTGGTATATACCCACAAGGACTCATCTTACTGCAGAAATACGTGCAACAGCAATATTTATGCAGCTCTTGTTCACAATAGCAAAAAGCTGGAAACCAACCCAAATGCCCTCAACTGACGAGTGGATAAGAGAAATTAGTGGTACATGTCCAATGGAGTTTTATGCGTGGTAAAGAAAGACACATGATGAACTTTGCAGGGTAAATGGATGAGACTGCAGATAGATATTAAGTGAAGTCAAAACACAGTCCCAGAAAAAACAAACAATGAATGGTTCCCTCATATGTGGATGCTAGCACCAATAACCCAGTTATAATATTTCTGTTGGAGGGGATGCATATTAAAGGAAAAATAAAAAAGACCTGCATCAGGAAAACGACTGAAATGGTACATCAGGAGGGGTGGGAGGGTTGGGAGGGGACATGGGTCTATCTTCAGATTAATGTACATTTAATTGACGTGAGTTCAACAGTATTCCAATTTTGCCCAGACTCTGTTACAGGTTACATTGTGTTTTAGGACTCAGTAAAAGTAAATATGTGTATATTAAACAAGATTGGTTTATGTTTTCCTTAAAATCTGTTAACAATAACTTTGGATTGGCACATACAAATGTCTCTATAATTTTTCTACTGTATAGTATCCATTCTTGTAGCATTTCTTTTTACCTGTAGGATGATTTAACTTAAAAAATTAAGTTTGCTCCCCAGTAACACATACCGTCACCCAAAAAGCTTGGGTATTTGATGAAATCTGCGCCTTGATTCCAGGTATGTGTAATACAACTGCCTTTTGAGACTCATGGGTCAAAAAACAAAAACCTAAATAAAAAGGGGGGATACAGATATATATGAAAACTTTTTGTCAAAACTTTGCAATTCAAATCTTAAAACTAACATGGGAAAAGATTTGTATGTTCCAACAGGTCAAATGTCACCCAACTATACGGCTGAGAAAGAAAAGACACAGCTTTGCATTGTAGAGATAGTACCAGTGTGCAACGCGAAAGGTGCCTGTCTGAACATTGAAAGGAAGAAAAGCCTCAGACTGCTATAGACATCAACCCTCTGTGGATCCTACATAATAACTATTTATAATGAATCCTAATGAAACTTACCTTCAGGTGCCACAAAGGTATTTTAATACGAGAGACTTTCTTACCTCCCCTCCATAGAACAAGGAGATAAGAAATGATGAAGTTGTTCTCTAACTGTAAATCGAGCCAACTGTTATGAGGTAATCTCTTATTAAAACCAGTAAAAACTGCCTTCTTTAATTGACTAATAGACATAGGAACTGTGAAAAGGATATTCTCTATTCAGACCAAATATAATATAAAGTCTCCTAAGCTATGCACTTAAGCAAAATATATTAATTCGGGAGAGCTCTGATACAGCAATGGATTATTCTACCAAGGAGTGTTGGCCAGGGATCCAAGCCCCCCCACGGAAAGGAAAAGCTTCTTGCCTGTAAACTGGGTACATGCAAGAAGAGAGGCATAGGGCCTGCTGTCGAAGACCTGATGTAAGCATGGGAAAGATGTACTTAGACAGCACTTGCAAGTGTTACAGGTGGTCTCTGGATTACCAGCGAGTGTTACCAAAGGCCCATAAACCAATAAAGCAAATATAAGTCTCCTTGAGTCAAGCAAGACTCCTCCATCAGCACCAGCTACACCTCATCTGCCTGGAAATACTGTGCAGCAGTGGCAGCCATATGTCTGTATATCCCAAATCTAATTGGCTATTAGCTCTCTCCTTGGAGGAATAACCCATGGCTGATGCCACAAGCTTACACCTTCTAGTGGTTAGGAGATGTTGTAAGCCACAGCAAGACCCTTTTTTTTATTTTACAGAAAAAAACATAATTCATGGATTAATGTACCATCCAAACATCTGTGTCTATACCAAAGTAACCTACCATAACAATTAGTACTGTTTAAATACCTATATATCTAATTGCCTGTGCTTCATTAGTAGGATTGAAAGGTTATTCCTGGACAAACTGTCAGCCCATGAAAGGAAACAGCCAGAACTGACCAGAGTCCAAAACAACAGCTCCAGAGAAAGTAGACTGTTTGCTTCTCATCCACCTGTACCCCTTTTATAAGCCCAGGGAACAATCTGTGGAATTGGGGGCATGGTAGAATGTAAGGGCTGCGATTGGGGTAAATGGTGAAACTACAGCAATATAGTCTGGACACTCATTTGATCAACTTGATTGAACATACAAGCCCCCCCCTCCCAGCTGGATGGTGGGACCCTTGGGCTGTGTGGGTTTGGGCACAACTGCTTGCAAATTGGTTTTATATGAAGGATGCTTGTATTCATAAATTATTACTTATTGTTAAAAAATGAAAAAAATTAAAGAAGTAATGGGAAAAAAAAGAATGTGAAAAGGTCCTGAGATCTTAAAAACTAAGAACTACGGGCTGGGTGTGGTGGCACATGCCTATAATCCTAGCCCTTGGGAGGCGGAGTCAGGATCTCTGTGAGTTCAAGTCGAGCCTGATCTCCATAGAGAGTTCTGGGACAGCTGGGGCTACAGGGAGACCCTGTCTCAAAAAGACAAAACAACAACAACAACAACAACAACAACAACAAAAACCTAAGAACCAGCAGTCTGTAGGTTATGGTAAGGATCTCTTGAAAACTATCAAAAACTCTGTGATGATCTGAGGAGTGGGGGACACGTAGAAGAGTTTCTGGAAAGAAAGGTCAGCTGTTTTAGGACATTGCACCAATGCACGAGCTGCTGGGTTTAAGCGTGAACCACAAATGGAAGATAAAGGCATATAAAGAAGAAAAGGAATATATAAGGAAGAAAAGGAATATAAAGCAGAGGGTAATTCTGAAAACCAAAGGACGCTGAACAGGCTCCCTTTCCCATAGCTGATTCTCAATGGATTTCCTGGCTCTCCATTCTGAAAAAAGAGCAGTGACGAACAGGCTTTAAAGGAACAAACTCAACTGAGATCCCAGCAAGGTCACTTTGTTAGCTGTGTCAATTGGGCAAATTATCTAGTATCTTAATGGCTACCTCAGTTTCCCTATCCATAAAATAATAACACATAGTGTTGTATAAAGTGCGGCCGTGTGTACTTGATGCAGTACTTGGCACACAAGCAGAGATGGGCAACTTAATCAAACATGCATGCACACTTGTGTTGATTGTGGTGAAGGTGGCCTTGCCTCTCTCCAACCAGAGCTTTTCTAACAGTTTCTGAGTCTCTGGCTTCTGGTGGCTTGGATTCAGGAAAGGGTTCTGGGTGGTCTCTTTGACCTTCTGGCTATTCCTGCTCCCCCACCCTAGTATGCCCTGGAGACAAGAGTGACTAGTAACTGAGTAAGTGACAATGAAGGAAGGTTCATAAAAGAAAGATCTGGATGAAAAAGAAAGTTCACAACTTTCCTGGACGCACTCTTTCTTTTCTAAATCTGGATTTTGCTGGCAAGATGCTAGCTGCCTCTCTCTCTCCTCTGCAGCCAGTGATTTTAACGGGATTTTAAAAGCCCTGGGTTTCCGTTCTTTGCTCATTAGTGTGCATTCCCCAGTCTCTCTACTGAGAGGTCCACCAAACACACTCAGAGCTCAAGACCTGAGACCTTCTTGGCAGAGACATTGGCTAATTCCTGCCTCCCATTTTGGGGAGGATTTGTGGGTTGGCTGTAGAGGATCAAACTCTGTCCTGGGTCTCTCTTCATGTAGAGAACATGAAAAGAACATGATGGGGCTCAGGTCTGACTTGTGGCAGAACTAACTGGTTAACCTCTCTGAGCCTTGTCTGTGGGAATAGGAAGGTATCTTTCCTTCATCCCACCAGCTTGAGGCTTATGTCTAAAGGACAGTCCCCCTGAGGGCCTGGGCCAGAGACCCAGCTTGAACCAGCACCAGCTCAAGGCTTGAACATCCTCTTCAGGCTTAGTGCCACTCTTCCTTTGCTTGCTCTTTTATATTCTTTTAATCTTTAATCCACAGTAATCTTTTTTCCTGAATAAGGATTTTAATAATTCTTTTTCCCTTGAATGAATAGTGATCTTTTTCATGAATAAATATGAAACATGTACAATGCAATTATGGCCTTCTGCAACAATAGATGTTTCCATGTTGGCCAAACCCAATTTAGCCAAGGCCCAAGCTTACCACAGGGAGTTTTTCTCTAGGTAGTGTCAGACAGAAGCCACTGAGGCCGTGATCCATTCTTAGTCTTCTCAATTGGTTTATTTAGCATATTTGTTAGGGTCAATTTAATTACTGAGAATAGAAGAGCTGAAATAAGCAGCTTCAGAGGATGCAAGCCAGGCTAGTATGTAGCTGTGCAGATCAGGGATGTAGGTTTCTTCGTTTTTGTAGTGCTGCTAAAAATGACCTTCATTCTCAAAGCCATGTCAGGTTCTAAGATGAAGACGTTTCTGTACCTCCCTCCTTTGCCCTTGAACTTACATTTCAGGCTTCAGGAAGGAAGGCAAGGAAGACCTATAAGGATAATCTTTCCAGGAGATGCATAAACTTCAACTACATCCCATTGGCCAAGCTCAATCACATGGAAGGGAGTCTGGGAACTACAGCCTTTATTCTAGGTATGCTAAGAGTGTAAGGGATTCGGTGATGGTAGAGAAAGAAAATGGGTATTGGAAGACTATTAGTAGCTCCTGTTCCCAATGGAGGCCCTGCCTGGCAGTGGAGGAGAGAGGCCACAGGCTAAACCAACTTCCTGTAGGAAGTTGTTACGCTTTTGCTATAGAGGGTCGCATAGCGAATATTCAAGGTATCGTGGCCATACTGTCTCTGTTGCAATGACTCAACTCTGCTATTACAATGAGAAGAGTCATAGAGAATATGTAAATAAATGTTTGTGGCTGGATTCAACACAGGCATTAGATAACCTATTCCTAAGGTAAACAATGATAAAATAAACAGCGGTTCTCTTACTAGCAAAGTACTAGGCACAGTACTGAACATCTCACAGCTTGCTCTATATGGTGCTATAGCAACCACACCTTGGGAAGACCCTGTGAGGGATATCTTCCCCTTCCCCTTCCCCTTCCCCTTCCCCTTCCCCTTCCCTTTCCCCCTTTACTTCCTCTTCCTCCCGTCTTCTTTTAATATTTTGTTTATTATTTTTATTTTATGTGTATGGGTGTTTTGCTTGCATGTATCTAAGTGTACCCATGCCGTGAAATGTCTATAGAGATCAGAAGAAGGCATTGAATTCCTCTGGAACTTGAGCTATAGACAGTTGTTAGCTGCCATGTGAGTGCTGGGAATCAAACCCAGGTCCTCTGCAAGAGCAGCCAGTACTCAACTGCTGAGCCATCTCTCCAGCCTCTTCTTCCTCCTCTTCCTTTTCCTCCTCCTCCCCCTCCTTTTCCTCCTCCTCCTTTTCCTCCTCCCCTTCTTTCTCCTTAGTTTTAGCTGTCAAGAAACTTTTGCTTGGAGAAATTCATTGTCTTTCTCAAGGATACAAAGCTTGTAAGCAGGAGATGGGTTCTGAACGGAGACCCTGACTCTATACCCAATTCTTTTCCTGTTGTCCAAGGAAGTCTGGGCAGTCAGAGGCTGTGGCCAGGGATTTGCTCCAAAGCAGTGAATTCAGAGGGCACAAAAGACTTAAAGAATCAGTTTAAAAGCTTAGCACCTAGTTAGTAAGGATGACTTGTTTAAAGTGGAAGAAACCATTATGCAGAGTGTTGGTAAGAAACCTTGTGGTGAGCCACATGAAGAGCTATGTGGTAGACTTAAGGACTCTTTTAGTGCTTCCCTAAGTGCCTATTTTCTCTGGATCAGGATAACTGGTTGTAACTGACAGAAAGTTTGGAAGAGACATGACTACAGGTATGTAGGAGTAAGCTGGCGCACCCGTGTATCGCCTTGCGAACATGAGAACCCTGTAGCCCCATAGGGCTGGGCAGCACAGTGTATTCCTCTGTGTGAGGTGATCCTATATTATGTGAGGTGATCCTATATTATGTGAGGTGATCCTATATATATTACGTGAGGTGATCTTATGGTATGTGAGGTGATCCTATATTACGTGAGGTGATCCTATGGTATGGTGGGAGAAGGCAGAAGACAGAACTGCAAAGGGCCTTGATGAGTCAGAGAGAGGAGACAGCCTAAATCAGTGGAGATTGGAACCTGGGCAACCCTTGTTTTCCAATAAGTGTAGACATCTTGGTTGGGGGCAGAGATAAAGGTCAGAATGCTCTGGCTCGTGCTGTTGGGGGAAATGTTGAATCTGGCAGAAAGCGTTCTCTGTAGGTAGCTGGCAGCTCTACTTCTTAGCCTCTTTCAGGCTTGCATGGTATAGAAAGTGATATCCCTCAGATGCTGATCTTTTACTTTGTTGTGTGGTAAGTGAGCAAAGCATGGGGCTCCTAGGCTTGAACACGGCCCTAACCACTACGACTCTAGACTGTCTTTTAAGCTTGTATGACTCAGGTTTTTGTCATGCTCGCAAGTGTTGATGTGAAAAATTTAAAGGTGGGAAGATTTGTTTAGGCTCCCGGACACCATGGCAGAAGAGAGCAGAGAGGAGACAGAGAGCATTAGCAGGGTGGGATGGACAAGACACAGCCTCCAAGGGTGCACCCCCATGACCCACCTCCTCTGAGTGGGCTCCATTGTCCACAGCTCTACTGCCTCCTAACAGTCTCTTCAAATTTTAACCTACCAATGGATTAATTAAATCTTTGATTAGGTCAGAGCCCTTAGGATCTAACTGTCTCTGGAAACACCATCACAACGTACCCAGAAGTATGCTTTACTAATTTCCTGTCTTTCAGTTTGGTCAAGTTGACAATCAGTATTAAAGGTCACACAGTCCTTTTATGATCCCTGGAAAACCAACTATGTTCTTAAGGCAAGAGGAGCTTATTATTTAGACAGTATCCATGATCTGAACAAAGCATGTGGTTTACAGAGCAGTGCATGTATACAATGTCACATGATCTTCATAGAAACTGACAAGCAGGTACAGATGAGATGAAAGTAACACTTTCTGACCTTGGACCCTACGTATGGCTAGCTGAATACTCTAATCCATACTATTTGAGAGGGTCCTTCAGCCACTCGGGAGGCATGCCAGTATTGTACATGTCTACAGAAAGAATAGCAAACTCAAAGAAGTTAAAGTGATTTACCCAGGGCATGATAACTCACAACTGGTGTGCAATAAAGCATGAACTTGAGCTCAGTCGTTATGGAGATGGTGCACCAAAGCAAATTGGGTTCAGGACCTCAGATTCTCCCCAAATTCCAGGTAAAATGGAAAAGAATAGTGAGGCATGGTGATATATGCTTGTAATCTCAGCACTGGGGAGGCTAAGGTACGAGGACAGCAAGTTCAAGGCCGATCTGCACTAAACAAAAATACTATAAGGCATAGCAGTCAGTTCCCAAGGAGAATTAATATGTGGAAGAAGACAACCTGGCTAACAAATAGAATAAATAGGTCTAGACCAGGTGTGGGTGTCAAATAAAGTTCATTAATAAACAGATCTGGGTTCATGATAGAACAATGAAATTAAGCAAGAAACACTTGTTAATACATTCATTCAAGCATCTGACTGACCTTTACTGAAAGTCATGCTCTGCTGAGTCACTGGTATAAGAAGGACCAACATCCAGCCGTTACTAAGTCAGGCTGCACAGGTACTTAAAGCAGTGTCTATTTTGATGGGTTGGAGTCCATGCCATACCTATTGTTAAATACCACTGGTTTTGATATCACTGCTAGATACAGCAATATGGCTTGTAGAGCTTGTATTTTCATGATGAAAAGAGTCCATTTAAAAAAAATCATCTTATGAGGAGGCTGAGGAGATGGCTCAGCAGTGAAGAGCACTGACTGCTCTTGCAGAGGACCCAAGTTTGGTTCCCAGTAGCCACATGGTGGTTAACAACCACCCGTAACTCCAGTTTCAGGAGATCCAATGCCTTCTTCTGACCTCCATGAGCTTTGCACGACATAGGTGCACTTATACACACACACACACACACACACACACACACACACACACACAGAGGCAATACACTCTGTTCTAGTTTGTCTTCCATTGCTGTGATAAAACACTCTGACCGACACCAACTTGGGGAGGAAAGGGTTTACTCAGCTCACATCTCCTGGGTCACAGTTCATCACTCAGGGAGCCCAAGGCAGGAACTCAGGGCAGGAACCTGGAGGCAGGAGCTGAAGCACAGGCCATGGAGGAATGTTGTTCACTGGCTTGCTCCCCTGGCTCATGCCCAGCCTGCCTTCTTATACGGTACACAACAACCTGCCCAGGGTGGCACCACTCATTGTGGGCTGGGCCCTCCCACACTGCTTGACAATCAAGACAATACTCCACAGATGTGGCCACAGGCCAATCCAATGGAGCCAATTCCCCAATTGAGGCTCCCTCAACCCAGGTGTGTCAAGTTGACACTAAAGCTAACCAGCAGACACTCATACACATAAAATTTTTAAAATTAAATTAAAAAAAATAAGCTAATGAACAAATTAAATCAGATGGTAATAAGTACTATGAAACTGCTGCTGTAGTGGGGTACTGGGGCATGAGACTAAGGAAGGTGGGGTGCTGGGGCATGGGAATAAGGAATGTGGGGTACAGGGGCATGGCAGCCAGGAAGGTGGGGTGCTGGGGCATGGGAATAAGGAAGGTGGGGTACTGGGGCATGGCAGCCAGGAAGGTGGGGTGCTGGGGCATGGGAATAAGGAAGGTGGGGTGCTGGGGCATGGGAATAAGGAAGGTGGGGTACTGGGGCATGGCAATAAGGAAGGTGGGGTGCTGGGGCATGGGAATAAGGAAGATGGGGTGCTGGGGCATGGCACTATGGAACATGGGGTGCTGGGGCATGGCAATAAGGAAGGCGGGGTTCTGGAGCATGGAAATAAGGAAGGTGGGTGCTGGGGCATGGGAATAAGGAAGGTTTTTCTGAAGAAATGATAGCAAAGCGGGGCCCTAATGTAGGAAGGAGACAGCATTTGAGAATATTGCCTCATACTATGAGGTAAGAAAAGCCTGGTGAGTTTGGGGGCCACAGAAAGAAGTCCAATATGGTTAAAGGATAGTGGATGGGTGAGGGGTATACACAGGAGGTCAGGGAGGGGAAGGACACAGCTGATTGACAGGGGGTTTTGAGACCACTTGAACTTTCCTGCACATTTGTAGGAAGCTGCTGGAATTGTAAACAGCAAACAGCATGGTCTGACTTATGTTCATCAGTGAACAGTCTGACTTAGGTTCATTAGTGAATATCAGTTGCAGGAGGAGCATGAATTCTAAGGGGTGAGCAGGATGTGGGGAGGCCTGGGGAGTGCTTTGTCCTGGAACGACAGTGTGGACTGGAGAAGAACCCTGGTGAGGGCAGGAAATGGATCTCTGAGGGATAAGCTGGGTGTGGAGTTAACAGATGACTTGAGTATGTCAGAAAGGGAGAGGAATCATATTGGCTTCCTAGGTTGTTGGTCTGAGCAATGAGATGGAGAAAACCAGAGAGGACTGTTTTTCTGGTTTAAGCACATTAAATTTGAGATGTTTGGTGGGCGTTTAAGCCAGTATATTTTATGTACAAGACCTATGATGGAAAAGTTAAGCTATACACATGATATATAGTGGACCTGAGTTATTTTTTATAATAATTTTTAAATTTTATTTATTTTTTATGTGTATGAATGTTCTGTCTGCATGTAGGTTTGTGCACTCATGTCGTGCAATGCCGCAGAGGTCAGAAGAGGGTGTTGGATTCCCCTGGGACTGGAGTCAAAGACAGTTCTCAGCCGCTATATGGGTGTTGGGGATCGAACCCGGGTCCTCTGCAAGAGCAGTTGGTGCTCTTAACCTCTAGGCCATCTCTCCAGCCCCTGGACCTGAGTTATTAAATTAAGGCTATTGTTTGGATGTGTGATAAAGTGTCAGCACCCAGGGAAACGGTAAGGTGATTATTAGTTTGAGACCTAAAGGTTTGTGAGCAAAAGCCATGGAACACAGAGAAAGGCAAGCAAAAGCCAGAACATTAAAGGCTGTGTAAGGAGCTCAGGGGCATTACTGAAAGGATTTGGATTGAGAACGAGCTTATAACATTGAAGTTTGCAACAGTAATTATAGAAGCAACACACAGGAGAGACAAGAATCAGGGTGAACAACAGAGATTTGCTCTCAGCTGTTCAGGGGAGAGATAATGAAAGCTGGGACTTCAGTGATGATCATGTGGAAGAGGATGGAACAGATTAAAAAAATTAAGAGAGGTTTGAGTATATTGGTGCTCTTTTGGCTGTGAGCATGAGAGAAGATTTTTTTATGTATGTATTTTCCTTTTTTATTTTTTTGTGTGTTTCATACATAATTTTTCAGTCTTAATTGCCATTATACTTGTTTCTCCCTTGGCACCCTCCTGTGCTCCTCCAGCGCCCCCCCATTCATATCTTTTGTCATTTATGCTAAGGTCCATTGTACCAAATTACCCTTCCTGTTCACTCCGGAGTGCCAGCTTATCCTTGAACTCTAGTCGGTCTACCTAGAGTCTCTTTTTTTTTTAAATTTATTATTATTATTTTTTATGAGTGTACTGTCTGCATGTAGGTTGGTGCACCTATGTCGTGCAATGCCACAGAGGTCAGAAGAGGGCATTGGATTCCCCTGGAACTGGAGTTAAAGACGGTTCTTAGCCACCTTTTCTAAAGAAGGCCAGGTCTTCCTTACCTGACCACCATCTGCTGCCAGTTTCTTCAGCCAAGTTTGGGCTCTGCTACCCATTTCTACAGTTCTGTGCTGGGTTTTTGTCCAGCTGAGCTTACATGGATCTTGTGCATGCTGATACCAACGCTGTAGGTTCATATGAACAGGGTTCCAGGAGCTTGTAGGATTCATTTCTGTTTGGTCTTGCACCAACTCCCTGGCTCTTTCAATCTTTCCCTCTCCTCTTCCATAATGTTCCCTGAGCCGTGGGTGGGTGAAGCTGAATCTAGGCAGCCTGTCCATGGAACCACACTCTGTAGACTCCCAATCTTCACTGTTTGGCCATTCAGGCCCTTTTGAGTTCCTGGTCTCCTGTTGCATGGAGGAGCTTCCTTAAATGAGAGCTAAGAGGTAGTTAATGCCTGCTTGGGTCCTTGTTCTATGATGCTTGGGACTTACGTGTAGAGGTTGCGTTGTAGATGTGTCGCCTAGGCACGAGCAATTTACAGACCATGTCTGTGTGTGTCTAGTTGTGGGACTCTGTACTAGTCTCACCTGGTGCAAAAGAAGCTTCTTTTTCTGAGTGGTGTCTGGGATATTTGTCTGTAAATATTTTGTAGGTAAAGTGTTACCTTAGCCTAGGGACCTGTCAACCTTGTGGGATTGTCTAAGATCTGTGACCTCTCCAGTTGTGTGCATCTGGCTATGCTAGCATTACCACACATGCATTTCCTTCCACTGATGGGTCCAATTGGTTAGCCACTGATGTCCCCCAAGATAGAAGTGCTGCTATTGCTGGGCGTGGTGGCGAACGCCTTTAATCCTAGCACTCGGGAGGCAGAGGCAGGTGGATCTTTGTGAGTTCAAGTCCAGCCTGGTCTACAGAGCGAGTTCCAGGACAGCTGGGGCTACAGGGAGACCATGTCTCAAAAAGAACAACAAAAAAAGTGCTGCTATTGCATTGATATCATATGCTGTGTTGGTCGTTGAAGTAGGTATTTGGTCTTCAGGCTGATGTTGGACCATTGATTGACGTTCTCCCTTTGTGGCTTGCATAATACTCTCCACAGCTAGCCCTCGGGGGTGGTGGCTTCCAGGTCGGATCCAGCTCCAGTGCTGAAGATCAGGTCTCTGAAGCATGTCTTCAGCAATAGGGTCTTACCTTCTAGTTCTAGGAGGCAATCAAGGGCTGTGGCAACAGCCTGTGTAATTTTGGGAGTCTCTTGGACTACCAAAAGGTGAGTAGAAGGAATATTTCTTCTGTCTCGTATTGTTTCTTGATATGCAGCCTTCATCTTTGCATGTGGACTCAGGTAGAGCCATTGTGTGTGTAATTTGTCAATAGATTGTTAGACTAATATGATTCTCTCAGGGTTTTTACCCAGCAAGGCATTATTTTTCCCTTGTCTCTCCCTTTTCCTGTCTAGCCTTCCCTCGATGTCTTCTCCATTTAAAGTATCCCCATTTCTCCCTTGATACTGGCAGGCTCCTCTGTCCCTATTTTTCTTGGGCTCCTTTTTTCCCCTTTACCCCCACCTTTCCTTCTATAATCCTTCCTCTCCCTTCCCATTTAGATACACTGATTTTATCCATTCTTCCCTTAGTAACACCTGTCACCTACCAGCCTTCTGTCTCAGGTTCCCTCTTTCCCTTTATCTTCCTTGTACCTGCTTCCAGAAGTTACATTCGGATATATACTTGCTTATAAGGATTTGGTGCTAGGATCCACAAATGAGGGACAACATATGTTGTTGGTTTTTCTGAGTTTGTATCACTTCACTTAGCATAACAGTTTCTAGTTCCATCCGTTTATTTGCAATTTTCATGACATCCTCTTTCTTTACTGCTGCATAGAACTCCACTGTGTAAATGTACCACATTTTCATTATCCACTCAGCAATTGAGGGAAATTTAGGTTGCTTCCAGCTCTTCTCACCAAGTGGGGGTCAGCCTCAGGCATTCAGTGGCAGAGTGGAACCCACAGGACCCATGCAACACGTGGAGTCGGCCTGCCAGTTCTTTAGTGAGAGAGGATTCCTTGATGACTCAGTTTTCAGCTTGGTTACATGTTGGGACAAGTACGAGATCCAGAGCATATGCCTGTGAGGACAGGAGTGGATTTCATTCTGTCCTTTTTATCTCCTGCCAATCCTAGTGCCCATTTTTAAGGTCATGGAGTTGATGGGCTTTAGCACTGTTCCTAAGGGAGTCTTCTTTTGAATCAAGGGTTGTCCAGTGGATTGACAGCATTAACAGAGGTGCCTGGGGGATGGCAGCATGCAAGAAGCAGGCATTGAAAAGACATTGTAGGAGAATGAGAAGTCAGGGGAAGCAGAAAGCAGGAGAGCAGAAAGCCATGGAATGCTACCGTGGTGCTCCATGAAGAGGGGAGGTTAACGGGGCAAGGACTTAGGAGAGTTCTTCGGAGAGGGGCTTTGGCAGCAGAGGTTTCTGAAGCTGTCTGTCTGCATGGTGTGGGAAAGGTAGGAGCCCTACAGCAGTGGGTAGAGGGACAAACTTCCACATAGTCATTGGCTGGACAGACTTGGGAGACGTCTCTGTGTTACTCTGTTTTCCTCATGAATGAGAAGACAGGCCAGCTACTGAAATGGAAGGAAACCATGTAGAAGATTTAAGATGAACAGTGAATTATAGAGCTTCCTAGAGCTGAACTTTGAGAAGACTCTAAGTGCTCTTCAGAGAGAGCTGTGAAACTTGTTTCTTTTGATAGTTCTTGGTAGGGTCAAGAAGAAAGTTAAAGATCTCGTTGCTTTTCCAGAGAGAGAGAGCAGTGGGGGAGTTTGATTATTCCAGATGATATATGTTCGTTTCTAGTTTATCCTGACCTCAAAGTTTCCTTCAAAGAAAAATCTCTCCGCCCGAGGGTAGAGTTTGACATTGAGTTGACTGAAGTGCAGAGATGTGATCCCTTCTACCCAAGGCGATGGCCTGATTCTGTCAGACACAGAACTAATTCTGAGAGGAGAGTTTCTGATTGGCTCTTGCTCCTAAGCTATTCACGATCAGCTTTTAGTTCTCTGTCACTTCTAGGTCAGGCATTTGGGTGTTTCCAGCTCACAGAGTTGCTTCCATGAGATACAAAAGAGCTCAGATTTGGATGACTATGGTCATCACTGCAGATGTCTATGGAGGGCTTTTCAGCATTCTAAGTGCCCTTCAGAGAGAGATATGAAACTCTTGTTTCTTCTGATAGATGTTGGTAGTCATCCAGAGGGAAGCTAAAGTTCCCATTGCTTTTTCCAGAAAGAGTAATGGGGAGCCCTGTGTTCCAGCCAACAATCGCTCTTCTCAGTAAAACAAATAGGTTCTAATGTTGGCAGCTTTCAGAGCTGTTGCTGAGAACATAAAGGCAGCTCTGTCTTTGTCTATGGTAAATGCACAGCAACATTTAACTCATTACTAGAAAAATCATGCTGAGAGGCTTCCAAAGAAGATGTGTCCAATTTCCCCTGAGACAGGGTCTCCCTGTAGCCCCAGCTGTCCTGGAACTCGCTCTGTAGACCAGGCTGGCCTTAAACTCACAAAGATCCGCCTGCCTCTGCCTCTCGAGTGCTAGGATTAAAGGCGTGCGTCACCATGCCTGGCTCAGTTTTACATTTTTTCTTTAACCTCCATAATGTTTCTTTTGTCTTGACTAATTCAGTCTGCAGGACATGAATATGCACATTTAACAACAGTAATTTATTTTCATTTTATTATTATTTGATAATTTTGAGATAGGGTTTCCCTTTAGTTCCAGATGGCCTGAAATTCACTATGTAGATCAGGCCGGCCTTGAACTCACAGAGAACTCTTCTCCCAAGTGCTGGGCTTAAAAGTGTGTGCCACCATGTCTGGCTATTATATATATTTTTAATGTGTATGAGTATATTGCCTGCATGTATGTGAGTGTACCCATGTTGTGCAATGCCACAAAGATCAGAAGAGAGCATTGGATTCCCCTGGAACTGGGGTTAAGGACTGTTCTTAGCTGCTATGTGAGTGTTGGGAATTGAACTTGGGTCCTCTGCAAGACCAGTCAGTGCTCTTAACTGTTGAGCCATCCCTCCAGCCCTACAACAGCAATTTAAATAAAGTAATTAACTAGAGAAATGAGTTAAAGGGATATGCAGAGGTTCTCTGTGTTGACTCAGTGGCAATAGTCTCATGGCCAGGCACAGCATGGGCTCCAAGTAGATAGAGGCAGAACAAGCCATATTTAAACCTGTATTTCAAATTATCCCCTGGATTTGCTAGCTCTCATTCTCATTGTGCTGGAGGTCGTGTACATTGAAAATGAAAATGAGCTACCTAATCCAGATCAAGCATAGGATCAAGAAAAAACAAAACAATAGCAAGAACCTTTACTGTGGAAAGCTACTGAGGTTTCTGGTCTTTTTATGTAATAGTTTTATTAATTCTTTGAACATTTCATATCATGTACTTTGATTATCTTTATTCCCCTTCCCAGATTCACCCCCTCCTTCCCACCCCCCCTAACTTTGTGCAACTTTGTGTCCTTTTTTAAAAAAATTATCTGCAGGGTTCAGTTTGGGCTGCCTGTATACTTCTGAGTGTGGGGCATCCACTGGAGTGTGGTCCTGCTATGGGGGCCATACTCTTTTTTTTTTCACAATGTTTATTGATAGATACAAGTATATAAAATCAGGGCATGAACATGATTTGATAAATTAAGTAGACTTAATTTCAATACTATAATAAGGGAACAATTCAAATTCTCACCATTTGTTTTACACCGACAAAAACCACTTCAAGGGCATTAATGGTCTCTCAAATCTGATCAGTTTTGTGCAAGTAAACCATGTTTCTTTTTAAAAAGGCTTGTGCACTTGGGAGGCCACACTCTTAAAGAAAGTTGACTCTCCCTTGTCCGAAAGCCATCAGTTGTTGAAATCCCCCAATTTGGGGTAAAGACTTGTGAGCTGCACGCCATCCTAGAATTCTGAAGGCGGTTTGATACTATGTCCACTTATGGAGAATAGTAGTAAGTCCACCCCTGGGGCCTGTGAGCTTCTCAACCATGGAGTCTAGGTCAGATTTACAGTACAAAGTATATGTTTCCTCCTCTGGAGAGGGCTTCAAATCTAATCAGAAATCAGCTAATCACCCCATTACAGTCAAGCCACTATCTCACTCATGGGCCTCTCTTGCCGCAGCTGGTCATTATTTTAATTCACAGGATTCATAGCTGGGTAAGACTTTTGATGATTCTTCCCCTCCCCAGCAGTCTACCTTGCACCTTCTGGCACTATGAAAACTAATCAAACGAGAGGAAGCATCCTGGTCAGTACCAACTTGATTTTTCCATGTCCTGTGTCCAAAGTGTGTGGTAACTTCAGCAATAGAATCTTACTATCATGGTCTTATTGCTGCTGTCAAAGGCAGACAATACACAAATCAAATGATATCAACTTGTCAAAAAGAATAACGTCTTTCATAAGCTCCTGAAGATAGATACATTGAGGTAGGCAGAAGGGTTTCCCATCTCAGAGCTCTCTAGACCTTGGCCTTGACATACTTTATATATCTGTAGAAATTTCCAGATCTCTTACACTTAGTTACTGTGGATCATAGGAGATTTTTTTAAAGACTACAATCTGGTTGTATTCAAAAGAATATGTATAATTTCTTTTTAAAAAAATTTTTTATTTATTTATTTCTGCATGTGTATGAATGTATCGTCTGCATGCAGGTCTGTGCACCCATGTCATGCAATGCCGCGGAGGTCAGAAGAGGGTCTTGGATTCCCCTGGAACTGGAGTTCTCCTGGAATTGGAGCTACAGACGGTTCTCGGCCACCATGTGGGTGCTGGGGATCGAACCCGGGTCCTCTGTAAGAGCGGTCGGTGCTCTTAACCGCTAGGCCATCTCTCCAGCCCAGTTTCTTTACTTAAACTTATGTAAAGAAGTTTCACAAAGCCAAACTAGCCCATGAATAAATCTTAGTTAAGATTGCAATAACCTTCCACGTTCTGCCACCTCATCTTTCTCCTCACTTATACACATCCTGTAACCCTCTCTCCAGTTGTTACTAAGAGGTCCCCAGCAAGAGGCCTCTCATGAAACAAGGAGCAGGTCGGATTTTGATAGCAGATAGCTATTGCTGTATTTTGAATATGGCTGCTGCTGTGGTTGTACTAAGGGCACCTTTATTCTTGGAAATGAGTTCTCGAACTTGCTGAACTGGATCAGTTGTAGGGAAATAGGGTTGTTATAAACAAGGTTACTTGTGTTTGGCCCCTTTTGTGTGTTCTTGCTCTTCCAACGCTATTTAAGCTATTAGTAGAAGCAGTTTATGGGCCTCACCAGGTATGGACACACAATCTAGAAGTTTTTGACCTCCAGAACTATAAACCAAAATAAATGCATTTTTGTTATAAATGACCCAGGTTCAAATGTTTGGTATAGGAATAGAAAATGGATGAAGATGGTTGTCAAATGGCATGCCTCAGTTTCTTCTTCCTCTGTGTCGGCCTCTCAATTGCATACCACTATTTCTGCCAGGTATTCCTCTTTGGTATTCTGCCAGGTATTCCTCACTCTGGACATTGTTGCTGCCAGTGCAGCTGAGGCTATCGGTGGCCATTTGGAATCAGTCATTACTGTTGTTTTTCCTGGGCCCAGCCAGGAGGTAATCCTAGTGAGAACACAGTGTTGTATTAGAGTCACCTTCCCTTCAATGGAAATTAGGAAATAGTGGTTGGGATGTTGGGTCACTTTCTTGGACCCAAGAGAGTCATAGTTTGGATAATATCTTCCTATGATCTACTCACTACAAAGAGTCCCAGACCTAGTGGTATACCCTGGACCCTGAGTTGTATCTCTAGGACTCCCATCTTGATAAGGTATGCCTCATCTCATTCTAGTCCTGTATCCACAGCTGGTAGTAAGAAGGCTGAGAAGGCTGTTTCTAACCTGGGATTATCTCCCTTTGTTGACTTTTGTCTTCAGCCCATTTAAAACATTCAGTGCAATAGGCAGTAAATACTTTGGCTGCATTGAAGAGAAGTAGAGATTAAGAAGGTGGTAACCTGACCCAGTCATACCACTCCTGGGTATATACCCAAAAGACTCCTACTGCAAAGATACATGCACATCTATGTTTATTGCAGCTCTCTTCACAATAGCAAAGAGCTGGAACCAACCCAAATGCTCCTTAACAGACTAGCAGATAACAAAAATGTGGTACATCTACACAATGGAGTTCTAGTCAGTGATAAAGAAAGATGATGCCAGGCGTGGTGGTGTACACCTTTAATCCTAGCACTTGGGAGGCAGAGGCAGGCGGATCTTTGTGAGTTCAAGGCCTGCCTGGTCTACAGAGTGAATTACAGGACAGCTGGGACTACAGGGAGACCCTGTCTTGAAAAGACCAAAAAAAAAAAAAAAGAAAGATGACATCATGAACTTTGCAGGAAAAAGGGCAGAACTCAAAGCCATTATGCTAAGTGAAGTAACACAGTTCCAGAAAAACAAAAGGCGAATGGTTTCTCTCATTTGTGGATGCTAACAACAAATCCCCATTTGAAAGGCAAGCTATGTGCGTGGTGGTGCATGCCTTTAGTCCTAGCAGAGGCAGGTGGATCTTTGTGAGTTCAAGGCCAGCCTGGTCTACAGAGTGAGTTCCAGGACAGCTGGGGCTACAGGGAGACCCTGTCTCAAAAAGACAAAATACTAAAAAAAAAAAAAGGCAAGCTGAACAACATTATTGTTATATTTCTTTTTATCTGAAAGCAACTGTGTTGTTATAATGTAACTCTCTTAACGGGCTCTATAATGGACTTACCACTTATTTTCAGACTCTGTAATTACTGTATATGGGTGGAAGGTATGTATTCATATTTTAGAGTAATATAAAATTAAAGGGGGAAAATGTGAATTCCTAAACATATTTTGGAGTTAACATACAGTTTATTCTCAGAGGTCATAATTTTGATACATCTGTGATGGTTATTAGGCATATGTCGGAGCAATACAAAGGGGAGGGAAAAACAACAACATAAAGACTGGGTCAAAGAACTGACTGATACAGTTAAACTCTGCCCCAAACAACAAGCCTCTGCAGTGAAAAACTTTGGAAAGACTTAGAGAAAGATGCAAGGCATGTATGGCAGAAGGCAAGAATGGGGTGGGATGGGGGAACAGGGAGAGGGGAATGTGTCTAAACTGGACTGAAAGATAATGTATGAAATACACAAAACATCAATAAAAGTATTTAAAAAAAGAAGCAAGTCAGTGCTTTGGAAAACCTATCCAAGATACCTTATAAGATTTGTGTTCATGCACAAATCTGTAGAGCCATTTTTGACTTATTCCCTCAGTAGCAATGGATATATTTTACAGAGCACTCCTCTGTGCATTTTATCAGATCTTTTGCATATATTATCTCACTATTTTTATGATGAATGTGTATGCACTAAATGTTGTCTCCATTTAACAGAAATGGAGGTTGAAACTCAGAGACTTTAAGCAAAGGGGCTGTAGTCATGAAAGCAATAGAAGATGGACTAAGATGGAAACCCAGACGCCCCTTTGTCCAGAACCTTTGTTATGAATTGCTTTGCCTTTAAAACAAAACCAAACCAAAAAACTCCAAACCAACTGTATTAGTCAGGGTTCTCTAAAGAAACAGAAGTAACAGGATGAATATATATATATATATATATATATATATATATATATATAGCTATATACAATTTATTGATTTGCTCACATGACAGAGTTCAAGGAGTCCAACAGTAGCTGCACCACACTGGAAAGGCCGAGAGAATCCAGGGAACTGCTCAGTCCGCAAGGCTGGATGTCTCAGTAGTCCCAATGTAGTGCTGAAGGCCCGAATGGATTCCAGGAGATCTGCCGGTCTCAGTACATGCTGGGATCTGAAAGATTGATCACAGCAGCAAGACAAACTCACCAGATGAGAGAGGAAAGCCGCAGGAGAAAAAGGGGACCAGCTCCTTCTGCCGTGGCCTTAAATACTGCCTGCCGGCAGAAGGTAACACCCACATTTGGGGTGGGCCATCTGGGTTGAGGTGGTCCAATCCAAACATCCCTTTTCTCTTATTTGTTCCTTAGTCCAGTCAAGTTGACACACAGGATTAACCATCACACCAACCAATGAAACAAAACCCCACCAAACTATGTGGTGATAGAAGAGATCTTACAATCACGCCAGTCCTACTTCTACTTCCCGTGCAGTCTGAGCCTCTCTCAGCTTGGGCCCCCTCATGGCCTTTGCTGATGTGGAGGAGAAACTGAGCCTCTCTTTCTAGTTTTGTGTATGAGAAATAGGAGTGAAGCTTTAAAAAATAATCCAGATCAAGTGCGCTCAAAAGTGAGAAACCTCAGAAGCATCCATATTCAGAAAAAGGTATTTTCCTACTTGAAAAGCACTCCGTGAGGATTTCCCCCACCTGCAGCTATTTAATTATGCAAGTATTTAACTAATGGGTATGTCAGTAGCTCCTTTATTCATATGCCTACTTTCAAATTCTCTTTACTCTTTTGGAAATTTACCTTTCCCTGCCCTGTTCAATAATAAGCTAAAAAAATAGGACCAATTAAAAACCAAAACCCCAAAATCTTCTGCCTTTACTGTACAGAAACCCAGTCAAATCTTGAAAATTTTTGCCTAAGAAGTTCAAGAAATAAAAGAGACACAAGAGTTACAAAATTCAAAAGCACCATGGAGATAAATAGAAACAGACTCCCACTCCTCTGCTCCAAGCCTGAGTCTAAAGAGATAACTGCTTTTATTTATTGATGCTTTTAATTCTCTTGGTAGCTACTTACTTGCACTGCGCTGGAAATATGCTTTAGCATTTTTTTTGGTTAATCCACCAGGGGTGACATCTCTCTGCTTTCTACTCTGCATGCTTCCCACGCCCTCTTCTTGACAGTTACTGGGAAGGGAGGGGGACTGGTGTCTACTACCCATCCCAGCAGCTACCCTGATGTCTGGCTCTGGCTCATTCCTGTTCTCCAGTTGTTAACCCAGATCTTGGCATCCCTTGATGCTTCTATAAGTCAAGGGTCATATCAGGAAACCAGAGCTTATGCCACATAGTTTAGTGGAGGGAATGTAATTAAGGGACTTCATTATAAGAGCTTTAAAAGTGCAGACGAAGGAAACAGGATGATTAGGTGATCAGAGTTTAGACATAGAAGAGAGTTAAGAAACACATTTTGGGGCTGGAGAGATGGCTAGTTGTTAAGAGCACTGTCTGCTCTTGCAGAGGACACGGGTTTGATTCCCAGCACCCACATGACAGCTAAGAACCGTCTTTAACTCCAGTTCCAGGGGAATCTGATGCCCTCTTCTGATTTCTGCAGCATTGCATGACACGGGTGCGCCAATCTACATGCTTGGGCTCCTGAAATTGTGTGCTAGAACTCTAGAGCACAGCCACCCAGCTGCAGCAGGACCCTTGGTTCGAAGTGAAATCTACAGCTACTGTGGAGACATGAACCAGTGCAGAGAAAGAACTGGAGGAAGAGCCTGGCTTCTTCCTCCCACTTGCCAGTCTCTTGCCAATGCCTTCTATTGGCCCACAGAAGACAGTTTGGCAAGCAGTCTGGAAGATGTTAATGGTAAATGTGAAAAAGTGAATAGCAGGTGTCAGGACTGAAAGAGAGAAACGCAGAGAGAGTGAGTGAGCAGGAAGACAGTCTGAAAGCCAAGAGGTGAATAACGGTGCTGTGCATGGAGCTATGTCCCTTGAAAGAGACATCTAATCTATTGTGTAACAGAATGTGACCTTATTTGCAAATAGGGTCATGTAGTAAGATGTAGTAAGTTATGATGAGACTGTATTAGAGGCGCACAGACTCTTAATCCAGCGGGAGCAGAGTCTTTGTAAAAAGCAGAAGAGTCCCGCAGACGTAACAGTGGGAGAGAACCACACAACGAGAGAGACAGAGACTAGACTGATGAATGCACAAGGCAGGAGATTTCAGGGTCAGTCAGCAATGCCCAAAGCTAGGAGAGAGGAATGGGGCAGATCTTGTCTTGAGTTCTCAGGAGAAACCAAGCAATCTTGCTGACACCACCAGGTTTTGGACTTCAAACCTCCATAGGTTTAAGAGGATAGATTCATGTTCCTACAAGCCATTCTGTTTGTGGTACTTTGCTTTGTTTTTGGTGCTGCAGATGAAACCCAGAGCTGTGTGCAGACTAAACCTTCACTCTATCATGGAGCTATACCTCTAACCCCCAAAATATGGTGTTTTGTTGCAGCAGTTCTAGGAAGCTACTGTAGATGACATTCTTCCAGGCAGAGAGCCTTTTGTTCTGATTTTTGTCCCAATATGATTCCATATTCTTGGTTTTCAGAATTCAGTATAAGTCTCTGGCCCAGTGTCATGGACTTGTCTGGCTCTGTTTTATTTAAGTGGAATTCCAAGGCATAGCAGGCAACTCATGCCCATAATCTGCCATCCTAATGCCTAGCCCACTGCTCTGTGCATGTCTGTATCTTCCTGCCCAGCAAAGGGATCTTCCCGTTCCAGAACACTGGGCAGAGCAAGCATAAAACAAGGGAGTTTATTATATTTATTGAATATGGAACTTCTAATTTTCTATTCATTGATGAAACAACTTGTCAAGTTAATTGAATTTTTAGGTCTTATCTATAAAGAAACTTAACATATCTACAATGATCCCTGGTTTACCCTACCCTGCCTTACCTTACATTTTGGTGCATCCCTTTAATCCCAGCATTGGTGAAACAGAGACAGGAAGATTGTTGCAAATTTGAACCTGACCAATTCAGTAAGTTCCAGGCCAGCTGTGGAAACAATCCCAGATCCTGTCTCAGAGGAGAAAACAAACACCCAAACCTGCCAGGCATGGTGGTGCATGCCTTTAATCCCAGCACTCCAGAGGCAGAGGCAGGCAGATCTTTGGGAGTTCAAGGCCAGCCTGGTCTACATA
The DNA here is from genome assembly GCA_009823505.1 of Rhizomys pruinosus. Lineage (NCBI taxonomy): Eukaryota > Metazoa > Chordata > Mammalia > Rodentia > Spalacidae > Rhizomys > Rhizomys pruinosus. Next base: position 310,222 of record VZQC01001128.1, on the reverse strand, counting down.
GTGAGTCCCAGGCCAGCTGGAGCTACAGGGAGACCCTGTCTCAAAACAAAACAGAACAAAATATAACAAAACAAAACAAAACACAAACCCCCAAACCAACCAGCCAGCCAGCCAGCCAGCCAGCCAGCTAACCAGACAACCAACTTACCAACCAACCAACCAACCAACCAACCAACCATCAAACCAAAGAGTCGTATGAATTTTATCACATTGTATTGTTTATGCTTTTGAAAGCAGTTACTTATTGTCCCTTATAAATAACAAGTGCTGGATCACATCTCCAGATCCCTCTCATAGCTAATCAAGTTCTCAAGGTTTCTTAGAACTTCTAAGAGTGCTTAAAACCACCACAACAAAAAACAAACGAATAACAGAAACCTCCACCACAAAATGTGATAGAAAATGTCTGGGACATGACCCATTGGCACTGAAAAATAATTAGGTTATTTGCCTTCAGATCACTCAGGTTTAAAGGGTGCACAGAGCCACACAACTTCTAAAGACTCTCCTATCTTTCTTATTATGGGTAAAGAATCTGTTATTTAGGAATTGCCTCTGCTAATCTTGTATAATGGGGGAAGAAAGAAAGCAGCTTTCTAATATATGATTTTCCCTCCAAGTGACTAAGCCCAAGGATTTAGAGAATACAAAGTCATTATTTTGAATGGCATTCTTACAGGGATTTATGGTGGTCAAGTGCATGGCTTTGAAGATCTCAAAGTGAAGAAATGACACTCAACTTATGTCTGTTTCAAATTGTTTTTCTCTACTTCCTCCCACAGCAGTAAAATGATTTCCTTGAAAACCCATCTTGCAAAAGTTGATTCTGATGTTTCTACCCATACTCCCTTCCTCAGTGGGAGGAGGAGAAAAGAGTCGTACTCTCAAAATATTCTCAGCAAAACCTTTCATACCGTGACCTGAGAAGGCTCTGCATGTGTTGGCTTACTTTCCTGCCTGGCGTATGCAGAACGGATTGGCTTTGTGAGATGAGCCTGCTCAGTTCTAAGGTTTAACCTGGCAATGTTTGCTGGACTCTATTTGAAGTTTTAATCTTTTACAATATTTGCATGTTTTGCAGGAATGTGAATAACTGTCTGGCTTCTGCAGTGCCTGTATGTTAAAGCTTATAATACTTTGCAAATGAGAGCTCTTAGCAAGCTTGGCCTCAGGAAACCCCTAAATGGAAAGCTGGTTCCATTGCTGCTAAGGACACTTCCGGGATCTGGGGTGAGCAGAAGCTCAGCTTCCTGTGTGTTCTCTATTTGTTCTTCCAGTTACTCTCCAGTTCTAGACGGCATGTAGTGCAGGCTCCTAGATTACTGGAACAGCATTGTCCTCTGGCAGGGCTCCATGTTCACCCCAAGCCCAGTGTACACACACTGGTGACAGTCACCTGGGCTCTAGTGCAAGGATGGTGGGAATCTGATGTCAGATTCTTCCTGAGTTCCAGACTCAGCTTCCTTGATACGTTATCACAGCTTACCATGGCAAGACACTTAAGGCACCCCACCTAAATCTTCCTTAACCATTCCCTCAAGAACAATTTAGAGAGCGCAGATAGCACATATTGTTCTTTGCTGAAGCAGAGTAAAATTACCGAGAAATAGGTGACATAGCCTCTCTGGGAGAAGGCAGGACACCAACATCCAGTCTCAAATCACATTTTTCTTGTCTGTCTCTACTAGATATCAGAGAAGCCAAATATTTGCTTCCCGAGCCTTCTTGGCAGCTGATAGTGGCCATGTGACCCAGTTTAACTAAGACAAAGTTAAATCAGGGTCAGGGACTCTGATATTGCTTTCAGCACACAATATCTACCTCATCATTTTAATGTTTGCACAATATTTCATAGTGTGTACATAGTAGATCCACCCAGCTATTCCCCAAACATGGGTAGCTGTTATTTTTCTGTCACAATTCAACAATTCCATGATAAGCACCCTACTTCAGTAGGAATTCTTATCCTTGTGGATTGCTGCTTTTCTTGAGGAGTCTCAAATGCGTTATAAGTGGTCACAAGATAATTTTTCAAAAGTGCAGCAGTTCCCATTCTCAATAATCATGTGTAAGTGTGCTTGTCTTTTTCTTTACCAATACTGGATGTTATTTCTCTTTTCAGTTTTCTCAGATCTACAAAATGAAAACAGGTTATTGGGATATTTTAACTTTTACTTTCTTGGATCTTTCTAGAAATTGATTGGCCATGCAGGAACCTTCCCCTATGAATTGTCTGCTTATACTTATACTCATTGTCTGTGCTTCTAATCTATTCACAGGGGCTTGTTGAATACTACAGATGTTACTGTATACCTGTCCTATTTATAAAAACGATTTTCCAGCCTCCTATTTGTTTTTTATGGTAAGATGCATAAGCAATATTTTAATTAGCATACAAAGTGATGGGTTTCATTGCAGCATTTTCATACATACTTTGTTCTTATTTGTTCTTCTCCCCCACAATCCTCCTCTGTTCCCTTGCCCTCTCCTGCTGGTCCTCTTGCTGTCCCCAAAGCCCCCACTTCTTGCATGTTACATATACTCTGTTAGTGTCCCCAAACCCCTATCACCCTCTTAAGGTTTCTTCTTTCTCTCTTGTAGTCCCTGTTGTAGTTTTATGATCTACACATACACAAATAAATAAAAGTAAAATCTAGAATCCTCATAAAAGGAAAGACATGAAGTATTTGTGAATCTGACTTATTTCCTTTAACATAGTAATGTCCAGCTTCATCCACTACTTGCAAATATTAGATTTTTATCTTTCTTTATAACTGAATAAACTTCCATTGTGTCTATGTACCACACTTTCTTTACCCTTTCATCTACTGATGGGCATTTAGCCTGGCGCCACTTCTTAGCTATTGTGACTACTGTAGCAAGAATCATGGATGAGTAAGTGTCTCTGTGATAGGACTTGGAGTCCTTTGGCTTTGCACTCAGGAGTGGTAGAGCTGGGTCATATGGCACTTCTATTTTTAGTTTTTTTGAGGAATATTCAAACTGATTTCTATAGTGGCTGCACCAGTTACACCCCACCAGCAGTGAATATTGCTTCCTCTTTTCTCACATCCTTATCACATTTGTTGTCATTTGTTTTCTTGATGACAGCCATTCAACTGTGTCAGGATAGAATCTCAAAGTAAGTTTAATTTATATTTCCCTGATTACTAATGATATTGAACATTTTTCCAAATATTTATTTTCTTTTCCTTCTCCTCCTCCTCCTCTTCTTCTTCTTCTTCTTCTTCTTCTTCTTCTTCTTCTTCCTCCTCCTCCTCCTCCTCCTCCTCCTCCTCTTCCTCTTCCTCCTCCTCCTCCTCCTCCTCCTCCTCCTCCTCCTCCTCCTCCTCCTCCTCCTCCTCCTCCTCCTCGTCCTCCTCCTCCTCCTTCTCTTTTTGAGACAGGCTCTCCCTGTAGATCAGGCTTGCCATTGATCTCACAGAGATCCACCTGCTTCTGCCTCCCAAGTGCTAGGATTAAAGGCAGGCGCCATCACACTCAGCTGTTAGCTTGCTTTTTTTTTTGTCTTTTTTTTTGAGACAGGATCTCCCTGTAGCCCCAGCTGTCCTGGAACTCACTCTGTAGACCAGGCTGGCCTTGAACTCACAAAGATCCACCTGCCTCTGCCTCCCAAGTGCTAAGATTAAAGGCATGCGCCACCATGCCCGGTAGCTTGCTTTTTTATACAATACTATTCAACCTGCCCAGGGGTGGGACTGCCCACGGTGGGCTGGGGGTCTCCTGCATCACTCAACAATCAAGAAAATACCCCACAGACATGGCCACAGGCCAGTCCAATTGAGGAGGGAATTCCTCAATTGAGGTTCCTTCTACCCTGGTGTGTCAAGTTGACAACTAAAGCTATCCAGATCAAACAGTATAGAGTTCTAAGTTGAGTACTCCTGGATGTGATATCCATTTCCTAGGTGGAAATTACACAAGAACAACGGTAGACATTGCTTAGGTAAGATTATGGATTGGATGTTTATTTTGCCACTAAATTCACATGATGCCAACCATGACTGTATTTGGATAGAGAGCCTTAAGGAAACAATTAAGGCTAAATGAAGTGGGCCCCAGTAGGATTAGTGTACTTCTAATGAGCCCCCAGCAAGAGAATGGCCCACTACAAATTTATAGAAGAGGCCTGAGATTCAAACTGAGTTTTCTAGCACTTTGACACCCAGCCTCCCAAACTATGAAAAAATAAATGTCTGTTATTTAAGCTAACCAGCCTGTGGCATTTTGTTATGGCAGCTGAAGCTAACTACCACAAAATCTGAACATGGGCATTCAGAGTCAGGCTGTCAAGTTATATGTGGGTTCATCAAGATTTTTTAAATCTAAATTTAAAGTATAGGTGTCTATTTTTTGCAAAGCTGCTGCAAGTAGAGAACTGGGATTAAGGGACAGTCTGCTTTCCCATTTAGCTAGCTTCTGGTCCTTCCTGCACCAAACAGAGGATAATGCAGATCTAGAAGTCACATGGCCAAATTAGCCAAGTCCTCATGAGAGTGAAATCCACAGGAAATCCACATTCATGAACTCCCACGTGTGTTGTCTGCAAAGTTGCCTTGAATCCTAAACTGCTTTTCTTACCTGCTTATTTCAGAGTATTGAGAAATAAAATATAAACAGTGGCTAGATCATATATAGGAAGATAGGGCTCTGACTCACAACCTGCCCTGGAAGCCAACCCTTTATCTACAGTAACAACCCTGGAAGCTAGCCCACTATAGGTCAGACTTGCAGGAAGCCAGCCTGCTATCTCTATTAACAACCTAAAGTAAACTACAACCCTATTAACAATCAGCTCCAAATGACCAAACCTTGATTAATAAGAACAAATTCCCCAATCTTTGTTTCTGGTTTTCATTTCAGACCAATTAAAGAAAGATAAATATGTACCCCTAACCAATTGCAGAAGATGTGACTTCCAGTTAGCCCTATTCCTACCCCAAGTCAACAGCTTTCAATCAGTAAGGTATGCTAGAAGCCTCCCTTTTGCCTCTGTAGTTTGCCTATGGCTGTGCCTGCTTTTGAGTCTATCAAAATGTAAATGGTGGGGTGGGTTATTATTGTGCTCTATTTCAAGCTCTGAATACATAACTTTTCTTTTCTTTTGGGTGGTCTTCATTCATTTCCACACTGTCTTCACAGATGATTTGGAAGATTCTTTTGTCTCTCATTGTGCTCTCAACTATGTTGCTACATTTATGCTGAAGATAGTTTTCATGCATGACTGAAAATTGTTAAGCACCTCATACACTGTATAAAAAATTCATGCTAAGTTTGAATGAAGATTGAAACGAATTCTTAGCTCAATGAACAGGAGTACTTAGGCCTCAAGTTGAGAGCAGATGCCCTTCTTCTGGCAAATATGAACTGCGAACATAGCACACAATCCTAGGTCGCTGGGGGGATTGTTCTAGACCGGTTCTGAGCTTCCAGGACCACTCACTACCTGTTCCTGTTCTCCCTCACTCACTCCATGCCACCCTTTCTAGAGTATTTATAGTGATTTAACCCTGTGTTCCTGACTTCCTGGATGTGACCCCTGGCAGCCACAGCTCTGACTTCATGGTGCCATTGAGAGTTAGGCTGTTGCCTGGCTTCCAGAGTGTCTCCTTGGGCACTGGACCCACAGTCTAGGTGCTTGTTTTGCTCCAGCCTGTGAGGGAAGCACGAGGAACACTTCAAAGGAAGCTTTTACAGGGCTGATCTCTGCAGTTCTGATGTTTTGAAAGTCAGCAGAGCAGTGGGAAGGAGAAGGATTTCATTTCTTTGGCGCTTCTCTGTTCAGCTCTGGAAACAAATGTTCCAAAGAGTATTTGAGGAGAATCATTTCAACCTGGTCCTTATCTGCCTTGTCTGGGAAGAAGGCTTCATATAAACACAAAAACACCAACCAAGAGACTCTCTACTAATTCAGATGGACTCATTATTTATTTTTCATTAATATGAAAAAAGTACTTCTTTTTTCTTCTTTTTAGGAATTTTTTAAAATATATTTTTATTGTTATTAAACTTTTTCATACATCATACATCATTTCTCAATCCAATTTAGAGTCACTTCCCTTTCCATGCCCCCCCACCCGACCTGAGTTCATGCACTCTTCCATACATGTCCCACATCCCTCTCTGAGTCTTTCCAGAGTTTCCTTCAAAGCAGAGGCTTATTGTTTTTGGGAGAGCCCCACTGTCTCAGTAGGTTCTTTTCCAGTTCTTCTGTTGTTGTGGTTCTCTCCAACCCACATTGCTTCAATATTTATATACATATCTATACACATATATATGTGTATATACATATGCATACATATATATCTATACACATATACACATACATAAATATATACATACATACACATATCACATGAATTGGAGGATTTTCTTTTCTTTCTTTCTTTCTTTCTTTCTTTCTTTCTTTCTTTCTTTCTTTCTTTGTTTTAGGCTAAAAGATGTCATTTTCCTTAAGGAAGTGTTTGAAGGCTCCTCCTTGGCAAGCCCAAACAACCATCAATCCTGCCCTTGTGCTCCACACTGGGGTCTGTCCTTCCCATGGTCACCCAGACGAGGTCCAGCAAACACTGAGTCCTGTCTTGATTTTCCTGTACTGGCCTCCATGATACAGCCTGGGTAGTCCAACAATTGCAGTCTATATTCCGAAGAGGCTGAATCCCCAGTAGCTGCTCAGTTCACAAGCTGGATGTCTCAGCAGTCCCATCTAGCATTAAAGGTTTGGAGGATTCTTGGAGAGACGTGAGTCTTCAGTCCATATTGGAGGGTTTAAAAGCTGTGTCTTGGGCTAGAGAGATGGCTCAGTGGTTAAGAGCACTGACTGCTCTTGCAGAGGACCCGGTTTTGATTCCCAGCACCCACATGGTGGCTAAGAACCATCTTTAACCCCAGTTCCAGGGGAATCTGATGCCCTCTTCTGACCTCCACAGCATTGCACAATGGTGCACCAACCTACATTTAGACAGTACACTCATACACATAAAAATAAAAGCTGTGTCTCTGTAGACCAGGCTGGCCTTGAACTCACAAAGATCCACCTGCCTCTACCTCCCGAGTGCTAGGATTAAGGGCATGCACCACCATGCCCAGCAAAACCACACGATCATCTCAATAGGTGCAGAAAAAGCCTTTGACAAAATCCAGCATCCCTTCATGATTAAAGTACTAGAGGGAATTGGACTGGAAGGATCATTCCTCAACATAATCAAAGCCATATACAAGAAACCCACAGCCAGCATCACCCTAAATGGAGAAAAGTTAGAAGGATTCCCCATAAAGGTAGGAACCTGACAAGGCTGCCCCTTGTCACCACTCCTCTTTAATATGGTACTTGAAACACTGGCTAGGGCAATAAGGCAAGAAAAGGAAATTAAAGGAATACTGATTGGAAAAGAGGAAGTGAAACTATCCCTTTTTGCAGATGATATGATAGTTTACCTAAGGGATGCTAAATACTCCACCAGAAAACTCCTAGAAATGACTAAGAGTTTCAGTAAAGTGGTGGGATACAAAATTAACCTAGAAAAATCAGTAGCCTTTCTTTACACCAACAACAAACAACTGAAGAAGGATTAAGGAATACAAGGAGAACTTCCCAATCACAATAGCCTCAAAAACAATAAAATACCCAGGAACAAACCAAACCAAAAGCACCAAAGATCTCTATAACAAAAATTATAAACTCCTGAAGGAGATTGAACAAGACATCAGAAGATGGAAAGACCTACCATGCTCATGGATTAGAAAAATTAATATAGTAAAAATGTCTGTTCTACCCAAATTAATATATCGATTCAACACAATTCCAATTAAAATCCCAAAGACATTCTTCACAGGCTTGGACAAAAAGATTCTTAAATTCATATGGAACAACAAAAGACCCCAAATAGTGAAAGCAACCCTGAGTGAAAAGAGCAATACAGGGGGGATTTCTATACCGGACATCAAACTATACTATAGGGATATAGTCATAAAAACAGACTGGTACTGGCACAAAACCAGACCTGTAGACCAATGGAACAAAACTGAAGATCCAAACTTGAGCACATAATTTCAGCCACCTCATATTTGACAAGGGGGCCAAAAAGACTCAATGGATGAAAGACAGCATCTTCAGCAAATGGTGTTGGCAAAACTGGATCACTACTTATAGAAGAATAAAATTAAACCCCTTCTGGGCTGGAGAGATAGCCTAGCAGTTAAGAGCACCGACGCTCTTGCAGAGGACCCGGGTTCGATCCCCAGCACCCACATGGCGGCTAAGAACTGTCTGTAACTCCAATTCCAGGAGAACTCCAGTTCCAGGGGAATCTGAGACCCTCTTCTGACCTCCGCAGCATTGCACGACATGGGTGCACAGACCTGCATGCAGACAATACATTCATACACATACAAAAATAAATAATATAAAAAAGTTTAAAAAAAATAAATTAAACTCCTTCCTCTCACCCTGTACAAAAATCAACTCCTAATGCATCAAAGACCTCAATGTGAAACCCAAAACTCTGAAGGTGATAGAAGAAAAAGTTGGCAGCAACTTACAAGACATAGGCATAGGAAAAGACTTTCTAAATCAGACAGCATCTGCACAGGAAATGAGGTAGACAATTGACAAGTGGGACCTTATTAAACTCAAAAGTTTCTGTACAGCAAAAGAAACAATCAAGGAGGTGAAGAGAAAACCACAGAGTGGGAAGAAACCTTTACTGCTGATACATCTGACAGAACATTAACTTCCAGAATATATAAACTACTCAAAAAAACAAAGAAGAAAACAAATGACTCACTGAAAAGATGGAGTAAAGAGCTGAGCAGAGACTTCACAAGCAAGGAAATAGAGATGGCTGAGAAATATCTTAAAAAGTGTTCACTATCACTAATAATTAAGGAAATTCAAATTAAAACCACTTTAAGATATCATCTCACCCCAATAAGGCTGGCAAGGATCAAAAAAACAAATGATACCAAATGCTGAAGAGGGTGTGGGGAAAGGGGAACACTCATCCACTGCTGGTGGGAATGCAAACTTGTACAACCACTATGGTATGGAGAATGCTTAAAAGACTCAAAATGAGCCTACCACCTGACCCAGCCATACCACTTCTAGGAATATATCCATCAGACTCTTTCTACCACAGAGATACATGTATAGCCATGTTTACTGCAGCTCTCTTCATAATAGTGAAGAGCTGGAACCAACCCAAGTGCCCCTCAACAGATGAGTGGACAGAGAAAATGTGGTACATCTATACAATGGAGTTCTATGCAGGGGTAAAGAAAGATGACATCATGAACTTTGCAAGTAAATGGATGGAACTAGAAGATTTTATGCTAAGTGAAGTAACACAATCCCAGAAAAACAAAAGATGAATGGTATCCCTCATCTGTGGATGCTAGTGCCAAGTACCTTGTTGTAAGACAAACTGAGCAATGTTAATGTTACATTCCTCATGATCTAAAGACAATTGTGCTCTTGCATTGTGAATGCATAAACAGGTTCTAGAGCTGACCTAGCATTTATTTTCAGACCTTGGGTTTTTGGTATATGATAGAGGGTATGTGTGCATCTTTTAGAGTAATATGGGATTAAAATGGAAAGTTGTGAATCAAGAAATATGATATGGAAATAACATACAGTTTGTTTCCAAAGGATACAATTTTAATATAGGTGCAATATATAACAGGCTGGTGCAACTTAGCCTTTCTGGGTGCTTAACAACCATACTTAAAGCCTATACCAATTTGACCGAGGGACCTAAGGGATGACTTTGTTCTTTGCCCTCAGAGGTCAACCAAGTCTTAGGGGATTATGCATGGGGGCATCTCTTGAAATGTCCTGCAAATATGGGTCACCAGTCTTCCTGTTCAGGGAGGTCTTAGAGAGCCACTAATGGGACTTCAGTCAGTGTCCAGTCTATAAAGAGGAAAGTCTGCTCATGCTTCAGAAAAGGAAGCCTGGTCTAGCAAGACCTGACTTTGTCCTCCAGTGGATGGAACTGGTAAATGAAAAGCTGCAAGGAGCAAGGTGCTCCCACCCTCCTCCCCCCAAAAAACCCCAAGAGAAGCCCTGAGGACCAGATCCTCAACTGACCTTGAGAAAACAAAAACCTTGGTTAATCTGGGCTAACTGTGTGGCCTTAAGTATCCAAAAGGAAAGTATAACCAGAAATAAATAATCAGTAAGACCAGAGGAACTGTACCGCAGACATAAAACTTGAAATCTTAGAAAAAAAGACAAAAAGAAAAAAAGAGAGAGTACTGTGGTTTGGCCTGTCTCCAATTCTTACTGGCAAGCTCATCTACCCTGTGGCTGCCACCGCTTTTGGCACTCCTCAAAGACAAGAGACACAGGTTTTTAACCTTCCAGTATGGACTGAAGACTCCTGTCTCTCCAAGAATCCTCCAAACCTTCAATGCTAGATAGGGACTACTGAGATATCCAGCTTGTGGACTAAATGGCTAAGGGGATTTCAACTTCGTCAGAATATAGACTGCCATTGCAGGACTACCTGGGCTATATCATGGAGGCCAGTACAGGGGTTTCAAGACAGGACATGTGCTTACTGGATTTCATTTGGGGGACCGTGGAGGGAAAGACCTCAATGTGGAGCAAAAGTGCAGGATTGATGGTTGTTTGGGATTGCCAAGGAGGAACCTTCCAGCACTTCCTTAAGGAAAACATGACGTCTTTTAGGAAAAAAAGTCCTCCAATTCAAGTGATATGTGTATGCATATATATGTATATGAATATATATATATATATATATATATATACATAAATTGTAGCAATACAAGTTGGAGACAACACCAACAAAAGAACTGAAAAAAACAACTCTGGAAAGACTCGGAAAAAGATGCAGGACATGTATGGCAGAGTGCAGGGACTCTGATGGGGTGGGGGGCATGGAAAGGGAAGTGACTCTAAATTCAATTGAGAAATGATGTATGACTTATGGAAAAGGTTTAATAACAATAAAAAATATTGATATGAAAAGCTATGTCTCATGTCTTTGAAGGATGGCAAAAGCAATGACAGCTACAGAGTAGATGCACTTTCCAGTAAGAATTGAAGACAGGGAAAACAACAGTGCTCTCCTTTTTTTTTTTTCGTTTTGTCTTTTTATTAAGATCTCAAGTTTTATATCTGAAGTACAATTTCTCTGGCCTTACTGATTATTTACGGTTGTGCTTTCCTTTTGGATGTTTAAGACCACACAGCCCAGATTAACCAAGGTTTTTGTTTTCTCTAGGTCAGTTGAGGATCTGGTCCTCAGGGGGTCACTCAGGGTTTTTTTTGGGGGGGGGGAAATTGGGATCCTGGCTCCTTTTGGCTTTTCATTTACCAGTTCTATCCATTCGAGGACAAAGTCAGGTCTTGCTAGCCCAGGCTTCCCTTTCTGAAGCATGAGCAGACTTTCCTCTTTATAGACTGAACACCGGCTGAAGTCCCATTAGTGTATCTCTAACACCTCCCAATACAGGAAGACTGGTGACCCATATTTACAGGACATTTCAAGAGATGCCCCCATGCATAGTCCCTTGGGACTTAGTTGACCTCTGAGGGCAAGGAACAAAGTTATCCCTAGGTACCTTGGCCAAATTGGTATGGGCATTAAGTATGGTTGTTAAGCACCCAGAAAGGCTAAGTTACACCAGTCTGATACATCACACCTATACTAAAATTATGTTGTCTGAAAACAAACAGTATGTTATTTCCATATCATATTTCTTGATTTGCATGCAAAAAAGAAAAAGAAATTCTTAAAGTTAGATGCTCTTGGTAAACAAAAATCTACTTTAATGGTTTCAGAAGTTCTGGGAGTTTTTTTTTTTTATTTTATTTGATTATTTTCATTTTATGTGTATGAGTGCTTTGTCTGAATGCATCTAAGTGCACCAAATGCCTACAGAGGCCAGAAGATGTTAGATTCCCTAGAATTGGAGTTAGGGATAGTCATTAGTCATGGTGTGGGTACTGTGAACCGAATCCTGGTCCTCTGCAAGAGTAGCTAGTGCTCTTAACCACTGAGCCCCAGTTGTGGGATTTAACTGTAACCCTATAATCTCCTTCATCAATAAAGCCGTTTGTCAGAAAATGAAGGTCCCAAGCTTCCACTTATTGTTCAGTAGGTTACTTCCTTGGATGGTAAGGGAGGAGGTAGTTTGCCGGGATTTAATCCATACAGATACCAGCACCCAACAAGGCTCAAAAAAGCATTTGTTTTGATTCCCCAGTAGCTTTCCAGAAGGGCTAGCTGATTATTATTATTTTGGGGAGGGGGTATTTTTGAGACAGGGTCTCCCTGTAGCTCCGGCTGTCCTAGAACTCACTATATAGACCAGGCTGCCTGGCTCAGGTTAGCTGATTATTAAACAATTCAAAGTAACAGAGTCAGGATGAGAGGAATCAGCACATGTGCAGTTTACCAATCTAATGTTTCCCTGTGTGTCATTAGATATGGGTCAGATAGCTCTTGGGCCTGGAGACTTTGGGCCTAGTTTGTCCTCAGTAAACTAGAAATTGTAGTCTTTTGCTCGTGCCTTTGACTCAGAAGTGCCATTGAAGATTTCATAGCCAGAGCCTGGTGTGGTGGTGCACACCTTTAATCCCAGTACTCAGGAGGCAGAGGTCGGTGGATCTTTTAAGACTGAGGCCAGCTTGATCTACATAGTGAGTTCCAGGTTAACCGGCTACAGAGAGACCTTGTCACAAAAACAAAGACAAGGACAAAAACAGAAATAAAACAAAACCCAGAAAATTCTAAGATTGTATAGATGGGCTGGAGAGGTGGCTCAGTGGCTAAGAATGCTTGCTGCTCTTGCAGAGGACCTGGCTTTAGTTCCCAGCACCCACATATCAATTAATAACCATCCATAACTCTAGCTCCAGAGGATCCAATGCCCTCTTCTGGCCTCTGCAGGCCACTGCACGAATGTGGTGTACTTACATACATGCAGGCAGAACACTCATATACATAAAATAAACATAAATATATATTTTTAAAAAGACTCATAGATATCCACTATAGACAGCTAGCAAGAACTTTAAGGAGAGGGGTGTGAGAAAAGTCGGTAAGTGCAATGGAGGGAAAAATAAAGGAAATAACTTTTCAAAGTACTATCACAATATTACACCCAGGGTGTAGGGGGGAGGGACAGTGAATGTCAGACACATGCAGAGTACAGGAAAAATGTGTTAAGCAGGCCTTTGCTTTGAATTAGAATTATGCATTCAACTCTCAGCCCTGCCCTAGCTATTTCCTCAACCTGTGCCAAGTACCCTTGCTAGTTTTCCACTGGGCAGACCTCATACTTAGTTCTCTGGGTGTTGGCACTCTGTTTAGCCAGTCGCCTTCTCTGACTTTTACCATCCTCCTCTACTTTCTTTAGTTACCCATTAGTCCTTAGAATGTCTTCTATGTCTGACAAGGACTCTGCTCTTTTTGACCAAACTTCAGTGTGGCTCCTGAATCCCTTCTTAGATTAGGCCTGGTTGTTAACTCTGACCTTGGTCTGCTAAACCCGGTGTTAGCAGAAAATCTGGCTTAGTTTACACAGAATCCACTAACCCTCTCTATCCAGTCAAACTCTTCTCTCACCAAGTCTTGATACCTACCCAATTCCTTTCAGTATTTTTCATCCATTCTGTCCTCTTGGCAATAAATGCTCATGTCCCTGCAGTGGTGTCTAGAACTGAGATCAACTCCTTTCCTCTACTGTATTAGTCTCGAATAAAATGTTTCTTGTCACTTAAATGTACATTAACATAATTTCTTGTTAATACTTTCCAACCACTGGTTAGAAAGTTCAACCTACAGATTCAATTATCTTTTTCTTTAGGCCTTCCATCCTCTTCTTTGGGTAACACCCACTGCTGAGTACTGGAGACTTAGTCCTCAGTAATATAAGTTATTCTTTATATCTTACATGTTATAAAAATATTCTAATTATTTTTATTTTATGTATATGAATGTATTGCCTGCATGTGAGTAGGTGCACCTGTGTTGGGTAATGCCCTCGGAGTTCAGAAGAGGGTGTTGGATACCCTAGAACTGGAGTTATGGACAGTTTTCAGCTGCCATGTGGGTGCTGGGACTCAAAAGCAGGTCTTACGCAAGAGCAGTCAGTGCTCTTAACCACCAAGACATATCTTGAGCCCCATTTTATAAAGTTTTATGTAGTCTCAATAACTATGCAGTGTCTAAATTCTCTGTTTCACAGATACCTTTTTTATAGTTGATTTCCTTGATTTAGGATCCAAAAATGATATACCTAAGATATATGGTTGGTGTTTTTCTCAAGTCCGTTAATCTGTGCTATCCCCCCTGACCCATGCCATTCATGCCATCTGTTTATTGAAGAAACCAAGTATAATAAATAGAATTTACCACTCTCTGGATTTGGTCAGTTGCAACTTTGTGGTATCATTTAACATAGCATCCATTCCCTGTATTTCCTATAATCCATAATTAGATATACATGCTTGATTAGATTTAAATGCAACCTTTTCAGTGGCAAAGCTTCATGGGAAGAGCTGGTACCTAGTACCAATCATATCCAGACATAATAATCTCTCTTCCTTATCATGAGTTTACCACTAATCAAAGAAGGGAGAAGGATAGCATGTGACAGAAATGATACAATTTTTGGACTCAGGCACATTTGCAGTGAGATTTTGGACTGTGGGAACTGTGGGGAAGGCATTGCTGGATACTAGATACTGAGATTTTTTTTCTTTTTTTGCTCCTCCTCCTCTTCTTCCTCTTCCTCCTCCTCCTCCTCCTCTTCCTCCTCCTCCTCCTCCTCTTCCTCCTCCTCCTCCTCCTCATCTTCCTCCTCCTCCTCTTCCTCCTCCTCCTCATCCTCTTCTTCCTCTTCCCCTTCCTCTTCCTCCTCCTCCTCCTCTTCCTCCTCCTCCTTCTCTGACAGAGCCTCACGCATCCCAAGCTGAATTTGAACTCATGATGTAGTCTGAATGACCTCAAGGTTCTGATCCCCCTGCCTCTACTTCCTTAGTGCTAAGATTACAGGCATGTACCACAGATTTAGTTCTTGAGCTTTGTTCTAGAGTGCAGTTAAATTACCTGTAAAAATGTACCCTTTGAATCTTATTTTAAAGATTGTTAGATGGGTTAAGAATAACAGTATGGGGCTGGTTTATAGAAGCGAGACTTTTGATTTCTCGACCCAAAGCCTATGGATTATGCAGATTTTCAGTCTAGTTGGTGGCCCATGTGATTCTTTGGGGTGGTTCTTTCTCCAATGTCAAGTCATTTCCTCACACATACAGCTAGGTAGTTTCCTCTACTGCGTACTCGGAAGTCTCAGCTCTTTGGAGCTCTTTCTCTGTGAGTGGAAGTTCTCTCTTCTTTTGTACTCTGCCCTGTGAACATTAAAGCCCATAGTCCTGGTTTTGCAACTGTCAGTATTTCCCCCATGATAGGGTCTTGCTGCAGCCCTAGCTGGCCTGGAATTCACCATGTAGACCAGGCTGACCTGTCTCTGCCTCCTAAATGCTGGGACTAAAGGCCTACTACCCCTGCCCAATACTGATCACTCTTGGCTCTCCGGCTGGACATCCTTCCTTCTAAGTAGGCTGTTGGGACTGTTCTGATATCTTATTTGGGGCTGGGAGAGACAGGCTAGCTATGAATAGTTGCCGTCCTGAACACTGTGAAAATCTGAAAACCCCTTGGGCTGATGACTCCCTTTGTTGGACAGTCCTGTGGTATCCAGGACTCCCTTTGTTGGACAGTCCTGTGGTATCCAGGACTCCCTTTGTTGGTCAGTCCTGTGGTATCCAGGACTCCCTTTGTTGGACAGTCCTGTGGTATCCAGGACTCCCTTTGTTGGACAGTCCTGTGGTATCCAGGACTCCCTTTGTTGGACAGTCCTGTGGTATCCAGGACTGTCTGTGCTCATGATTTAAGCATCTTTGTCTTAAGGCTCCTATGGGTACACAGCTCTTAAAATTAGCCATCTTCAGATTCCTGTTAGCCCTTTAGAATCAGGTGTCTGATTTTGTTTCCACAACTATGCCGTGGGATACTGGCAACATGTGTCTTTTCGATATAAGCTATATCTGAAAATTCACATAGGAGAAGGATGACTACCCTGTTTCTTCCATTCCTCATACCCTGAGCTGGCTAGGCCCAGCCATGCTAGCTTTGCTCATTGAGGTAGACTGGCTCTGATCCAGAACCACCCTTCAGTTGGATTAACGTGGCAATAAGAGGCGCCAACTGAGAGTGTGTCTCTCCCCTGATATGCACAGAGCTGTCAGCGACACAACTGGCCTATTGCAAGGTGGCACCCGAAATATCTAGGCAGGCTCTCAACATGTAATTGCCAGGATTTAGAATTAGTATGTTGCTTTTGATTCAGCCTGGTTGCTTTTCCTAGAAACAGCTATTCCCAGGCATCTCAGACCTGAAGAGATTTCTAGGTAATGTGATATCTTTATCACCAGGGAAACTGAAACTGTTTTACCTTTTCTTTCTCTAGGACAAATCAGCCGTCTCCCCCTTTGAAGTCTTTTGTTTCTTGACTCTTGGAGCTGTTTTTGTGATAACAAGATCTACCTTAGAGAGTTGCTATGGCGATTGTAAAAGGCTTCAGCCTTGTTTAAGTTTTGTACACGTTCTCCAATATGCATGTTTCAAGGGCTTTTAATGCACTTTGTGCTTCACAAATATTTGACGCACATTCTTCAAGTTCTTTTATAAGATAATTGAAGGGAGGCAAAGCAAGGAAACATGAAAGAACCCAAACAGGCTGCTTTCCTTAGATCTAGATTTTGAGGAATCCAGTTTCCAGGTCTGTGGTCACTGAATCTTCATTCCAACCTTCAGATCAAATCTGCCTGTGGCCTGACACATTTGGAATGGAGTCCCCCAGACCCTGCCTTTACACAGATGTGAAGGCTGGCTGGCAAAGACCCAAGCATGTGTCCTTCTAACTCAGAAGTTTTTATTTCATTTTCAGAGTGCACTATAACTTTCTTAAACTATGTTTTCTTTTATTATCTTGATGTATATCTTTAAAAAATCCCCCGATGTCCACTATGTCTTTCAGAAGGTCTCAAGTCTGTGCATTCAAATTGCTTTCATTAAATTACTTGCCAAGTTTGCATTTTTGTTACTTTGTGCCAGATGCTGATAAAAGCTGAAATTTAAGATCTACCCAGAAATCAGGTGCTAGACTAGGGCTGTTTCCAACAACTCACAAATGAATCATATGTAAGGTTTGTGCAGCTTCGAGTTCATTAATTAGTGTGGTGAATCCTGCGCTCTGGTAATGGTATAGACATAGGTAGTGAAATCACTGTGTACAAGTTTAGAGTAGGGTACCATTTTACAAAGGGAGTTATTATTATTAAAATCCTCTGGGACTCAGATGGAACCAACTGAGTACTTTTATCTTCTTAGTTCTGAAATGAAACCTTCTGGGGAGAAAAGGACTGAACCTTGGCGGGCGGCAGCGTGGAGCAGCCAGGCCCCCTTCTCTGGCTCATGAGGGGTGAGGGGATTTGCTGGTTATAGATAAGATTCGATGTAGTTAGACACTGTCAACATGCCCTAGTGTAAATGCAATGCCCTTCTTTAACTTTCCCAGGGAAAATTAGCTGTTATGGTGCTGGCTTCCCTTTCTCGGCTACAGCATCTTAAGCATCTTTTCTCATAGAGAGTGCTTAGACATTGGTATTGGACGATCCCAATCACAGGGCAGATTTAGTTAGGTACGTTATGTGCCGGATAGTTTAATCATTTCTGAGTAGATATGTTTATAAGTGCATGTCCTATTTCAAATGCAAATTTATTCAAACAGTATACTCACATGATACATATGAGTATTTGTCATTTGATGGCTAGATTAGATAATAAAATAGGTTATATTATCATTAGAACATAGTATAATCAGGTTAGATTATAATGACACTAGCTCCAGAGACTTGAAAAGAAGGAATGGACTTAGTGCCACTGAAGCCATTTTTTGCTTGGGTTTATTGTCCTTTCTGATGATTATTTATCCATTTTATCATTCATTCAAGATCTGTGCATGCGACATGATGGGTGCTGAAAAGTACAGACTGCCTTAGCCACTGCAGAAGCAGGGTGAAGGCCAAAATGAACAGGTGATTGTGGTGTAGAGGGAAAGGAGAAAGATGGAGAAAGAATGGAGTCAGTTTGGGGACAGGAAGTCTAGGAAGGGGAAAGTCTTGGGAGAAGCACTTAATGTCTCTAGGACTAACTTAGATGATGGTTGGGGACCACCACAGAAGGACAGAAAGCAAACAAACTCCTGTGCCCGTACTTGTTAAAGTATGGTATATGTTTCCCCCCACCTCCTCCCAGGTGACCTCTTGGCAGCCATCAGCTCCATCTTTACTCCACTCGTGATCAGGATGGTCTTCCAAGAAAGGAAGCGCCTTCTGACTCAATGCCCAAGACCAGTGAAAAGGTTCTGGGCTTTAGCCAACCCATGTAGCTCCAGCACATGTAGAAGCCTGACCCTTCTTTGTTGGAGGAATGCCTTGTTCTCTGAGTCAATGCCATCTCCCTCAGTGTTGAAGAGAGGCCTCACCACTAAATCCTTGCAGGAGAGTGCATACCTGTGTGACTTGATTTCTTTTTATTGCCTCCAAGGTAGAAGTTTTGGTCTCTGGCATCTGGCTCTAGTCCAGAGAGGAAAAGCTGAGCAAGATGTACCAGACCTACTACCTGAAACTGAGTGTTTCTGATCTCTACATGATCACCAAGGTCACTTACAACATGGATAAGCCCAACAGACCAGAAATACCCTAGGTAGCTGCTTCATTGTTTTTTAAAATTTTTATTTATTTTTTATGTCTATGAGTATACCGTCTGCATGTAGGTTTGTGCACCCGTGTTGTGCAATGCCGTGAAGGTCAGAAGAGGGCATCGGATTCCCCTGGAACTGGAGCTAAAGACTGTTCTCAGCTGCCATGTGGGTGCTGGGAATTGAACCCGGGTCCTCTGCAAGAGCAGTCGGTGCTCTTAACCACTAGGCCATCTCTCCAGCCCCCATTGTCTTTTTTTAATGTGTATGAGCATTTTCCCTGCATGTATGAAAACATGTACAATGCCTGTGGAGGCCAGAAAAGGGTGTTTGATTCCCTGGACTGGAGTTACAGATGGTTGTTAGGTGCTATGAGGGTGCTGGGAATTGAGCTTGACCTTGAACTCCTGAACTTCCTGCCTCTGTCTCCTCAGTGTGAGGATTAGAGGTGTGTACCAACATATCTTGTTCTTCCTTGAACATTTTGTGGAGAAGGTCTCTCAGGCTTTGTTTGCCCTTGTTTTTTGAAAGATATTTTCCCTAGATCTAGAACTCTAGAAGTCTAGTTATCTTTCAGTGTCTTAAAGCTATGGTTCTCTTTTCTTGTGATTTCTATTGCTTCCTGGAACTCTGATGTCGTTTTAATCTTCATTCCTCAATACAATGTGCATTTATTTCTCCAGCTACTCTTTCGTTTTGTTTTTGAAACAGGGTCTCACTGTAGCCCCAGCTGGCCTGGAATTCACTATGTAGACCAGGCTGGTCTCCATCTCACAGACGTCCACTTGCCTCTGCCTCCTGAGTGCTGGGAGTAAGATACCCACTGCCACCACCTCTACCTTATATTGTGTGTTTTTATATTTATCAGTCATACTTTTTTTTTGAGACAGGGTCTCCCTTTAGTCCTAGCTGGCCTGGAGGTTCCTCTGTAGACCAGCAGACTTTGAACTCACAGAGATCTGCCTACCTCTGCCTCCTGAGTGCTGGGATTAAAGGCGTGTATCACCACACCTGGATATCAGTCTTACTTTTTTTCATCTCAGATATAACTTTTGAAATTTCCATTTGTGTTTTTTATTAACTCTTTTACTCATTTCATGTTTTCTTTGTATTGTTATGTAATTAATGTATTTTATTAGTTTTTAATTCCTTGATTGCTAATTCCATTTCTGTCATTTTGAAGCTTTCTACCAATTATTTTTACTGAATATGGATTATATACTTTCCTTGTTATTTGAATGCATAGTACTTTTTGACCAAATGCCAGGCATTATGAATTTTATATAAGGGCTGGACTGTTTCCTATCCCTTTAATGTGAGTCCAACACTCTTTAAAGTTGGGCTTCTTACGGCAGGCTGCTGGTTAATTTTTGTCAAGTTGACATAATACACTTGAGATACTTGGGAAAAAAGAACTTCGGTTGAGGAAGTTCCTCCATCAGATTGGCCAGATGGAACATTTTCTTATTTGCCAGTTGGTGTGGGAGGGCCCAGCCTACTGTGGGCAGTGTTGTCCCTAGGCAGAGGAAGCGATCCAGTAAGCGGCATTCCTCTTGGACTCTGCTCTGGTTCCTGCCTCCAGGTTCCCACCTTAAGTTTCCCTTGATAATGTACTCACTATAACCTGTAAGCCAAAGTAAGTCCTTTCTTTCCCAAGTTGTGTTTGGTCACAGCGACAGAAGGCAAACCTGCATGGCAGATAACTAAGTTACCTCTTTAGGGTTTAACGCTTTTATGTTTCATTTTCATTGTTTGGGGACACGACTGAATTAACCTTTATTCTTAGGTAGTCTTCTAAGGAATGGCCCTGTGTATCCTAGAGATGGGACTGTTCTCTAACCTCTCCCCCCCACCTCCCAATGACAATTGAACTTTTTATTCCCACGCCTGTGTGAACTCTGGGAACTATCTCTGCATATGTTCCCTGTGACTATTTGTGGCCTGGAGGCTGCTTTTCCTCTCACGGTAGATTTCTACAGGTGCAGCCTCAAAGGATCTGGTTTCTGGAGCTCTTGTTCTCAGACTCCCAAACTTGTATCTTGTTCTCCACAACTCAGTGAGATTGTTGGGTCTCCAGGATCCTTCTCTGCCTCAGACTTGGAGATTTCCCTGTGCACCACCATCTCTGTTCTGTGTGCTCCGGACATGAGAGCTCCCGGCCTAACCTGTCAGCCAAGTTTTTGACCTAGTAGACCCCGTACTGCTCTGTGGAGCCAGGACCCTGTGGAGTCAATCCTGGAATCTCGACTCAAATATTGCAACTATCTCCAGCTGAACTGAAACAATTTCTTTCACCCCATTTGTACATCAACATAAAATGGCCCTAAAACCGAACATCAAGCACTCCTCAGCTGGGCTATAATCTTGCAATTGAGGAAACAACAAAGATACAAACATTCAACAGAGATTCGATCACTGATTCATGCCAAGGAAACAGCACCACACAAGTCCAGAGGCTGAGGTCTCATAAAAAATACCCCACAAACAACATGAACAACCAAGATAATACATCTACCACAGAAATTATCAACTCAATTGTAATGTTTCCTGAGAATGACAATATAATAGTTGCACAAGACAGTGATTTCAAAATAGTAATTATAAATATGTTCAAGGAACTCAAAGAGGATATAACAAAAAACTGAATGCAGACTGTGAAAACACAATCGAATGAAATAACTAAAACAATTCAAAACATGAAATTAAAGAAATAAATTTGAAATAAAAAACTCAGGAACTTAAAAAAAAGATAGACCTGGATGGAATCGTTTCTTTGATCTTTTGTCTAGTAAGACACTTATTCATTCACACATTCCCTGGCAAAGTCACATACGTCTCAATATAGCTTTTATGTTATTATTTTTGCTGTGAATGTTAAATATTGTTTTATTTGTAATCAAATTTTTGTTGTGCTATGAATTGATTTCCATACTCACGATCATGGTTGTACTAAACAGAGGTCATTGACTTTATACTGTAAAACACACAACCATTTAGTGGCTACCACACTCTCAGATACATGATAATCTGCACTTTGACAGAAATAAATATAGTTTCAGCCTTAATAGTGACCAAACATTTGGCCTGATATTTGTCTAAGAAATCCAAAGCTCATAAACTCGAAAATGAGGCAGATTTTAATCATAATTAGAAATAAAGCTATGTACCTACATGTTAGAAACTAAGGAAACAGAGATTTCTGTTTTGTTGTCTTTCTTGCTTCTGCACACATGGTTTGTGTGCTTTCAATGACTTACCTACATGAATAGTCTCCACCAAAGGATGAAGGTGGTCTCTGTCCCAACTATCAATAATTGCTCACCTACCTAGGACTAAATATAAGCCTAGATGTAGCTAAGGAAATTAGGCAGAGAGACTAAAAGGCGAGAAACATCCTGGTGGCATTGAGTTTATAGCCAGTCATATCTAGGGGAGGAAGGGGTCTATCAGACTTCCAGAATAGCCAAGGCTCAAGGATCCCCCCTCAGAGCACCAGGAATGACCCAGTTAGAGAGGCTTCTCAACATGATGCTGAGTTACTTGCCATGACTCTTAGGGCTAGAAAGAAGTTTATAATCAGTGGCCTCATTCATTCACTGCAAAGTTAGTGGCTTTGTTTTTATGTCTGGGTAACTGTGTTGCTTTCTGGCTAGAATGGAAGATATGTTCCTGCCATTTTTAAAACCACAATGCATTTTTCACAAAAAATGCTCACAAATGAGAGTGAAGCAAATGACCTGGTTCTATATTTTACATATTAGATGGTGACTTAGCTTTGAGGGTTGGATGGGAAACTTGGTTTCTGGGACAATATGAGTTTCAAGCTTGGTGGCAGATGGGGTCCTTGTTATCCTCAAATTCATTAGAAGAGCCCTATGGTTACTGTTATGACATTGCAGGCTGGACAGGGAAACCAACATCAGAGGCAAAGCAGAATCATCAAAGCCTGAAAACATCCGCTAATGATCTGACCACTTGGGAAATGAGTCCGTGTGACCATGCTGCAAACCAAACACAAATGTGAAGCCAATGCACTCATTGTCATCTATTTTATTTGAGAAATAATTTGTCCCTCAAAACAAACTTTCATGCAACTTAAGGTTTTTTGAAAGTCAAGAAGATATCATTGCAAATTAGCTTGGGTTTTGCCAAGTGTAATATGGATTTATCTTTTATATTTAAGACAAAGTTCCTATGAAACTCTATATTTAATGAAATTTTGTTTTTAAGAAATTTGCTTAGACATTTATTGACTCATAAATGAAAATTGTATGTATTGATGATTCATAAAATGATGTTTTTGGCATTGAGATACTCTAGAATGCCCAACTCCAGGTATTTATAATATTTTATTATTATTTTAAAATTATTTATTTATTTATTTATTTATTTATTTATTTATTTAGTCTTTTTGAGATGAGGTCTCCCTGTAGTCCCAGCTGGCCTGGAACTATCTGTGTAGGCCAGGCTGGCCTTGAACTCACAGAGATTCACTTGCCTCTGCCTCCCAAGTCCTGAGATTGAAGGTGTGTGGCACCATGGCCGGCTTTTATTTATTATTTTTATTTTATGTATATGAGTATACTGCCTGCATGTATGTAAGTGCACTCATGTTGTGCAATGCCTGTGGAAGTCAGAAGAGGGTTCTGGGAATAAAACCTTGGTCCTCTGAAAGAATAGCTGGTGTCCTTAACCGAGCCATCTCTCCAGCCCCCTAACTCCAACTATTTAACATGTATGTCATCTCACCTAGTTTTTGGTGGAGAGAACATGGAGTGTATTACCTGAGCAATAGTCAAGTATGCTGCATTGGTTACTTTTCTCATCAATGTGACCAAATGTCTAGAAGAAAACAACTTAAGGGAGGAAGGGCTCACTGTTTAAGAGCAGATGCCTCCTCCATGGAGGGAAGGCATGGAGGCAGGAGCCCGAGGCAGCGGGTCACTCTGCATCCACAGCCAGAAACCAGGAATCAAGGAACGCTGCCGCCCTTCAGGCCCTCCTGCCTCTTTCTCTCCTTCTGCTCCTACTAAGGACACAGGGAGGATTGCTTCTCCACATGTAGGGTGGGTCTTCCCTCCTTAGTTAAACCTCTCTGGAAGCACCCTCCCAGACATACCAGGGTGGGTCTCCTAGGTGTTTCTAGGTCCTGGGAGGTTGATAAATGAAGATTAATCATCATGTATGAAATACGTTGTTAGACTTTGATCCTTAATCAGTTGTGTTGTACTGAGAGCCGAGAGCTCAGCAGCTCCAGGAATACCCCTTGATCCCAGAACACTTCCAACCTGTTGGGGTCACCCATACTGGCTGGGAACTAGTATAGTCTCTTGCTGAAATGTTAAATTTGCCTGACTACATACTGCAACTTGTGACTCTTTTTCTTTTGTTTTTGGATCCAGCTCAGTACCTGGCACATAATGGCATCCAGGGAATATTTGTTGAGTTAAAAAATAAAAATGAATGTCCTGACATGATTGGATGGAGAACTCTGCCCAAGGCAAAAAACAGGGGGGTGGGCTGGGAGTGGGGAGGTTTGGCATGCCATAGGTAAATATGAATGTTGGGAGTAGTGAAGGTTGATTTCATAGATGAATTAAAGCATTTGATAACCTTGTAAATAGACTACTGTGTATTTATATAAACGGCACACTTAGCTCGTAGTTAGAAGCAGCTAAAATAACTGTGTGAAAAATGAAAAAGTCCATCAGTCAAATACTTGTTTTGCCTACGTGAAAGTCAAACAACCAGTGGGACTGATTTTTTTCTTTCCTCTGAATTGACCCTTTGTTCCGTGACCCAACACTGCAGTGCAAGCCGACAACTCAAGGCACTGTTGACTGTTCCATGGTTATAGTGTCCTGCGGGCTCCTGGGGTGGGGGTGGGGGTGTGAAGCAAAGCATGTTTGCTAAGCCATGCTGCTGGCTCAATGAAGATCTGTGAAAGCAACTGGTTGGGGTTTAGTCAACAAGGCTATCAGGTTAGTACATCTTCTTCTTAGACATTTACATAAGCAGATATAAGTGGTGTACATGTAGAAAATAGTTCCACGTTTTATTTCTCTGTGATTTTTGTTTCTTTTTATTTTCTTTTTTTTGGGGGGGGTCTTTTCGAGACAGGGTCTCCAGCTGTCCTGGAGCTCACTCCGTAGACCAGGCTGGCCTTGGACTTACAGAGATCCACCTGCCTCTGCCTCCCGAGTGCTAGGATTAAAGATGTGCACCACCATGCCCGGCTTTATTTTCTTATATTTTAGTTATTTTTCTCTTATGTGTATGAGTGGTTTTTTTTGCATATACATAAGTGTGCCTGCATCATGCAGTGCTGGAGGAGGCCAGAAAAGGATGTCAGATTCTCTAGAACTGGGGTTATGGATGGTTGTTAGGCATCTATTTGAGTGCTGGGAATCAAAACTGGGTCCTTTGAAATAGCAGTAAGTGTTCTTAACCACAGAGCCATCTCTCCAGCCCTTTATTTATTTTAAAATAGGAGCAGAGTCTTGTCTAACCTGGAGTTGACCTCAAACTTGATTAGTAGCTGAGAATGGCTTTGAACTCCTGATCCTCTGCTTCTAGCTCCCAAGTACTGGGATTATAGGCATTGCGCCACCACATCAGCTTTCATGTAAAATAACTGGGTGAAAAATGAGTCTATCAGTTAAATACTTGTTTTGCTTACATGAAGTACACTGCAACACATGGAAGTTGGAATTCTGTTTCTTCCTGTCAGCTTTTTATTGTTGTGATAAACACTCACCAAAACCAACTTGGGGAGGAAAGCATTTATTTGCTTTACAGGTCACAGTCCATTTTCAAGGGAGGCTGAGGCAGGAACTCAGGGTGGGAGCTTGGAAGCAGGAACTAAAGCAGAGACTGTGGAAGAGGAACACTGCTTACTGACTTTCTTCCCTGCCTTGTGGTCAGCCTGCTTTCTTGTATGAATAACTTAGCACCACATGCCCGGGGGTGGCACCACCCAGGACCCACCCTCATCCACCTGCAGTTAAGAAAATGCCTCACAGACATGGTCACAGGGCAATCCAATGGTTAAGGCTTCCTCTTACCAGCTGTGACAAGTTGACAACTAAGCTATCCAGCACTCTACTGGTTGATTAAATTGAAGATTTTGAGGGAAGTTTAGGCTCACTGTGATCCCACAGTCCCTGTAAGAGGAAGGCAAAGGCTCAGAGTCATGGAGGGTGTGGGAGCAGAAGCGGGGCTTGGCGTCATAGAGAGTGACTTGGAGATGCTGTGCTGCTGGCTTCCAAGATGGAGGAGAGGCTACCAAACAGGGAGTGTTAGGGGTATTCTAGACTCTCGAAAAGCCAGAGTCTCTTCCTAGACCACCACAAGACCCACAACCTTACCAACACCTGGATTTGAAGCTCTCTGGCCTTCACAAGCAGTCAGATAACTTTATGTTGCTTTGTGGTAATTTTGTCACAGCAGCAGTAGGAAACTAACACAGACTTCTTCAACTTCTCAGCAGAGATTTCTCCAAATTTGACGGATGAATATTTTCCATTAGGCATATAGTTATTTATCTTAAATACTATTAAAAAGAGTTGGGGGTGGTGGCACAAGTGTTTAATCCTAGCACTCCGGAGGCAGAGGCAGGCAGATCTCTGTGAGTTTTATAGAGAGACCTTGTCTCAAAAAAACAACAAAAAAAATACTGTTAAAAAGACAACAACAACAAAACCCCCTCACCTTCTTAATTATAACTCTCTCAGGAAAATATTATTTGGGAGGCTATCGACAGGCTTTTAGCTTAAGAATTGCTCAATGGCCGGGTGTGGTGGCGCACGCCTTTAATCCTAGCACTCGGGAGGCAGAGGCAGGCGGATCTTTGTGAGTTCAAGGCCAGCCTGGTCTACAAAGTGAGTTCCAGGACAGCTGGGACTACAGGGAGACCCTGTCTCGAAAGCCCAAAAAAAAAAAAAAAAAAAAAAAAGAATTGCTCAATGACGGGGTGGACGGGGTGGCTTGGCTCTTCCCCTTTGCTGTTGATTTTGTTTAGCATGAGTTATTGTCCCCCAACTTTGTGAGCCGATTGTTTGGCAGGGATTGTTTAGTTAGCTTAGGAACTGTAATTCATAAATATGCTTTACTGGACACAAGGAAAACATGAATGTCAGGGTGTGCTATAATTGAGATTGGAAACTGCTTTCGAACCTTCCCTCAGGCCCTGCTGGAGAAGCCCTGGCCCTGGCCAGCAGGCAGACATACAGAGACATGGAGTGCTATAAACTTGTCCGTTCAGTTGTAGAAATGACATTTTTATAATTTAAAATCTCAAAATGGACCCACAAATGCCCAAAGAGCAGACTGGCTTCTGATGTCATGTTATTTCAGAACAAATGCAAAGCCTTTTCATGCTGGAAGCCCCTAGGAACATGCGTCAGAGCCAATTCAAAGCTCTGTCAGAATCTTCATTTCTGCTTGTGATAAGGAAGAAATTTCAAACAGTTACATGGTAGCTAGACGAAGACTTTAAGGGGCCTAGAAAGAGCACTACAAAGTGGAGCGGAGTCCTTTCTATTGGATGATGGAATGAGGAGGAGGAGCAAAATGACATAAAACACTTTCATAGACTGGTGACTGCGGGGTAATGGGATTGCCACTCGTCTGCAGCACCCCAAAACTTGATAATCAGTTCTTCCCAGGAAATTGGGAGCTTGGTAGAAACTCAGCGAAATTCTGAGACAGCATCTAAGACATCGTTGCAGGCTCCAGGCGGGCTCCAGGCGGGCTCCAGGAGGGCTCCAGGCGGGTTCCAGGCGGGCTCCAGGCGGGCTCCAGGCGGGCTCCAGGCGGGCTCCAGGCTATTGTGTTGGCTGTTCTGGCCGTTGGCTTCCACTCCCTGGTGGAAATCCGGTTCCTACCCCCCCCCCACCCCATGACTTCTAACTTCCTAACTCTTTCCAGACTTGGTTGATCTCTTCTTTCCCATGGAGTTCCTCCAGAAAACTCTAGCACTAGAAGTTAGGGTTAAGAGCCCTTCTAGCTGCAAGGTTTATACTCACATTTACCTCATCACCAAGCATTGTTAGATGGACCTAACCATCTTCTCAGTCAGAGGATAACTTGCTTAATAGGTGGGATTATGTCCTGTCCACTTTGTACTCTCTGTGCGGTAGCAGCACATGGCACCTAGATGTTCAATAAATCTGGGTTGGATGGGATGTTCATGGTGGGGAAGTGTGAATATTATATTTTTACTTTTTGTGGGGCATCAGCCCTGAAATCAACCAGGCTGAAGAGGGATGGAATGGGGTTACTCCAGTAACATCCTGGGGACTACATCAGAGGGTGCAAATCCATTTATCTATGCAGCAAGCAGCTTAGATTGGCCTGGAATGGGCGTCCCTACATTTCATGACATCACCTCCAGTGGCCAATCCTAGACCTCCACACTATCATGAGGCATCATGGCTCCTGGAGCATATTCTGAAAAGGGGCATGCCAACCTGTGACTTCTGAGTGCGTGCTAGCCGAAAACAGAGCGTGCCCTGCGTCCATTGCTCTGCCTAGTGCGCTCAGCAGATTGGTAGCTTGCACATGCTCAAGATACGTCTGAGTCCAGGATTGCTGTCCTACAACTTTTATTCTAAATTTAGGGGTTTTTGAGACAGGATCTTCCTGTAGCCCCAGCTGGAGCTCACTATAGACCAGGCTGGCCCCAGTCTCACAGAGATCCACCTGCCTCTGCCTCCTGAGTGCTGGAATTAAAGGTATGCATCACCATGCCTAGCAACATTGTTTGTATATATTTTCTGCAAAGCCATCTTTTTCTTTCTCAGTTTCCTCCCTCCATCTTCCTCCTTCCTCCTCTTTCCCATCTAACTTCTCTTCCGCCCCCTTTCCTCCTGTCTCTTTGCTATAACAGTCTTGTCTCTGCTCTCCAGTTCTGAGTCTCTTCCCTTCCTCTACGCCCCTGCTTCAATGACAGCCTGTGTCCAATTTGACTTCTCTTTTTCTTAAAATTTTTTTGGTGTTTTTGAGACAAAGTCTCCCTGTAGCCCCAGCTGGATGGCCTGGAACTCACTCTTTAGACCAGGCTGGCCTTGAACTTACAGAGATCTACCTGCCTCTGCTTCCTGAGTGCTGGAATTAAAGGCATGAACTACCATGCCTGGCATCTTTTTCTTAATTTTTTAAATTTATTTTTATAGGCTGAAAAGATAGATCAGTAGTTAAGCGCCCTGACTGCTCTTGCAGAGGGCCTGGGTTTGATCCCCAGCACCTACATGTGGCTAAGAACTGTCATTATCTCCAGTTTCAGGGGAATCTGATGCCCTCTCTGACCTCATTGCATGACACAGATGCAGTTATACACATGCAGGCAATACCCTCATACACATAAAATAAAAATAATAAAATATTTTAAAATTGATTTTTTATTTATGTGTATGTATGTGTGTGCCTGCTTGTCTGTCATGTGCATCACATACATACAGGTGTCTATGGAGACCAGAAGATGCATCTGATTCTCTAGAACAAAAGTTACATGTATCTGTGAGCTTCCTGATGTGGGAATTAAGAACTAAATCTGGATCCTTTGTAAGAGCATCAAGGACTCTCAACTGCTGATCCATATCTCCAGCCCCCAATTTGCCTTTTCTACACCTAATTCTATCTGATACTTAGGGCCATCATACACAGACATATTTTTTGTAATATTTCTTAGTTTCCATGCTGCTTTGGAGTGAAGGTTTAGGTCTCCCTAAAACATATATATCGAAACCCTAATTTCTAGTGTGAAATAATAGCGACAGGGCCTTTGGGAAATGACTAGATTCGTGTGTGTGCATGTAGTAATACAAATGTGCACGATGTGTGCAAGGAGATGCGGAAGCCCCAGGTCAATGCTGGGCATCACTCCTGGCTCCCTCTCCACTTTATTTTTTGAGACTGAACCTGAAACTCATCAATTTATCCAAGTTGGCTGGCCTAGGAGTCTATCTTATACCTGTCTCCTTTCCCCATCCCAGGGCTGGGGTTCTAGGCACATACCACCATACCTAGCTTTTTATGTGGGTTCTGGGGGTCCTGCTCACACAGAAGCACTTTACTGAGTCACCCCTTTCCCATCCCAGGAAATACTAGTTTAAATGTGGACGGGAGGGTGAAGCCACATGCTAGGACTGATTGGTGCCCTAGAAGGACTGGAAAGACCAGAGCACGTGTTCTCCCCCCCCCCACCCCCCCCACGCCTTTCCCCTGTACTCCATGTTAGGACACAGCAAGAAGGTAACAGTCTGCTTGCAAGCTGGGAAGAAGCCTTAACAAAGAACTAAGTTTCATGGTACTTGATCTTGGACTTCCAGGGTCCAGACCATAAGAAGCAACATTTGCTGCTTAAGCACCTCAGCATTTTGTTATAACAGCCTGAGCTAAGGCACATGCTTAAGCAGAAACTCCAGGTGGTTTGGGCCTCTCGTCTGAGACAGGCTCTTAGGACAGGCTCGTGAAGCCCTATGCTAGTGTCCCCTGCTCCTGGGCTTCATAGTATGTAAGTGCGCTTGTTACACTTTAATAAGAGGTGGTACTCTAACCCAAAGGACCCTCTCTGTTCAAAATTGGAGCATTTGAAGCTTAACCTGTAGGCTGTTGGGACTCCTCGAGGTTTCTGGGATGTAGCTCTCACCGGGTTCAGGAGCTGGTAGAGCCCAGAGAGAGGCTCGGCATCCTGTGGATGGCCACTGTGACTGTGATGCCTCTGCTGAGCTAGTGGGGAAGGCTTGCATGCTTCCCACACTGCAGCTGCAGGATGAGTGCGTTTGTGGAGGGAGAGAGTCCCAACACTGTGGGACACTCGGCCTGTCCCCACACCTGAAGGTCAGGAGAGTAGTAGCTTTGTGCTTCCTCACTGGCTTATTTAAACCTGCTAAGGCCCATATTGCTTCATAGTGAACAGAGGCAACCCACGGCACTCAGATTCCTTTTGCTGAGCCTATTCCAACTAAGAGCAGCCCCTCCTCATGCATAAAAAAGCCTCTCTGCTCATGTAACTGACGCTGTAAGTACCACCCAGCTCTGCTTTCAAGCCTGGCAATCAAACAAAAATCTTTTTTCACTGTTCCACAGAGTGGGTCTCCTTGGAATATTTCAAATTGGCACCATTAGCAGAACCCTCTAGCATTTCTGGATCTTGAAATGACCAGAGGTAATTTGGCATCTTGCTCACTTTCCCTGGATCATAGCTGCTTCAGTGTCTCCTGTTGCACAGGAAAGCTTACTTATAATTAAATTGGACATGGAAATTCAACCTACACACTTGAGATAATATTGACAACGCTATAAGTGTTCTGGGTTCCAAAACAAACAGAACCAAGAGTTTCTGATGACAAGAAGTGAGTAAAGCATAGGGTATTTAAATTGCTTTAATTATATTTGTTTATTTATTTATTTAGTTTGTGTATATGTCTGTCTGTCTGTGTATCTGTGTATATGTGTATGCAGACATACTACACAAGTGGAGTTTAGAGGACAACTTGTGAGAGTCAGTTCTCTCCTTCTACCATGTGGGTCCTAGGGATCAAACCCCAGGTTGTCAGGCTTGATGACATGCACCCTCACCTGCTGAGCCATCTTGCAAGCTTAGGTGTAAGGCATTTTATGAAAGTGCATATGGACCTCAAAAAGCAGGAAGCAGAGTCAGGAAGAGTAATAGAGTAATAGCAGGGTCTCAGTCTCCCAAGGTGGCTCTGTTGAGTCTTCTGAGAGAGACAGAAATACCTCTATTTACTCCCTAGGAATTCATAGTATAACTAGGAGATAAGATATAATTTTGGGAAATTCTAATAGTTCCCTTTTTCCTGGGGTGTATCCTAAGATTCCTGTGAAGCTGTGTGAAACTGAAGATAGAAATGCATTAGTTATGCTACTAATGAGCTCTGTGTATTAGTCAGGTTTTTGATCCTGTGGTAAATACTTAGGAAGAGCTGTTTATTTTGGCCCACAGGTTCGAAGGTGTCCATCCTTAGCTGGCTGGCTCTGTTGTTTCTGGCTGGTGGTGAAGTGGAAGGCCATGGCAGAGCAAAGCTGCTTACTTCACGGCAGCCAGGGAGCAGATGATACAAGACATGTACGCCCCCTCCCCAAGAAGATCTTAGGTTCAGACATTTGTTTTTCTTTTTTTTTTTTTAAATGAATTATGATGTTTGGTCTCTAATTCATTTCTTTTTTTTTAATTTTATTTATTTCTGTATGTGTATGAATGTACTGTCAGCATGCAAGTTTGTGCACCCATGTCATGCAACGCCGCAGAGGTCAGAAGAGGGTGTCGGATTCCCCTGGAACTGGAGTTCTCCTGGAATTGGAGTTTCAGATGGTTCTCGACCACCATGTGGGTGCTGGAGATCGAACCCGGGTCCTCTGTAAGAGCGGTCGGCACTCTTAACCGCTAGGCCATCTCTCCAGCCCAGACATTTGTTTTTCATATTTTACAAATACTCTGAGAGCTGGAGCTACAGGGAGATCCTATATCAAACAAACAAACAAACAAACAACAAGCAAACAAGAGTTGGTTCTTAGAGCTGGAGAGATGGCTTAGTGGTTAAGAACACTGAATGATCTTGCAGAGGACCTGAGTTCCATTCCCAGCACCTGTATGGCAGCAAGCAACCATGTATAACTCCAGTTCCAAGGGATCCAATATCCTCTTAGTGCACCTGCATACTTGCAGGCAAAACATGCATACACACACACAAAAAAAACATGCATACACATAAAATAAAAATAAATAACTACTTTTAAAAAGTCTGTTCTTCACAGCCTGGGCTTTATAACAATTGCTAACAAAATGGGCTCACTCAAATGAAGTTTTATTCGGAAACTTCAAACACAATATTGTATGCAGCTATATTGAGATAAAAACTATAAAATCAGAATTTTAAACTGATTTTTCTAAAATTTGTTTTATAGGACTTTTATCATATCTTTTTTTAGGTAATAGAAGGAAATATTGCTTTGTTCCAAGTTGACTTGAAACATTTCACGTGGAAGATTTCTCATGAGAAAACAATGAGGTGCTTATATTCACATTTCCTTCATTTCTGTACATATTAACTTACCAGAGACTTCTCCAAACCTTCCAGTCCTAAAAC
Organism: Rhizomys pruinosus; assembly: GCA_009823505.1. Lineage (NCBI taxonomy): Eukaryota > Metazoa > Chordata > Mammalia > Rodentia > Spalacidae > Rhizomys > Rhizomys pruinosus. Next base: position 277,292 of record VZQC01001128.1, on the reverse strand, counting down.
AGAACTCGAGACTGTTGCCTTCAGTCAAGAAAGCTGGTGGTTCTGGATCAAAGGCATTACGTTTGCTTACGAGCTGTCAATGGGAACGAATCGTGGCCGGGCGTCCTTGGCTGTGTATTACTTGGCTAGACCTCACACAGGTCCCCAAGTCCACGAAGCCTGCTTGCCATCCAGGTCCTAAGTTACTGTGCTCCTTGGTAACTTGCCAACAGTTCCTACACAGCTTGCTAACTCCACAAAGTGGCACCGCAGATGTAGTTGTAACTGCCCTCTTGATGTTTCTAGAAACTTGTACCCATGGTCGTAGATCACAGAGATTCCTCAGTGGGGTCCAAATGTACCAGAAGTCAGTTAGGCAATTTTTCCCCAAAGCTGGGCCTGGTCAACTTCAGCAGACTGCTCTGACCCTGCCTTTTTAGGAGGACATAGGTCATCGAGTTACAAAGCCCATTGAAATGTAAGCCTGTACCCAGAAGTTTATGGCTGAATACACCCATTGTGCATCGGTGTATGTCTTTGCTGCTCTTGGGTATGCTGTAAAAGGACTGTTTGTATATGCTAATTGAAAGGATCAAGTGAGTGTGGCAGAACTGCTGGTTCTGGGAAGCAAGGAGCAAGAAGCAAAGTTTTCAGACTCCAACTAAAGGAACCTGGCAAGCTGACAGCCAGGTTTGTACAGAAGACGGGAAAAGGTGAACAGGAGTAGCAGGAGACTGGTTGTGAGAAGGGAGCACTGCAGGGTGGGGAGGAGCAGAGCTCAGGCTTCCAGAGGAGATGGGAGTGATGCGGACAGGGAGATGCTCCGGGGAGACAGTTTGCCCATGTGCCATCTGGACATCTCCGTGGAGATGGTTTGCCCATGTGCCATCCGGACACCTCCGTGGAGACGGTTTGCCCGTGTGCCATCCGGACATCTCCGTGGAGACGGTTTGCCCATGTGCCATCTGGACATCTCCGTGGAGACGGTTTGCCCATGTGCCATCTGGACATCTCCGTGGAGACGGTTTGCCCATGTGCCATCCGGACATCTCCGTGGAGACGGTTTGCCCATGTGCCATCCGGACATCTCCGTGGAGACGGTTTGCCCATGTGCCATCCGGACATCTCTGTGGAGACGGTTTGCGCATGTGCCATCTGGACACCTCATTTCCTCTCCCACCATACTGGGGTGTTGTTCTGTGCTTCACTGTATGCAGTGACTATCTTTAATTTCCTGTGTTCTGATATTTTGACCTTTGGGGCATTGCTGATTCTGGAGAGACCACCTCTCCCAGGGTTAGCTAATTCCTAACAGGAAAGTACCCTCCCAAGTGCACTGTTTACCAATCTAATGCAACCATCAAGGAGCCCACATTCCAGAAAACTTCTGTATGAGGCTGTCATACCGCAGGAATCTATGCAGTATCCTTAACCACCAAGAACCAGAGTTTGGACCCAGGGACAGGCTTTCTACCCCAGAGCACCCTGCAATGATGCGTCTCTTCCAGCCAAGCCGGTATACCCACCTCCTCAGCTTCTTGCCACAGAAACCTCCATAACCACTTCTGTGCACAGCCTCTCCCTTCCCATCTGCCTCATGACTGGCCCTGGCACTTCCTCAAGCAGCCTCTCAGAGCATGGTCTATCTCACCTCTTGGGAACCCAGGAATTATGAAGCACAGAGTCTTTTCAGACTCATGATCTGTTGGTCACACCCTACCTAGATAACAACAAAACCTATTAAATCATCAGTTTCCCCCACAAATCTCATGAGCCAGTACTCTACCCAAGGTAGGGCCCCATCCTCCTAAGTCTCCCTGCACCAGCTCTCTCCTCTAGCTAGCCATTAGAAACTTCCTCTAGCTGATAAATCAGTTAGATGAAATTCAACTGTAAGTTAAAGTGTAGCAAAGAGCTAACAGGTAGCAGAAGTACTTGACATTCCTCTGAAATTGCATGCATATTTAAGGATAAAGTGAGCCCCATAAATCTATTTCCTTAGACATCCAGAAGTACAAACTCAATGAAATTAAGAAGTAGAATTGGGCTTTGTTGGCCTAGAAAATTACAGGCCACAAATGGGCTGGACTTAGTTTACCTGTCAGTCCCAAGGGACATCAAGAAAGGTTTAAAATGTACCAAGTGGTTTACCATATCCAGGACAGTTCTAAGAGTTTAAAATGTACCAAGTGGTTTACCATACCCAGGACAGTTCTAAGAGTTCACCATATCCAGGACAGCTCTAAGAGTTTTATTAATTGGTCTTCCAAAAAGATCATGAAGAAAATGCTATTATTTCCACTTTAAAGACAGGAAGACTGAGGTACTCAGGTGGCAAGGAATTTATGTATGACCTGCTAACTGAATTGTAGATACAGGATTCAGAGCCCATGCTGGATAGCTTTAGTGTCAACTTGACACACCTGGGTTGAGGAGCCTCAACCAGGGGATTTCCTCATCTGACTGGCCTGTGGCTGTATCTGTGAGGCATTTTCTTGATTGTTGCACCCAACAATCAAGAATCACTCAAAAATCAACGTGGGAGGGCCCAGCCCACTGGGGGTGGTGTCAGTCATGGGCAGATTGTTCTGTATTGTGTAAGCAAGCAGGATGAGCATGGGCCAGGGGAGCAAGCCAGTGAGCAGCATTCCTCCATGGCCTGTGCTTCAGCTCCTGCCTCCAGGTTCCTGCCCTGAGTTCCTGCTTTAGGTTCCCTAAGTGATGAACTGTGACCGGGGAGATGTGAGACAAATAAACCCTCTCTTCGCCAAGTTAGTATTGGTCAGAGTATTTGGTCACAGCAATTGAAGAAAAATTAGAACAGAGCCCAGGCTCAAGTACTCTGTTGTCTCATACAGGACCATGGGCCCACTCACGAGTTCTGCTCTGTCAGTTATTATCTATGTAACTTTGACTTGGTAACTTGACCATAGATAAGAGTCCCTTTGTAATGAGTATGGTAATGCCCATCACTTCATCCAGCTCTAATATAAGCATGACAATATGTATCCAATAGGGTTGTTTGATAATTAAGACAATGACTATGAAAACACTGAGCACTATGCCTGGTAAATAAATGAGTGGGAGATAAATATTAATGACCCTTTTTACTCTTAAGTAAGACACAGCTGGTCATTGCACTGTTATTCTGCCCTCGGGTTCCATTGCTGCCCCTTTGAGTTATCCTATATAGGTGAAGTCAAGAAACAGGATAATGTGTCACTAGCAAATCTTATTTCTGAGTAGGGCTGGAGGCCAAAAGAGCTGACATTCAGTCAATATTGGTCCGTTTTGTGTTACTATAAAAAATACTCCAGACTGCATAGTTTGTGAAGAAAATAAGTTGATTTAGTTCATAATTTGGGAGACTGAAAGCTAAAGGTTGGCTAGCTGCATCTGTTCAGGTGATGGCCTTTCCAAGTCATCCCAACATGGCAGATGGCATCACAGAGTGGGACCTGTGAGAGTGGCAAGTGATGTGTACAGAAGGGAGAGGTCAAGAGCTGAGAGCAGGCTTTGTAACAATCCAGTCCCACAAGACATAGCTTCTTCCTGAGGGTGCTGCCCACATGACCTAATCAGCTCCCACCAGCCCCACGAGGCTCTACCTCTGAAAGATCTTCTGAAAACTGTATTACTGAAGACCATGTTTCCTCTGGGGACAAGCCACATCCACGTGACTGTAGTCCTTGTGTTCACATGAACTCCTTGGCTATAGAAACAGAATCTGCCTAGGTTGGCAGTTTGACGTTCCCAGCCTCTTCCAGTGAGTGGCTCTCTGACCCTGCAAGCACCCAAGTGCAGGATGCCTGGCACAGGTCAGGCCTCCAAGACACTGCCTCAGGACTGCGGCTGCTGTGCACGCTGGTCACTCATACCTGTATTGTTCTTGTTAAGCATCTAGAATCTGACCATTGCAGGTGAAATCAGAAGAAGGGCTGTGCCGTAGGTCTCAACTGAGGATGCCAATCATTGGGTGAGGGCCAGTAAAAGCAGAAAGCATGTACTGGGCATTCTGTCAGCCTTTTACCTGCTAAAGGGTGGGGGGTTCCTTCTTTGGTCTTTCATCTTTCTTCCCCTCCTTTTCCCTCCCCTTCTCTCTCCTTCCTTCCCCTCCCTTCCCCTTTCTTTCACTCCTTCCTCTTGTTTTCATCATGACCTCCTAAGAGGGAGGGGACCATTTTCTAGAGCCTTAGCAAAAATAAAAATGTGCAAGTTTAAAATATTCTAAATGGATCATCTTTCTCTGGGCTTGAGTCAAATTGCCTGTAGACTCTGAACTGCTTGTGATGATAAAGGCCTCTCTTGAAAACACCCAACCACAACTTCCACCTGGTGTGGGACCACTCAGCCTCCTTCACACTGACTGTCAGGATGGAGACTATATTGGCGTTGATTTGGTCTTTTGAAAACATGGCTGCAATTTCCTGTCAGTTGGCCATGAAGCAGGAGGTGTCTTTACAATCACATGGAGCATGGTCAGGTTACTTTGGAGTTCACACCAACCTTCACCCACTTTGCTATGGGTACTTGGGAGACTTCTGAGCTCTGGCAGGTTCAGGCGAGGATTGTTTCTGAGCCATATTTATCTCTTCCAGAGAGAAACACCCAAATGCTATCTCCCTTTCTATGGAACAATTGCACAAATGGGCACGTAATTCCCCATGCAAAGTTTCTGCTTACTCGAATATTCTATAATGGCTCCCATTTTACAGATAGAGAAGATGAGGGTTTTAGACATCAATTTCCTTACTTGCTGATGAACTGTAAAGATAATCTTTCTAAGTGATTGTGCTGGATAGCTTTAGTGTCAACTTGACACACCTGGGTTGAGGGAGCCTCAATTGGGGAATTGGCTCCATTGGACTGGCCTGTGGCCACATCTGTGGAGTATTATCATGATGGTCGAGCAGTGTGGGAGGGCCCAGCCCACTATGAGTGGTGCCACCCTGGGCAGGTTGTTGTGTACTGTATAAGACGTCAGGCTGGGCATGGGCCAGGGGAGCAAGCCAGTGAACAGCATTCCTCCATGGCCTGTGCTTCAGCTCCTGCCTCCAGGTTCCTGCCCTGAGTTCCTGCCTTGGGCTCCCTAAGTGATGAACTGTGACCCAGGAGATGTAAGCTGAATAAACCCTTTCCTCCCCAAGTTGGTGTTTGTCAGAGTGTTTTGTCACAACAATGGAAGACAAACTAGAACAGTGATAGTCTGCCTTTAACCCAACTGTTTTGAAGGAACAAATCATGATCAAGTCAGATCATAGTTCCAAGGAAGTAGAAACCCTTTTAAATTATTTTAATGGATCCTTAGAACTCATGTAAATGACAGGTGGGCATGGCAGGCTGGTGTGGCAATCCTACAGGAGACAGGCGATCTGAGCAAGCTGGCTATCAGACTAGTCATCCATGAGCTCTGTGCTCAATTGAGAGAGAATAAGTGATAAAGGAAGACTCTAGATGTCAGACTTGGGCCTCTAAACAGAGACATACACATATAGTGGCGCCCATGGACACACACACACACACACACACACACACACACACGCATACCATACAGAGAGATAGGCATGAAGCGGTGGGGGGGGGGCAGGAAAAGACTTAGCAATTGGGTCATTTTCCAAAAGCATTATGTCTTGTGTTGATGATAGATGTTAGTTACTACAAGAATTTCATCAGCACTCAGGAGGCAGAGGCAGGACAATTGTGAATTTGAGGCCATCCTGAGCTGTGTATCAAGATCCTGTTTGAAAATTTTTCCATGATCAAATAGAGCTCAGAACAGACTGAGGTGGCTAAGCAGGTGTGTTTACTATAGGGTTATCAGGGGTTTTAACAGTGCATTGTTAAATGTTTAACTGCCAGGTCTCTGCAGAAAAACTCTGCCTTGCAGCATCAACTGATTTTTGTGGTGTAAATATTCTCACCCTGGTCAGTTCCCAACTTCCAACATGGCACCAATGGCCAAGAGATGGGTAGATCTTCTGTAATAGATACAACAGGACATCATAGATGAAAATACAAGAGCATATGTACACGAGCTTTCAGTCACTGTAATAAAATGCCTGACAATGTCAGTGAGAGCAAAGGTCTATTTTGGCTCACAGTTTTGAAGGTTTTAGTCCATTGGTGGATGGGTCTCATTGCATTTGGGCAGAGGAAATTTGTTCACCTCATGGCTAGGAAAAAAATATAAAAAGAGGAAGAGACTAGGGTCCTATGCATGTCCACCCTTTTGACACTGCAATCTAACATGGTCATCCACAGAGTTCACACTTGAGAACCAGGCAATCGAGTTACCAAAACAATTACAAAAAATTCTCATAATGTTTTCGTAAGTTTATGATTTTGTGTTGGGCAGTATTGGTAGCTGTCCTCAGTCACATGCATAGGCCTCTGGAGGGCACTTCAGACCTGAACTATGGCAACATGTTAAGAACAAATGGCAGGAAATTGGTGAGTTGTTTTCAGCAATTACATTGTTAATTTATTTAATGTAAGTTTATATAATTTAATATTCGGTAATGACTGTGTTTAACAGTTGGCTCACAAAATTCCTTAAAATTTAACAACTGATGTTTACAAGCTAGGACAAGTCTGGTCCAGCACACCAACTGCTTATGATTCCCAAGAGAACTGAGCGGGTAGGAGGGTATCAAATGATGCTCCACAAAATTCCTTGAGCCAGGACCTTTCTTCAGGTAGTATTTTATAGGATTTGCCTGTTGTGGAGAACTTCAGAAACTGTGGATCTATCCAACATGATCATTTCTTTTCCCTCATTTTTCTTTATGTTCAAATCTCCTATGGCTTCTCTGACTACTCACTGGCAGCATTACATACCACACTTCTACTCACTTCAACTCCATAAATATTCATTGGGCTCCTGATATGTGCAAAACATACTGCAGAGGACTCTAGATGACTTGAGATTCAACTCCTGCCTTTGGGAACAAACACACAAAGAACCACAGTGGGAAGCAGCCAGAGGGCACAGGAGATGTACAAGCAATAACTTTCCAAGTTCAAAAGGAACCAAAAGATTATATACAGTTGCAGACATTATGATAGGGGATAATTAAGTCTGAAGGGGGCCTGGGAGTCAGCGGTGCCTCCTGCCTGGTACTGGAAGAGGTAAAGGGACAGAAAGGGGATGGGAGGCTAGTGTGCCTATGGTTCAAGAGTGACTCTCCATTCATTCCCCATTTCATTCAGTAGACACAGATTGGGAGGTTCCAGTAAGGCCCACCTTTTCAAAACATTTATGATTTTATTACCAACTAGGCAGAATTCAAATATTGTTCAGATATTATTGTTCAGCTAATATTATTCAGACACTAGTTAGCTATGTGAATTTATCTGTGAGTCACCTATTGATTATCTTTTGTTGAATTTCTAAAACATTTCTTCTTTTTTCTCCCTTGTCCGTTTGTAGGGAGTTGTGGTGTATTCAGTCCTATAAGCTATAGCTAGCTAAGTACTTTGTCCCAGACCATCACACCTTTGCTTAATTTGTCCATATTGCCTTCCAGAGGCCATGTAGTGTGGTGTTTAACCATGAGGACCTTCAGACTCCTACACTCCTAATGTGGCCTTGGGCAGGATAGACAGCCAATCTGTGCCTGATTCCTCAACTGCAAAACATGGTAGCTCCAAGTTCTCCAACAAGATAAATTCAATGGATGAGCACACACACTAAAAACTTCTCTAGAGAAATATTAGACTTTGTCAGTTGGTTCAAAATCTTGAAGTTTTATTTTATCAAACCCATTAACTTGACTTTTATGGCTCATGTTTTAGGAAGTTTTTTTGAGAAATTCCCCAGCTTATGTTAATTTTATATTTTTATTTTCACACTTAATGGCAAGAGGAGGTCTTCTGATTTTACTGTTCTCCATATCATGAGTCAACAGCATTTATGAATGAAGAGAAATAAGTCTTACAATTTCTTTTAATTTGAATTGTTTTCTATAATACTAGTATTAGCATAAGTTGAATATGTTACATGTAAATATTAAAATTGTTATCTTAAAAACTCATTATCCTGCCTTTGGTCTATATTTGATGATGTTGTTTGAATCACCTTAGTTCTACCTTTCTATACTATCTTTAAAAATATGTCTCTGCAGGTAGGAGACAGACTATCTGAGATGAAGAAGAGGGTTGGTGGGAGGGGGAGGAGGAAGGGAGCGGAAAGATTGTGTGTGTGGGGGGGTGGTTAATGTGGTCACTGTCTTGGATACAAGTGAGAAATTGTCAACATAAAACAAATTAGATAATAAATGTCAGTGGGTTTTATGTTTTAATTCATTGAAATTCTTATGATAATCCTATGTATACCATAAGATGTGGAATTATATAATAATTATACCAGAATATGTGATAAAATCTCTGTCATCTGATTTCATGTTTTCCATTCATTGCTTTTGTTTTCTTCTTTCTTCTTTTCCACTGGTTATATCAATTTTTCTTTTGTTTATCTAAAAGCTATGCTTTCTATTTTTGTTTTTCTAATATGTTAGAATGTACCAAACTTATTAGACTGTTTCAGGGTATTATCAAAATTCCCTCTAACACTGGGCATGGTGGCACATGCCTTTAATCTCAGCACTTGGAAGGCAGAGGCAAGTGGATCTCTGAAATCAAGGCCAGGCTAGTCTACATAGTGAATTCCAGGCCAGCTAGGGCTACAGGGAGACACTTTTTCCAAACCATGGCCCTCAAAATCCTTCTGACATAAAGTCTGAGACTTTTTTTTCAAAGTCTGAGACTTTAATGAAAGTAAAGCTTTGTTTAGTTTTTCTCATAATCAAATTTTAGATATGAAAATTGAAACCACACTCAAATATCATGCTTTAGCCTAAAAAATTGGTAAAATGGTAAGTTTGATAGTACCCAAACTTGAGGAGGGCACATGGAAACAAGCACTATTGGTGAGGGCAGAAAGTGCAAATACTTGGGGAACGGTTTGAGAAATATGTTCCTACTTTTTGATCCATAATTTCCACTTCTGGGAATGTATCCAGTGGATAAGGGTTTTTATTGTAAACTATTTTCCAGTATGCATGAAGGCCTGGGTTTGATCCCCCAGCACTGTATAAACCAGGCATTATGGTTAATGCTTGTAATCTCAGCGGTGGGGAGGTGAAGGCAGGAAGATAAGAAGCTCAAGGTCATCCTCGGCTACATAATAAGTTTGAAGTTAGCCTGTCTCAACAACAATAATAACAACAAAACTAACCACAGAATGAGTCACTCAAACTATAACTATTGGTCAGTCATCTACATGACTTGGTAATTGGTGAAATGGATCATTTTAGTGGCCTTCTATTAGAATTGCATAATGTTCCATGAAATCATAATTTTGCATTGCATTCTTGAAACAAGCCTGGAAACCACAGAATGAAAGCAAAGGGAATCGTGGGTTTGGAATAGGCAGACCTGTTGAAGCCATGTTCCCGAGGTCTGGAAGCAAGGACTTGCCAATGGAATTTGCAGGCTCCAGATAGCTTCAGAACAGGAGTCCTGGCAGCCCCCATTTCCAGTTTTGAGTTGTGTTATGTTCAAACAAACTATCTAGCTTCCTGAGGAACGCTTTGGCTTAATTTCACCTCAGTAGCAATTCTTAGGGCAAACCAATCGGGAAGAATTTGCTCAGTGGTCAAACAGTCCTCTGAAGGTCTAGTGTTGCACAATATTCTCCAGTTAAGGCAACCTAGAGGTGGCTACAGGAAAGAAAAGGACTGAAAAATGTACTAGATGAAGCCAGGGTTAGGACAACTCATCGTCTTACAATTGGCATTCTGGTCTGATTGAACCTTGGTTAGTTCTCAATTAAAAAAAAAAATGTACTAACTCCTTATGCTGCCAAAGTACTTTGTTCATGCTTTCATTAGTGTATTTATCACACTCTGTGTAGGTTTTTTTACCCATCTTTGACAATAGATTTTAATTTCCTTGAAAGTTGAGACTGTGTCTTCATTTTTGTATTTTCAAAGCCAAGGACAATACCTGTCTATACTAGGCATTACCTATTGACTAAAGAAGAAAGGTATAAGCCAGTGCCTGAAGTCTAGTCATATTCTGACGATTCAGGATACATTGAAGGATAGGGACATAACTTTGTTGGTAGAGTGCTTACCCAGCATACATGAAACCCTGGTTCCATCCCTAGCAATACATATATTACTTTTGGGGGCACACCCATAAGCCCAGCACTTGGGAGGTGGAGATAGGAGGATTAGAGAAGTTCAAAGTCATCCTTGGCTACACATTGAGGTAGAGGCCAGCCTGGGTTACATGAGATCCTGTCTCAAAACAAAGCAAAACAAAACAAAACAAAACAAATGAATAAAGGGAAGAACACTGACATACCATTCATCAATACAAAATTTTAAGGCAGGGGTGTGATATGACTTTAGAAAACAATATTTAACCCAAAACTCCTTCCTAGATAGCAAAGCTGAAGAATATACATCATTATCTACAGATTTGAACCGCTTAAGGACAATTTTCATTCTGATAATTTACTACTTAAATTCCTAGCCAGGAAGTGACTAGAAAGCCAAAGGCCACACAAGTTTTCATTACTCAACAATTTATTCCCAGAGCCCCTAGGGATATTAAAGTCACAGGGAAAGCAAGCATTGCAGGTCAGATTAAGTTCTTTTGGGTTCTGGTACACTCCTATGCAGGAGGGAAGAATTTTAAATTCTTATAATGAGTTTGCTGAATTTATACTTCTTTTTTACTGAAGTTTTGTGCATTTCATACATTTCTTAATCAAATTCAGACCCACTCCCCCTTTCTTGACCCCCCACCCTGGCAGAGCTCATGCATTCTGCCATATGTGTCTTGCATCTTTTTCTCAGTCTTTTTAAAAATTTTTTGATGCAGAAGTTTACTGTTTTGGGCAGAAGTTTACTGTTTTAGTCAGTTCTTTGACCCAGTCCTTTTTGTTGTTGTTGTTCCCTCTAATTTGTATTGCTCCAAAATATGCATATATACATGCTACACATTTACCCATATTATGATGTCTGAAAATGAACTGTAGGTTAATTCCAAAACATGTTTAGGGATTCACATTTTGACAGTAGAGTTGTATGCAGGTAAAGAAAAAATATTACTATACACTTATACATTACATAGCAAGTTGATGAGTAACATCAAGTATTATATTTACTAAAAAAGAAAGAAAGAAAAGAAAAAAAGAATTATTCAGTTTGCCTTACAAATAGAGATTTGATGCTAAGATCCACAAATGAGAGACACCATATGCCATTTGTTTTTCTGGGACTATGTTACCTCATGTCCTAGTTTGTCTTCCATTGCTGTGACAAAACACTCTGACCAACACCAACTTGGGGAGGAAAGGGTTTATTCAGCTTACATCTCCTGGGTCACAGTTCATCACTTAGGGAGCCCAAGACAGAAACTCAGGGCAGGAACCTGGAGGCAGGAGCTGAAGCACAGGCCATGTTCACCGGCTTGCTCCCCTGGCTCATGCCCAGCCTGCCTTCTTATACAGTACACAACAACCTGCCCAGGGTGGCACTACTCATTGTGGGCTGGGCCCTCCCACACTGCTTGACCATCATGACAATACTCCACAGATGTGGCCACAGGCCAATCCAATGGAGCCAATTCCCTAATTGCTCCCTCAACCCAGGTGTGTCAAGTTGACGCTAAAGCTATCCAGCACACCTCACTTAATATAATATCTTCTAGTTCCAACCATTTAACCTGCAAAGTTCATGATGTCGTCTTTCTTTACCGCTGCATAGAATTCCATTGTGTAGATGTACCACATTTTCTTTACCCACTTTTTGGTTGAGGTACACTTAGGTTGCTTCGAGCTTTTTGCTATTGTGAAGAGAGCTGCAATAAACATAGATGTGCATGTATCCCTGCGATAGGATGAGTCTTGTGGGTATATACCCAGGAGTGGTAGGGTTATTTTGAGTCTTTTTAGAATTCTCCACACTGCTTTCCATACGGGTTGTACGAGTTTGCATTCCCACCAGCAGTGGATGAGTGTTTCCCTTTATCATTTGTTTTCTTGATCATAGCCAGTCTTACCAGAGTAAGATGAAATGTTAAAGTGGTTTTAATTTGCATTTCCTTAATTATTAGCAATGTTGAGCACTTTTTAAGATGTTTCTCAGCCATCTTTCCTTCTTCATTTGTGAAGTCTCTGTTCAGCTCTTTATTCTATCTTTTGAGTGGGTCACTTGTCTTCTTGCTCCTTTGTTTTTTGAGTAGTTTATATACTCTGGATGTTAATGCTCCATCAGATGTATCACTGGTGAAGGTTTCCTCCTACTCTGTGGGTTTTCTCTTCACTTCTTTGATTGTCTCTTTCTCTGTACAGAAGCTTTTGAGTTTAATAAGTTCCCACTTGTCAGTTGTTGACCTTCATCCTGTGTAGCTGCTGTCTGATTTAGAAAGTCTTTTTGTGGGGGAATGGGGGAGGGGGACGGACACTGGTCTAGATTTGTTAAAAAAATAAAAATAAATTTATGTAATAAAAAAAGAAAGTCTTTTCCTACATCTATGTTTTGTAGGTTACTGCCAATGTTTTCTTCTATTATTTTTAGAGTTTTAGGTTTCACATTGAGGTCTTTGATCCATTTGGAGTTGATTTTTGTACAGGGTGAGAGGTAGGGGTTTAATTTTATTCTTTTACAAGTGGTGATCCAGTTTTGCCAACACCATTTGCTGAAGATGCTATCTTTCCTCCATTGAGTCTTCTTGGCTCCTTTGTCAAATATGAGGTGGGTGAAACTGCATGTGCTCAAGTGTGGATCTTCAGTTTTGTTCCATTGATCTATGGGTCTGTTTTTGTGCCAATACCAGGCTGCTTTTATTTTATTTTATTTATTTATATGTATGAATGTACTGTTTTGCATGTAGGTCTGTGCACCCGTGTCGTGCAATGCTGCGGAGGTCAGAAGAAGGTCTCGGAATCCCCTGGAACTGGAGTTCTCCTGGAATTGGAGTTACAGACGGTTCTCAGCCACCATGTGGGTACTGGGGATCGAACCCGGGTCCTCTGCAAGAGCGGTCAGTGCTCTTAACTGCTAGGCCATCTCTCCAGCCCCACCAGGCTACTTTTATGACTATAGCCCTGTAATATAGTTTGAAGTCTGGTATAGTAATCCCCCCTGCATTGCTCTTTTTGTTCAGGGTTGCTTTGGCTATTTGGAGTCTTTTGTTTTTCCATGTAAACTTTAGAATTTTTTTCTAGGTCTGTGAATAAGCTCATGGGTATTTTAATTAGGATTGCATTGAATTTGTGTATTATTTTGGGCAGGATGGTCATTTTTACTATATTAATTTTTCCAACCCATGAGCATAGGAGGGCCATCCATCTTCTGATGTCTTCTTCAATCTCCTTCTTCAGGGATTTAAAATTTTTGTTGTAGAGGTTTTTAGTTCTTGGTCAGGTTTGTTCCTATTTTTTTTTTTTTTGAAGCTATTGGGAATGGGAAGGTCTCCTTGTATTTCTTCTCCAATAGCTTGTTGTTGGCATAAAGAAAGGCTACTGATTTTTCTAAGTTTATTTTGTATCCTGTCACTTTACTGAAACTGTTAATAATTTCTAGTTTTCTGGTGGAGTTTTTGGCATCCCTTAGGTAAACTATCATGTCATCTGCAAAAAGGTATAGTTTAACCTCCTCTTTTCCAATTAGTACTCCTTTAATTTCCTTTTCTTGTCTTAGTGCTCTAGTGAGCATTTTAAGCACTGTATTGAAAAGGAGTGGAGATAGGGGGGAGCCTGCTGGGTTCCTAACTTTAAGGGGAGTGCTTCTAATTTTTCCCCATTTAGAATAATTTTGGCTGTAAGTTTGTCATATATGGCTTTGATTATGTTGAGGAATGTTCCCTCCAGTCCAATTCCCTGTAGGACTTTAAACATGAAGGCATGTTGAATTTTGTCGAAGGCCTTTTCTGCATCAATTGAGATGACCATGTGTTTTTTTTTTCTTTCAGTCCATTTATGTGCTTTATGACATTTATTGATTTATGTATACTGAACCATCCCTGCATCTCTGGTAAGAATCTGACTTGGTCATGGTGGATGACTTTTTTAATGTGTACATGTATGTGGTTTGCAAGTATTTTGTTGAGAATTTTTGCATCTAAGTTCATTAATTAAATGGGTCTATAGTTTTCTTTCTTGGTTGTATATTTGCCTAGTTTTGGTATTAGAGTGATGTTGGCTTCATAGAAGGAATTTGGGAGATTTCCTTCTGTTTCTATCGTTTTGAATAATTTGAGTAATAATGGCTGTAGGTTCTCTTTAAATGCCTTATAGAATTCTGCCGCAAATCCATCTGGGCCTGGCCTATTTTTAGTTGGGAGGTTTTTTATTACAGTTTCAGTTTCCTCATATATTATGGGTCTGTTTAAGCTGTTGATCTCTTCTTGATTAAGCTTTGGTGTTTCCATGATTTCAGGTATTCATCCATTTCTCTTAGGTTTTCAAATTTAGCAGAGTATAGGTTTTTAAGGTATTCCTGTATGATTGTCTGGATCTTTTGTTATCTGTTGTGATGTTTCCCTTTTCATCGCTAATGTTATTGATTTAGAGTTGCTCTTTCTTTCTTTTGGTTAGCTGAGCTAGAGTTCTGTCTATCTTGTTTATCCTTCAAGAACCAGCTCTTAGATTCCTTGATTCTTTGTATTGTTTTCTTTGTTTCTATTTCATTGATTTCCACTCTGGTTTTTGTTATTTTTTTCCTGTCTGTTGTGTTTAGGATTCATTTGTTGTCTCTCAAGTGTTTTTAGTTGCAGTGTTTGGTCATTTATTTGTGCTTTCTGTTTTCTTAATGTAGGCACTTAGGGCTATAAATTTCCCTCTTAGGACTGCTTTTAAAGTATCCCATAGGTTTTGTTGTGTTGTATCATCCTTTTCATTTAGTGCCAGGAATACTTTTATTTCTTTCTTTATTTCTCCTTTGACCCATTTGTTATTCAGGGTGTGTTGTTTAGTCTTCATGAGTTCTTGTAGATATAGGGCTCTTTCTGGTGTTGATGTTAAGCTTTATCGCACAGCGGTCTGATAGAATGCATGGAATTATTTCAATTTTTTTGTATTTGTTGAGGTTTGCTCTGTGTCCCAGTATATGGTTGATTTTGGAGAATGTTCCATGGGGAGCCGAGTAGAAAGTATATTCTTTGGTGTTTGGGTGGAATATTTGGTAGATGTCTGTTAGGTCCATTTGGTGTATCATATTGTTCAGTTCAGATGTCTCTCTGTTTATTCTTCATCCAGTTGACCTGTCCAATGGGCTCAATATTGAATTCTCCCACTATTAGTGTGCTGGGATTAATCTGTGCCTTGAAGTCCTACAGAATTGTACTTCAGAAGTTCAGTGCACCAAAGTTTGGTGTGTATATATTTATGATTGTGAAATCTTAATGGTTAATTGTTCCTTTGATAATGATGTTGTGACCCTCTACATCTCTTCTGATTAGTTTTAATTTGAAGTCTATTTTGTCTGATATTAGAAGAGCAATGCCTGCTTACTTTTTGGAACCATTTTATTTGGAATTTTTTTTTTCCATCCTTTCACCTTAAGATGGTGCCTGTCTTTGAAGGTGAAATGGGTTTCTTGTAGACAACAAAAAGATGGATTCAACTTCTTAATCCATTCTCCCAGTTTGTGTCTTTTGACTGGGGAGTTCAGGCCACTAATTTTTAAGGTTATTACTGAGAGGTATATACTGCTTTCCTTCAATTTACCTTCTGTTTGCGTTTTTGGTCTAGGTTCGTATTTCCACAGTTATACCTTCATTAATTACTTTCTTTTGCCTCTTGGGAACAGTTGCTCCTTTCCTCTGTTCTTTAAATTGCTTTGAGTATTTTCCGAAAAGTTGGTTTTCTGGATGTGTATTCTTTCATCTTATTATATCATGAAAATTTTTCTTTCTCCATCAACTATAATTGACATTTTTTTTTCTGGGTAAAGTAACCTAGGCTAGCATCTATAGTCATTTAGAACTGGGAATACTTTGGCTCAAGCTCTTCTGGCTTTCATCATTTGCATTGAAAAGTCAGTGGTGCATGCCTTTAATCCCAGCACTCTGGGAGGCAGAGGCAGGTGGACCTTTGTGAGTTCAAGGCCAGCCTGATCTACATAGTGAGCTCCAGGCCAGCTGCGTCTAAATGGAGACCCTGTCCCAAAAATACCAAAAAAAAAAAAAAAAAAAAAAGAAAGAAAAAGAAAAAGAAAAGTCAGCTGTAATTCTGCTGGGCTTCCCTTTATATGTAACTTGTTTTTCTCTTGTGGCTTTCAGTATTCTGTCTTTGTTTTGAGCATGTAGCATTTTTACTATGATATGGCATGGGGAATTTCTTTTCTTGTCTTGTCTAATTGATGTTCTATGCTTCTTGTATTTGTATGAGTATGTCTTATTTTCAATTTGGGGAAATTTTCTTCTATAATTCTGTTGAAGATCTGGTCAATACTGTTATCCTGAGATTCTTCTCCTTCCTCTATACCTATGATGTGGAGGTTTGGTCTTTTCCCCATGATGCCCCACATTTCCTGATTATTCCACTCGTGTTTTAAAAAAATTTTCATAATCTTTGCTTGAAAATTTCAGCTCTTCCATGTTATCTGAGTTTATACTTCTTACTTCATATTAATTTAGTGAAAAAACTTGACAGTACCAATGACAAGCCCCAAATTTCAACTGAGAAACAAAATATCTTCTTTCCAAGCCTATAAGGGATAACTAATTGGATGGTGAGATTTTAGGACTGGACCTTTAGACAATTGATATTTCCAATTGCTAATTTTTAGAATTGGAAATCATTGTCAGAACTGGTAGTTTTATTTAGTCTGAGATTCAATATCAGTATTCACTATTTACCTGTTAAAGAGATTGGTAGGTAGGGGTGGGATAACAAAATTGAAAAAAATAATGCCATAATCGCAATGGCTAATGCTTCAGCTTGACAGATTTAGAATCACCTAGGAGACAAACCTTGGGCATGCCCATGAGACACTTTCTAGACTGGGTTCATTGGGGTGGAACAACCCACCCTGAGTAAGTGGTTATTGTTCCATGGGCTGGGGTCTTGGACTGCATAGAATAGAAAAGGAGCTCAGTATCAGCATTCATTGCTGTATGCTTCCTGACTGGGGGCTTAATGTGACCCAGTGCCTCGAGCTCCTGCTGCCGTGAGGGACTATGAACCATGAGCTAAAACCCTTCTGACATTGCTTTTGTCAGGGACTTTGTCATAGTAGTGAGAAGAGTAACTAGTAAATCATCATCTGCTTATTTGAATGAAGAAGAACTTTTACTCCAACTACATGTTTCTCTTGCAGGTTCAGGAGTGCTGTAGTGAGTCTGTACCCCACATACAGCATCTTAGAAGGTTATTATTAGGACCCAGGAGAAGCAAAAGAAATCAGGAATGCTGTTATGTCTTAGATGCAATGATGATATAATTGATGAAAAGAATATGTAAGATTATTATTTGCTATGGATATGTTCTTGAGATTGAAGGATGGGGCTTGAAAAATAATGGAGGGAAGGGGGATCCCTCCATATAGGGGATCAGAGGACAGTTCCTCATGTCCAAATCTAGAGATGTCCTGAAATGTGGGGGATATTCTGAAGGGTGGCCCTTGAATTCCAATGACTCCAGCAGACATTTTGCTACAATGTAATTCCACTTTGTTAAGAAGCTAGGGCAAAAGAGATGACCCAGTTGGCACAGTGCTTACGACGCAAGCATGAGGACCTGAATTTGGATCCCCAGCATCCATGTAAAAAGCTGGTGTGGGCCACACACCTTAATCCCAGTACTGCAGAGACGGAGACAGATGGTTCCTGGGGGTTGCTGGCCAGGCAGTCTAGCCAAATCTGTGAACTCCAAACTCAGTGAGATTATCTGCCTCAAAAAGTAAGGTAGAGAGTGAGTGAAGAGGACACTCAGTGTAAGGTAGAGAGTGAGTGAGGATGACACTCAATGTAAGGTAGAGAGTGAGTGAGAAGGACACTCAGCTTAAGGTAGAGAGTGAGTGAGGAGGGCACTCAATGAAAGGTAGAGAGTGAGTGAGGAGGACACTCAATGTAAGGTAGAGAGTGAGTGAGGAGGGCACTCAGCGTAAGGTAGAGAGTGAGTGAGGAGGACATTCAACGTAAGGTAGAGAGTGAGTGAGGAGGGCACTCAGTGTAAGGTAGAGAGTGAGTGAGGAGGGCACTCAGTGTAAGGTAGAGAGTGAGTGAGGAGGACACTCAGTGTAAGGTACACAGTGAGTGAGAAGGACACTCAGCTTAAGGTAGAAAGTGAGTGAAGAGGACACTCAACGAAAGGTAGAGAGTGAGTGAGGAGGGCACTCAGTGTAAGGTAGAGAGTGAGTGAGAAGGACACTCAGCTTAAGGTAGAAAGTGAGTGAAGAGGGCACTCAACGAAAGGTAGAGAGTGAGTGAGGAGGGCACTCAGTGTAAGGTAGAGAGTGAGTGAGGAGGACACTCAGCGTAAGGTAGAGAGTGAGTGAGGAGGACACTCAGCGTAAGGTAGAGAGTGAGTGAGGAGGACACTCAGCGTAAGGTAGAGAGTGAGTGAGGAGGACACTCAGCGTAAGGTAGAGAGTGAGTGAGGAGGACACTCAGCGTAAGGTAGAGAGTGAGTGAGGAGGACACTCAGCGTAAGGTAGAGAGTGAGTGAGGAGGACACTCAGCGTAAGGTAGAGAGTGAGTGAGGAGGACACTCAGCGTAAGGTAGAGAGTGAGTGAGGAGGACACTCAGCGTAAGGTAGAGAGTGAGTGAGGAGGACACTCAGCGTAAGGTAGAGAGTGAGTGAGGAGGACACTCAGCGTAAGGTAGAGAGTGAGTGAGGAGGACACTCAGCGTAAGGTAGAGAGTGAGTGAGGAGGACACTCAGCGTAAGGTAGAGAGTGAGTGAGGAGGACACTCAGCGTAAGGTAGAGAGTGAGTGAGGAGGACACTCAGCGTAAGGTAGAGAGTGAGTGAGGAGGACACTCAGCGTAAGGTAGAGAGTGAGTGAGGAGGACACTCAGCATAAGGTAGAGAGTGAGTGAGGAGGACACTCAGTGTAAGGTAGAGAGTGAGTGAGGAGGACACTCAGCATAAGGTAGAGAGTGAGTGAGGAGGACACTCAGTGTAAGGTAGAGAGTGAGTGAGGAGGACACTCAGCGTCAACCTGAGTCTCCACGTGCACATACATGTATATGCACACACACACACACACACACACACACACACACTTTTTTAAGTTAAAAATAATCTTATCTGCACAGGAGTATCACACTGCCTGTTTTTCTAGATTTTGCCTCCTGAACCATTGTCATTTCATGAGTAAGATTATCTTCCCCAGAGAAAGACATTGCTGAGCTTAGCGGACCTTTAGTATTTAGAATGGAGTTGCAGGTGGCAGGGATGAGCTTCCAGAACTGTTCGTAGACAGGGATGAGGGAGAGCGAACCCTTGTTACTGTCACATGAAGACCCAAATACTTATGGTAACTTGAATGTGTTCCTTACAACTGAAGAAGTCTAGGGGCTGGAGAGATAGCCTAGTGGTTAAGAGCACCGACAACTGAAGAAGTCTAGCCAGAAAGTACATTTTTGTGTGAAAATCTCCTGGTATCCAAATGAACAATGTGGACAGAGCCAAATTAACTGTTATTGACCTACCTGAGCTATTTTTTAGAATGATATGGAACCTGTAAGAGACTGTTCCTGCTTATTAATGATAGCAAGAACACTTTAAACAGTGTTTTTTAAAGTTTGGGTTCTTTGTTTGATAAATGCCATGGGGAGGTAAGTAGCTGTGACTGTATATTCTAGTTTAGGTTGCCCTCCAGATTTTCAGATGTTATCTAGGCATTTTTATATTTCACTCAGTGCAAATGTGCTTCCTGCCATCCTTGAAAAATCAGAATGAAAGTCGGGAAAGGACTTTAAGTTAAGGAGAAATCCATGCTTGGTACCATAAATATAGCTAAGTACATATGGCTGGTGAGATCATAGACTCTAGAGAACTGCCACTTTCCTAAACCAATGTTTCCTACTATATTCTAAGTACATATCTTTTAAATTTTTATTTATTGCTCTCTCTCTATATATATATTTAATGTGTATTGCCTACATGTGTTTAAGTGCACCTGTGTTCATGCAATGCCCATGGAGGTCAGAAGAGGGTGTCAGATCCCCTGGAATTGGAGTTATGGACTCCATAGCTGCTATATGGGTGCTGAGGATTGAACCCAGAGCCCCTGCAAGAGCAGCCAGTGCTCTTAACTGCTGAACCATCTCTCCACCCCCTAACTACATATCTTTATATTCACAGACAAGTGTACCTCTCATCACTCTTCAAAGAAGCTTCTTCTGGCAGTAGATGGAGACTATCACAAAATTCCACAACTGTTTAAAATGCACAGATTAAGTGGCTGTGGGGCACCCAGCCCTAACTGATATATCTATAAGTAATCTCCACCCAAGACTCAGGGAACACTGTGGAAAAGGAGATGGAAAGATTGTGAGAGCCAGAGGACCAAGATGCCTATTACTACATAATGCATTCTGGACATGCTAGGGAAACTGAACCCATGCAATCTCCACAGTATTGTAGTCTAAGCAGACCTGCATCATGACCCAAACCAGCTGCCATGCCAGTGTGCATGGGAGAGATCTCATGGAGTCTTGCTTCTAGAGGAAGAGCTACAGGTACTGAGGGAGAGAGAATCAGTTTTCTCCAGGGAACCCTGACAGTTTACCTAATCCCAAGTAGTCAGCCCTAAACACATATATGCATGAGCATCACTAACTGGATTCACACATACGTGCGTGTGTCTATAAATGTATGTATACATTAGAGTAATCAAAGAAGAGGACAAGAAATTGAGAGAGGGTGGGGACATGGAAAGAGTTGGAGAGGAGACTTGGAGGAGTGGAAATGATCCAAATATCAATACATGAAATTCTCAAAAAATATGAAAATTTGTCTATATTCTACCCATAACATATGAAGAAATAGAGGATGTAGTAAGAAGCCTCCCAACTAAAAAAAGCCCAGGCCCAGACGGTTTCACAGCAGAATTCTATAAAACACATTTCAAAAAGAACCTACAACCATTATTTCCTGAAACTGTTTAGAAGTAATACAATCAGAGGAATTCTCCCAAATTCCTTCTAAGAAGCCAGCATCACTCTAATTCCAAAACCAGCAAAGATCCAATTAAAAGGAGAATTATAGACCATACTCCCTAATGAACACAGATGCCAAAATTCTAAACAGAATACTGGCAAATCGCATACAGACCCACATCAAGAAGATCATCCATCAGACCAAGTTGGATTCATACCAACCAGAGATGCAGGATGGTTCAGCATACGAAAAATCAAAAAAATAAACATCTCAAACACAATAATGGAATCAAAGAACAAAAACCCACACACAAATCATTCTCGATTGATGCTGAAAAAGCCTTTTGACAAAATCCAGCATCCCTTCAATGCTTAAAGTCCTAGAAGGAACTGGTATTGGAGGGATCATTCCTCAATGATAACAAAGCCATATAGGAAACCCACAGCCAATATCATCCTAAATGGGAAATGACAAGAAGACATTCCCTTTAAAGGAGGAAACTCGGCAAGGCTGCCCATCCCATACCTCACACTCCTCTTCAAATAGTGCTTGAAACACTTCTAGAGCAATAAGACAAGAAAGGAATTAAAGGAGTACTAATTGGAAAAGAAGAAGTCAAACTACTTCCCTATGATTGCTGATAATATGATTGTTACTTAAGGGATTGCAAAAAACTCCACCAGAAAACTCTAGAACGATTAACAGCTTCACAGCAAAGTGGCAGGATACAAAATTAACCTAAAAGAATCAATGCTTTTCTTTACAACCAAAACAAGCAACTGGAAGAAGGAATTCAAGGAGACATTCCCACTCACAATAGCCTTAAAAACAATAAATACCTAGGAACAAACCTACAAAGAACCAAAGACTCTAACAACAAAAAAATTTTAAACCCTTAAAGAAGAAAATTGAAGAAGACTCAGAAGATGGAAAACCCTCCCATCTCATGGATTGGGAAAATTACAATTGTAAAAATGTCCATTTCTACCAAAACTCTTGTAATAGATTTAAT
Organism: Rhizomys pruinosus; assembly: GCA_009823505.1. Classification (NCBI taxonomy): domain Eukaryota; kingdom Metazoa; phylum Chordata; class Mammalia; order Rodentia; family Spalacidae; genus Rhizomys; species Rhizomys pruinosus. The sequence goes on along the minus strand of VZQC01001128.1, from coordinate 255,174 downwards.
AAGCAATCCCAATAAAAACCCCAGAGTTTCTTCACAGGCTTGGAAAACAAAAGTCTTAATTTCATTTGAAAAACAAAAGACCCCGAAAGCTAAACAATCCTGAGTGAAAAGACAACAGGGGGATCTCTATAAGATAACTTAACTAATACTACAGGTATAGTCATAAAAACACGCCTGGTACTGGCACAAAAACAGACCTGTTGAACAATGGGAACAAAACCGAAGATCCAAATCTGAGCACATACATTCAGCCATTCATCACATATCATATTGACAAGGGGCCAAGAAACACAATGGAGAAAAAGAAAGCATCTTCATCAGCAAGTGGTGTTGCAAAACTGTGATCACCACTTGTAGAGGAATGAAATTAAACCCTACATCTTCCCTCCACGTACAAAAGTCAACTCCAGATGGATTAAAGACCTCAACGGAAACCAAAATCCTGAAGTGATAGAAGAAAAAGTTGGCAGCAGAACTACAAGACATAGGCAGTAGGAAAGACTTCCAAAACAGACAGCAGCTGCACAAGAATTAAGGTCAACAAGAAAAATGGGACCCATCATAAAAACTCAAAAGTTTCTGTACAATAAAAGAAACAATCAGAGAAGTGGAGAGAAAACCCACAGAGTGGGGGAAACCTTCACGCAATACATCTGACAAAGCATTATTTCTCAGAATATATAAACACTACTCAAAAAACAAAAAAAGAAAAAAGAAAAAATGATGACCCGACTCAATAGATGGAGCAAAGAACTGAACAGAACTTCAAAGAGGAATGGATGTCTGAGAAACAACCTCAAGAACTGCTCACAACAATAGGATCATTAGAAATAGGCAATGAAAACCACTTTAAAAATTTTCAACTTACTTCAATCAGCTGACCAATCTACTGATCTTACTCCATAAGACTGGCTAAGAGCAAAAACAAATGATACAAGTGCTGGAGAGGTTGTGGGGAAAAGGGAAACACTCATCCACTGCTGGGGGGAATGTAAACTTGTACAACAAGCCACTATGTAAAGCGTGTGGAGAACCCTTGGAAGACCTGGATTGGACCATGAACTTGCACCCGACCCAGCCATACCACTCCTAGGAACATGTACCAAGACTCACTCCACACGCAGAGATACATGCACGGCCACGTTTATTTCAGCTCTCCTCACAAAGCAAGAGCTGAAACCAACACAAATGCCCCTCAACTGACTGAGTGGATAGAGAAAATGTGTAATGTCTACACAATGGAATGTTATGCAGCAGTAAAGAAAGACGACATCATGAGCTTTGCAGGAAAATGGCTGGAGCTAGAAGACATCATGCTGAGTGAAGTAACACAGTCCCAGAAAACAAACGATGCATGGTATCACTCATCTGTGGATGCTAGTGCCAATTACCCAGTGTAAGTATTTCTTGTAGGACCGAGCTTTGTTACAAAGCAGTGTGGGCATAATGCATTTGGACAACAACAACAACAACAAAAAGACTGCATCAAAGAACTGATGAAACAGTGAACTTTGCTCAAAACAGTCAACTTCCCCATGGAAAATATTGAGAAAGACTAAGAGATGGAAAGCATGTTTGGCAGAAGCACGAGCTCTGGTGGGGTGGGGAATGAGCGGGAACATGGGTCTAGATTGTTAAAAAATAAATTAAAAAAAAGAAAAAAAAACAAAAAAAAAAAGCAAAATTTGTCTATATCTCTTATAACGACTTTTCCTTCCTTCCTTCCTTCCTTCCCTTCCTTCCTTCACTTCCTTCCGTGTTCCTTTCCTGAGAGATGGTTCTCCCTCGATCTTCTCTTAACCTAACTTACTATTGGTTACTATAAATCCAGGTTGATCTCAAAAACTCAGGAAAATCTCTCTATTTCAGCCTCGCTGGAGTCTGGATTACAAGCATATAGCCACTGACCTGGTTCACGCATTTTTCTGATACGCATATTATTCAACGTAACATCATATATACAACAGCATTGTAGGTTTACTTCTATAAATTGAGTCTCTTTGTAATTAATTAGAATTTATATAATTTTACCAAATCTAGGACCCGTGTCCCCCTCATCCCACCACCCCACAGAACCACGCATTCTGCCAAACCATGCTTTTCATCTCTTATCGGTCAGCTTTATCAATGTTCTCTTCATGTTGGAGTATGACTACCGTTTTGATGCAGAAGTTACACTGTTTTAGTCAGTTGCTTATGATGCAGTCCGTTTTCCTTTGGTTGTTGTTGTTGTGTGTGATGTGTTTCGCCAAATATGCAATCACTTCCCCTAACTGGCCTTTGGACTAAAATGACTTCAAGGGGCCAGGGGATGCACAAAAATACTTACAACTAGAGGGAATAAGTTTGGCACTAGCATCACAAGATGAGAGGAGAATTACCCAATCCATACGTTTGTTTTATCTGGGACTGAGTTGTTAGACTTCCACTGCGCATGGGGATTTGTACTCTAGGCTCACAAGCGCAATTCCTGCAAAGCCTCATTGATGTTGTGTCATGTCTATGCTTTACTGCTGCATTTAAGAACTTCCATTTTTGTAAAACTATGTACTCATCATTTTTTTCTTATCCACTTGTCTAGTTTAGGCGTGTGTTTTTAGTTCTGGTTCCAAGCTTTTTTATTGGTTGAGGATAGAGCGAATCACATTTGCTATTTATAGAGTAATAAACATAGGTGCATGTATCTCTGCAGTGGGTTGATGTCTTGCAGGGTAATCTTGCCTAGGAGTGGTATGGCTGGTGCGTGGCTGGCAAGTTCATTTGCAAAGTTTTCCAGTAGGTTGCTCCACACTGCTTTCCATAGTGGTGCCATGAGTTTAACATTCTCCCATCAGCAGTGGATGAAGTGTTCCCCTTCCTCATAACTCTCCAGCACTTGGTATCATTTGTTTTCTCTCGAGTCATCCTAGGCCAGTCCTATTGGACGCTAAGATTGATCTTAAAGTGGTTTTGATTTGCATTCCTTAAGAGTATAGTGATGTTGAACACTTCTTAAGGTGTTTCTTAGCCATATTACCTCACTTTGTGACAAGTCTCTGTTCAGCCCTCTTTGCGTATTTTGGTTCTTTTTTTTTTTTTTTTTTCTTCTTTGTACTTATTAGAGTTTTATATATTCTGCGAAAATTCAATGCTTTGTCAGATGTTTCTGCGCGGTAAGTTCGTTTCCTCCCACTCTGGATTACTCCCTTTCAACTTCATTGATTGTTCTTTCTTTTTTACTTTTTTTTGTGTGTTTCGTCTTTTATATGAGACAGTGTACATGTAATCCATGCTTCCCAACTCACTCTGAGAGCGTGCTGAACCTCATAATTCCTGCCTCCCAAGTTGGATTAAAGTGGACGATCTTATTTTTTATAATTTTAAGTTTACTCATTCAACACGTCCTTAGGGTAGTTATCATCTGATTCAATCTCAGGGTTATTATTAAGTTCTAGAGCTAAAAATGTACGCCTATCTTAACCAGTATTACCCTAATGATAAATTACTCTATGCTCAACTAGAGATCTGCATATTCAGACATCGTGACACTGAAGCAATGCTTTCTGTAGGTTTACCTTGTCCTTTGCATTAGGTTGAATTATTTGGTCACAGGTTGTTTATCATTTTGGAGATTGATATTTTTCTCTGACAATCACTTATTTGATGTGTACAAAATTGTTTTTAGTCCTATATGATCAGCACTTCTTGTTGTCAATACTAATAGAAGGAGACACTGGAAGTGACGGCAATTTTATTTCCTGCAGGACTAGCCTAAGTGTGTAAAGAAAAACACTAGACCATAATGCAACATTTTACCCCAATGGAGTTTGTTCACATGGTGTCCTTCTCAGGAGCTAACTCTAAAGCAGAGTCAATATCTTGTCTTTTTATAATTTTTATCTTTTTTATAAACATTTTCTTTTTATTGATGTGTGCATTTTATACATCAAATTTGACCCCAACAACAGGATATATTCTCCATTTCCCTTCATTCCCCTCACACACCCACACCAAATTTCCAGATCCTGTTGTTCTGCCAACTGTTCGCTGCAGTCTTATTCTCTACAGTCTCCACAAATGATAATCCATGGATACATAAGTTGTACCTTCGTTGCATAACACCACAATTTGCAGGCTTTGTGCCCAAACCCCCACAGCCCCACCATCCAGCTGATGGGATGGTGACAGGTTATATTTTCAATCAAGTTGATCCAATGAATGTCCAGACTACATCGCTGTAGTATTCACCATTCACCCCTAACCAAGCACTTTTACATTCTACCACACCAGCCCCCTACTTCTCGCGGTTATGTTCCCTAGGCTTAGAAAAGGGCACATTGATGAGAAGTAAAACTGTTGTCCTCTTCTCTCTGGGCTGTTGACTTGGATTCTTGAANAGAGAGAGAAATTCTAAACAGGATGAAGAGAGACATACATAAGCCACAGTAATACCAAGCATCATATTTGTAGACAGTAAGGAGATAGGAAATGTATTCTGTGGTTGTCAACAATCTCATATCATATAGGTTTCTATAAACAAAGTACCTACCATATACTATAATTCTGCTTAAATACCTATATATCTAATTTTGGCTCTGTCGATTCATTTAGGATCGAAAGTTATTCTGACAACTGTTCAGCCCTGAAAGGAAACAGCCAGAAATTGACCAGAATCCAAGACAACAGCTCCAGAGAGAGTGGCTGTCTGCTTCTCATCCACTGTGTCCCTTTTCTAAGCCCAGGGAATAATCTGGCGGAAGAGGGTGTGGTAGAATGTTAGGGCTTGCGATTGGGGTGAAGGTGAAACTACAGCAATGTATGCTGGACCCTCTTTTTGATTAACCTGATTGAACAACAACCCCTCACCCCCCGCTGGAAGGTGGGGGCTCTGTGGGTGTTTGGGCACAACACCTGCAAAATGGTTTACTTGGGATCTTGTACTCATGGATTTATCACTTATAGCTAAAAAATGGATAAAAAAAAAACTGAGAGAGATATGCAGGACAGTCATGGCAGAATGCATGATCTCGGTTGGGGTGGGGGTGGGGGTGAAGGGAAGGGGAGATATGCCTGAACTGAATTGGAAAATGATGTATGAAATGCACAAAGCATCAATAAAAAAAAATGTTGAGAAGAAAAAAATAAATAAATAAATAAATAAATTCAGATTCACTCTACTCACTCAATCCTAGTCAGTCTTCATAAATACTGTTCACTGACCAACCTCCTTCAAATACTATCTTGTCTAATGCTATCAGTATACTCTTTCTTACATCCTTATATTTCTCTGTATTTTGGAATCTTCTTAATCTTTTCTCACAACTACTTATTTGAATTCTTCGAGTTTATTGTAAATTCATTTCTTTTTACATCTGTATTTCTGTTATTTTTTAATCAGGAATGTTTATCTATCTTCATGTTTCCCTTAACACCTACCTAAAAATAGGTTAAATTTATTTTTATAGTGCAGACTATTTGTCTGAACCAAGGCCCATAGATTGTTTACCTGATCTAATTTCTTGGTGTCATTATTTGATTTAGAGATATCTTCCACAAGTTCACATACTTGATCAATTGGTCCCAAGTTGGAGGTGCTATTTGGGATGGTTAGTGAACCTTCAGGAGTAGGAGGCATTCTAGAGGATATATGCCTCCTTGGCACACTAAAGTTCACAGCTTCACCCCACTTTCGTTTAGCTCACACTGTTTCCTGTGTATGCATTGTATAAATGATCAGCCAGCTCCTGAACCTGCCTCTGTGCATTAATTTCCTGGTAGCATAATTTCGTCACAAATAATAACTCTATTCCTGTGAAAAATATAATCTTTCCTCCATTGGTTACTTTTGGTCCTAGTGTTTTGTCAAGCAACAGAAAAATATCTAATGCATTTGAATAGCTTGCATGGATGACACACTTCTGTCCAAAATTATATTTGGGCACTCAATCCATAAACCTTAGGGTCATCACTGACATTCTGTTGTCCAAATCTGCTTCCAAGTGTGTTTGAATTCTGTAACTTATGCATTTGTCATAGCATATTTATTAGAACTAGAGTATGTAATGCCAAATAGATGCTAATACACTTTTAATTTTGAGTGATTTTCATCATTGTCTTTAGCTGTATCAAACATTAATGAAGAAAACCCAAGGATTTATATAAAATTTCATGCATAAACTATTTTCCTCTCTTTTTCCACTTCCTTATCTGTTAATATACCTCCACTTTTTATGCATTCGAAGGTATACATTTTTTTCTCTTCCTTTTTTTTAACTTATTTTTTTAAAGAATATTTTTTATTATATATATGCATATATATATATATATATACTTGTCAGATTACAATTCTGCCGGGTCCAGCTATCCCCCCACCCAACAGAGCTCATGTATTCTGAAACAGCTTTTCATCTCTTTCTCAGTATTTCTCAATATCTCCATGGGAATTGACTTGTGAGAAGAAGTTCACTGTTTCAGAGAGTACTTTATTTGGCAGTCCTTTCTGTTTTTGTTGTTTGTTGTAGTTTCCAGATATTCATCACTCCAAACTATTGAACAAAGCTTAAGGATCATGCCAAGAAATATTTACCACTAGGTTATTTGGCACTAGCATCCCAAGAGTGGGATACCATAGCCTCGTTTGTTTGTCTGGGAATCTGTGTTACTTTCACTCATGATGATGTCTTTCTAGCTCAGCCATTTTCCTGTAAAGCCACATGATGTCATTCTTTTTATAATCTGCGCATAGACCTCCTTGTGTAGACGTACATTTTCTCTATTACTCCATCAGTTGAGGGGACTTGGGTTGGTTCCAGCTCCTTGCTATTGTGAAGAGAGTAAAAAAAACATGGCGTGCATGTATCTCTGAAGTGGGGTGAGTCTTGTCAGATCAAGCCCAGGAGAGGTATGGCTGGGTCAGGGCGAGTTCATTCCAAGTCTTCCAAGAGTTCTCCCACACTGCTTTCCATAGTGGCTCGTATGAGTTTACCTTCCCCACGCAGTAAAGTGGATGAGTGTTTTCTCTTTCCCCAAATTCTCCAGCACTTTGTTATCATTGTTTTCTTGATTCCTAGCCAGTCTTATTGGAGGTAAGATGTATCTTAAATGTGGTTTTGTTTGCATTCTTAATGATTATGATGTTGAACAATTTTTTAAAGTGTTTTCTCTAGCCATGTCTAATTCCTCACTTGTGAAGTCTTGTTTCAGGTCTTTCTTCTGCTGTCTATTGAATGGGTCTATTTGTTTTCTTTCTTCTTTGTTTTTTGAAGAATGCTATATATTCTAGAAATTAATGCTTGTCAAGATGTTTCTGTGGGAAAGGTTTCCTCCCACTCTGTGGGATTTCTCCATCATTTCTTTTGATTGTTTCCTTTTGAGACATATAGAAGCTTTTGAGTTTAATGAGGTCCATTTTTAAATGTTGACCTTAATTCTTGCGTAGCTGCTGTCTGAGTTAGGAAGTCATTTCCTATGCCATATGTTTGTAGTTCTGCTGCAAATTTTTCTTCTATCAACTTCAGATATTAAGGTTTCAGGTTGATATCTTTAATACATCTGGAGTTAATTTTGTACTGGCAAGATGTAGGTGTTTAATTTCATTCGCTCTACAAGTGGTTGATCCAGTTTTGACAAACACACTTGCTGAAGATCTTTCTTTTCTCCATTGATGTCTTCTTGGACCCGTTATCAAATATGAGATGGCTGAAATTGTATGTGTCAATTTTTGATCTTCAGTTTTGTTCGATTTGTCAACAAGTCTGTGTTTTGTGCCAGTACCGGAGCTGTTTTTAATACTATAGCCCTGATAGTTAGTTTGGAAGTCTAGTATACCCAGTCCCCCCCCATGACTTGCTCTTTTCACTCAGGGTTGTTTTGGCTATTCAGGGTCTTTTGTTTTACCACAATGAATTTAAGGACTTTTTTTGCCAAGCCTGTGAAGAAACTCTTAGGGACTTTAATTGGGATTGTGTTAAATCTATACAAGAGTTTGGGTAGAATGGACAATTTTACAATGCTAATTTTCCCAATCCATGAGCATGGGAGGTTTTTCCATCTTCTGATATCTTCTTCAATTTCTTTCTTTAAGGGTTTAAAAATTTTGTTGTAGAGAACTTTGGTGTCTTTAGTTAGGTGTGTTCCTAGGTATTTTATTGTTTTTGAGGCTATTGTGAGTGGGAAGGTCTCCTTGAATTCCTTCTCCAGTTGCTTGTTGTTGGTGTAAGGAAAAGCTACTGATGTTTTTAGGTTAATGTTGTATCCTGCCACTTTGCTGAAGCTGTTTGTTAATCGTTTCTAGAACTTTTCTGGTGGAGTTTTTAGCATTCTTTAAGGAAACAATCATATTATCAGCAAATAGGGATGGCTTGACTTCCTCTTTTCCAATTAGTACTCCTTTAATTTCCTTTCCTTGTCTTATTGCTCTGGAAAGTGATTCAAGCACTATATTGAAGAGGAGTAGTGACAGGTGGCAGCCTTGCTGAGTTCCTACCTTTAAAGGGAATGCTTCTGTCGTTTACCCATTAAGGATGATATTGGCTGTGGGTTTCTTGTATATGGCTTTGGTTACATTGATGAATGATTCCTCTATTCCAATTCCCTCTGTTTGTATCCTTCTGAACAACTTCTATAAAAATGGTTGTAGGTCTTCTTGAAATGTTTTATAGAATTCTGCTGTGAAAGCATCTGGGCCTGTGCTTTTTTTTAATTTGGGAGGTTTCTTATTACATCTTCAATTTCTTCATATATTATGGGTCTGTTTAAGCTGTTGATCTCCTCTTGGTTGAGCTTTGGTGATTACCAGGGTTTCAGATAGTCATCCATTTCTTCTAGGTTTTCAAACTTGGTAGAGTAGAGGATTTTGAAGGATTCCCGTATGATTTACTGGATCTTTTCCTTGTCTGTTGTGATATTTCCCCTTTCATCACGTATTGTATTGATTTGGAGTTGTTCCTTTTTTTCTTTTTGTTAACTGAGCTAGAGGTCTGTCTATCTTGTTTATTCTTTCAAAGAACCAACTTTTGGATTCATTTTGTTTTTTTATATTGTTTCCTTTGTTTCTATTTCATTGATTTCTGCTCTGATTTTTCTTATTTCTGCCTGTCTGTTGCATTTAGGGTTAATCTGTTGTTGCCTCTCACATGCTTTTAGCGACAGTGTTAGATTGTTCATTTTTGCTCTCTCTGCTTTTCTAATTTAGGCACCTAAGGTGTATTAGTCACTTTTCTGTTGCTGTGATAAAGCACCATGACCAAGGAACTTATAAAAGGAAGAGTTCATTTGAGCTTACGATTGACGGTTCCAGGGAATTAGAGTCCATTGTGGTGGGAGGCGTGGCAGCTGGATCTGGAGCAGGAGGCCAAGGGTCACATCTCGCAAAGAGCACAGGAAACAGAGAGAGGGCGACTGTAGACCACGAGGCTTGTTAAAACTCACTAAGCCTGCCCCCAATAACGTACTTCCCCTAGCATGGCCACACCCTCCAAGACCTCCAAAAACAGCGCCACCAACTGGAGACAAATGTCTTAATACCTAGAGCCTATGGGGGGCACTCATCCAAACCACCACACAGGGCTATATATTTCCTTCTTAGTACTGCTTTGAAAGTATCCCATAGGTTTTGTTGTGTTGTATTGTCATTGTCATTAAGTTCCAGGAATGCTTTTATTTCTTTCTTTATATCTTCCTTGACCCATTCATTATTCAAGAGTGTGTTGTTTAGTCTCCATGTGTTTTTGTAGGTAATAGTCCTTATTCTGGGGTTAATGTTGGGCTTTATTGCACTGTGGTCTGATAGAATGCATGAAATTAATTTAATCTTTTTTTTTTTTATTTGTGGAGGTTTCTTCTGTGTCCCAGTATGTGGTCAATTTTGAAGAATGTTCTGTGGGTTGTTGAGTAGAAAGTGTATTATCTGGTATTAGGGTGAACTATTCGGTAGAGGTCTGTGAGGTACATTTGGTGTATCAAATCATTCAGTTCAGATGCCTCTCTGTTTATTCTTTGTTCTGTTGACCTGTCCAAAGGGCTAGGTGGGGTGTTGAAGTCCCCTACTAGGAGTGTACTGGGGTTAGTCTCTGACTTGTGGTCCTGGAGAATTGTCTGTATAAAATTTGGTGCACCAGAGTTTGGTGCAAATATATTCATAATTGTGAGATCTTCTTGGTTTATTTTTCCATTGATAAAAATGTAACGATCTTCTTTGTCTCTTCTGATTTCTTTTATTTGAAAATGTAACGATCTTCTTTGTTTCTTCTGATTTCTTTTATTTGAAGTTGATTTTGTCTGATATTAAAATAGCAATTCCGGGCTGGAGAGATAGCCTAGCGGTTAGGAGCGCCGACGCTCTTGCAGAGGACCCGGGTTCGATCCCCAGCACCCACATGGCGGCCGAGAGCTGTCTGAAACTCCAATTCCAGGAGAACTCCAGTTCCAGGGGAATCCGACACCCTCTTCTGACCTCCGCGGCAATTGCATGCACGGGTTGCACAGACTTGCATGCAGACAGTACATTCATAACATACAGAAATAATAAAATTAAAAAAAAAATAAAATAGCAATTCCTTCTTTCTTTTTGGTACAATCTGCCTGGAATATTGTTTACCATCCTTTCACTTTAAGGTGGTGCCTGTCTTTGAAAGTAAGATACGTTTCTTGTTGACAGCATACCGATAGGTTCTGTTTCCTAATCCAATCTGTTTTGCTCACCTACTTCATCTTCTTCCTCTGGTTTGGTGATTAATATCTTTAATTATTCTGATATTGGGTCATAATTTTCATTTTCATTGTATCATAGTTAAGCTCTGACTAATCATATACATCCTTGGTTCTGTTTCTATTATTTCCTTATTCCCAGTCTATGTCTTTTGATTGGGGATTTTAGTCAATTAATATTTAAGGTTATGATTGATAGGTTTGTGTTGCTTCCTTTTGCCTTATTATCCATTTGCAGTTTTGGTTTAGGTTTCTACTTCTGCAGTTATGCTTTATTGATTTCTATTTCTAGGTGCTGGGGATGGTTGCTCCTTTCTTCTGTCTTTGATGCTTCAAGTATTCTCTGAAGGATTGGTTTTCCAGACATGTATTCTTTCATCTTGTTTATGTCATGGAAGGTTTTTCTCTCTCCTTCTACTATAATTGACATTTTTGCTGGGTATAGTAACCTGGGTTGGCATCTATTGTCCTTTATCACTGGGAATGCTTTGCTCCAGGTTCTTCTTGCTTTCATAGTTTGCACTGAGAAGTCAGTTGTAATTCTGATATGTTTCCACTTATAGGTCACTTGTTGTTTTTCTCTTGTGACTTTAAGGATTTTGTCTTTGTTTTCGGTGTCTAGTGTTTTAACTATGATGTGGCATGGAGAGTTTTTTTTCGGATCTTGTCTGTTTGGAGTTCTATGTGCTTCTTGTATTTGTATTGGTTTGGCTTTTTTTAGTTTGGGGAAGTTTTCAACTATTATTCTGTTGAAGATCTGATCAATACCATTCTCTTGGGACTCTGCTTCTTCCTCTATTACTATGATGCAGAGGTTTGATCTTTTCATAGTGTCCCACAGTTCCTGGTTGTTCCACTTTTGTGTATTTTTAATTTTTTCATAATCTTTACTTGAGGTTTTTAGTTGTCCTGTGTTATCTTCCAAGTCCGGTATTCTTGTTCTGCTTCCTCCATTCTACTTCTGAGACTTTTTCCATGCCTTTCCTCTTGATTGGATGAGTGTTTGATTTCCTTTTTCGTTGCCTCTTCTGATTTCTTTACTATTTCTTCTTCATTTTGGAGCTTCTCAATCTCGTCCTGTAGCTCTTTGCTTTGTGGGTTGGTTTCCTTTTCTTTTTCGGCATGGGTTCTTTTCAGTGTTTCTACTTCCTTCCAGAGTTTGTCATTCTCTCTCACTAGGTCCTTCTTGATTTCTTCATTCTCTTTTCTTAATTCTTTGATTTGCTCTTTATAATCCTGTACTTCTTTAAGTATGTTCACAATTGTCTTTCTGATATCTGTGTCCTGGGCCATCCCCAGGGTGACCCCACTGTAGAAATTTTCCACAGTGTTGGAGAGCTTGGTGTGAGATTATCCTGCCCCTTTCCCATGTTGTTTCTTCTCCTTGTTCCTGGCATACAGGAATCTCGTTGCCTTTATTCCAATGTGGGTCCCACATTGTTGAGGACTTGCTTTGCTTGCTTCCTTCAGATGCCTTTGTTGTTTGTTTGATTGATTTTTTTTTTCCTTTACTCCTTGTTTAGGGAGTATTGACTTCTCTAAGCTTTAAACATTCTTTTGGAGATCCAACTCACTGGTCCCTTTTTATTCTGAAGTTTCTCCAAAGAATCTTCTTGGACACTCCTTCCTTTGGTAATCCCAGTTGGGAGGGGTACCTGTGCTTCAGAGATCTCCAATTTCAAGACTCACACAATTCCACTTTTATACCAGCTGGGAGGATAACTCCACAAAAGCCAATCAAGTCAAAGACAGCTAAATTAAATCAAACAACAATCCCCTTGCTGAAGCACCCAGCTTTTACCTACCTGTGCTTCAGTTGGTCTTGAGAGATCTCAAGACTCACACAAACCAACCTTTAATAGCAGCTGGGAGGATAACTCTGCCCCCACAGCCTCAAAAGGCCAATCAAGCCAAAGACAACTAAATTAAATCAAACAACAATCTGTCTTGCTGAAGCACCCAGCTCATACATACCTGTGCTTCAGGTGGTCTTGGGAGATCTCCAAAGTTATACTTTTCTTTTTTTTTTATAGCTATATACAATTTATTGATTTGCTCACATGGCAGCGCTCAAGTAGTCCAACAGTAGCCGCACCACACTGGAGAGGCTGAGAATCCAGGGAACTGCTCACTCAGCAAGGGTGGATGTCTCAGTAGTCCTAATCTTGTGCTGGAGGCCTGATGGATTCCAGGAGATCTGCTGGTCTCAGTACACGCTGGGATCCGAAGGGTTGATCACAGCAGCAAGACAAACTCACCATTGAGAGAGAAGCATGCTGCAGGAAATAAAGGATCAGCTCCCTCTGCCATGGCCTTTTTATACTGCCTGCCAACAGAAGTTAACACCCACATTTGGGGTGGGCCATCCGGGTTGAGGTAGTCCAATCCAAAGATCCTTTTTCTCTTATTTGTTCATCCTTAGCCCAGTCAAGTTGACACCCATGATTAACCATCACATGTCCACCACTTGTCAACTTGGCACCCAATAAATAGCCTCTCCTTATGTTATGCTTAAATGTCAATTGCAAACAATGGCAAGGTCATAATTCCACCTAACATGTTATAAGTGTATCATGTGCAATAGCAAAGCACTATGTCTTAGAGTACGTGGTAATGTCCTTGAGGAACACTTAGAGCTTAAGTATCTAATAACCTAAATACAACAACACAAACACTTATCTCAGTTGCATATTCAAAAGGGAACAGCACAAGTATCTGCTTAATATATGTATATACATGAACAAGCACATTCTTAACCAAATAGGACAAAAGTTAATATCTATTGTAATCCACATTTCTGCAACTGGTCCCATGGCCTCAGCTGATATTTATGACTACTTTCTTCTACTACCCATTCTGTATTTCCTCCATCATCAGCAAGCAACTCTGCAAGTCTTGGCTCTTTCCCTTGAGGAGTGACCAATAACTTCATCCCTGAAGGGTCTGGGCCATTTGTTGTCCTGTCTGGTTTGGGTTGTTGGAGTCTCCCGTTGACCTAAATCATAGGACATGGTAGTACCAGAAGGCTCCTTCTGCAGCATCTCCTGCCTTCCAGACATAATCTTCCTTCCCCCATTGTGGAGAAAAAGTCCAATTTCCCATTGGTAGTCTGGATCAATCACTCATCCTACTACTGTTATTCCTTCCTTAGCCTGTTGGCTTAAGGGCAGTAGAAGCCCAAAGTGGCCAAGGGGAAGTTTTAGCTTCCAGTTCAATGGAACATTTTCTGTATCTCCTGGCAAAAGCACACCCTCCTTTGGGGCCAAAATTTGTAGACCAGCGGAACGCAAGTTTGTGAGTACAGGAAGCAAAAATTTTCCTACTGGGACACTAGGGGTGATAGTGAGTGTAATCACTCCCACTTCCACCCCTTGGTTCCTGGACCCATGAGTTCTGGCTATAGGAGAAACAGTACCATATAGTGGGCACTGATTCAAAGCCTATACTGCCTGCTGGAGAACCCTGCCCCAGCCCTCCAGTGTATTGCAACCTAATTGGCGCTGTAACTGTATTTCAAGAGGCCATTCCATCGTTCTATCTAGCCAGCTGCTTCTGGGTGGTAGGGAACATGGTAAGACCAGTGGACACCATGACCATGGGCCCAATGTCGCAATTCTTTGGCTGTGAAGTGAGTTCCTTGGTCAGAAGTGATACTGTGAGGAATACTGTGATGATGGATAAGGCAATCTGTAAGTCCCTAGATGATAGTTTTGGCAGAAGCATTATGTGCAGGAAAGGCAAATCCATAACCAGAATAATTATCCATTCCTCTAAGGACAAAATGATGTCATTCCATTATGGATGTGGTCCAATGTAGTCAACCTGCCACCAGGTTGCTGGATGGTCACCCCAGGGAATAACACCATATCAGGGGCTCAAAGTTGGTCTCTGCTGTTGGCAAATCTGACTCTCATTAACAGGTGTAGCCAGATAAGCCTTGATGAGTGGAAGTCCATGCTGTCGAGCCCATGCATAACCTCCATCTCCGCCACTATGACCACTTTGTTCATGGGCCCATTGAGCAGTAACAGGGATAGCTGGAGAAAGAGACTGACTATCCACAGAATGTGTCATCCGATCTACTTGATAATTAAACTCATGATCTGCTGAGATCACCTTCTGATAAGCATTTTCATGAGACACGAGTTTCTTCACATCCTTTGACCATTCAGAGAGCTCTAGCCAAATATTTCTTCCCCAAATGTATTTCTCACCAATTTTCCAGTCATGTTCCTTCCAAGTCCCTGACCATCAAGCCAAAGCATTGGATACAGCCCATTAATCAGTATATAATCAAACCTCTGGTCATTTCCCCTTCTAGGCAAAATGTCCAACTATGTGCACTGCCCGAAGTTCATCCCACTTTGAAGAATTTCCTTCACCAGTGTCCTTTAGGGTTTGCTCATGAATAGGTTGTAATGCTGCAGCTGTTCACCTCTGGGTGGTGCCTGCATAGTGTGCAGTACCATCAGTAAACCAGGCCCTACTCTTCTCTTCTTCAGTCAACTCATCATAGGGCAAGCCCACGAAGCCATAGGTGCATTCTTAAACACAGGAGGCATTGTAACAGGAGTGGGAACAATAGGCATTTGGGCAACTTCTTCATGTAGCTTGCTTGGGGCCTCAGGGCCTGCCCCGGCCCTGTCACATATATACCACTTCCATTCGATAATGGACTGTTGCTGCACATGTCCTAATTTATGGTCTGGTGGCTCAGATAACAGAACGCTCATGATGGGCAGCTCAGGTCACATGGTGACTTGGTGGCCCATTTTCAGACCTTCAGTTTCCACTAAGTCCCAATAGCAGGCTAAGAGCTGTCTCCCAAAGGAAGAATAATTGTCTGCAGATGAAGGTAGATCCTTACTCCAAAATCCCAAGGGCCTTCTCTGTGATTCCCCTATGGGAGCCTGCCACAAACTCCAGACAGCATCTCCATCTGACACTGATACCTCAAGCACCATTGGTTCTACTGGATCATATGGCCCTAGGGGCAGAACAGCCTGGACTGCAGCCTGGACCTGTTGAAGAGCCTTTTCCTATTCCAAGCCCCACACAAAGTTTGCTGCCTTCTGAGTCACCTGATATATGGGTCGTAGTAACACAACTGGATGAAGAATGTGCTGCCTCCAGAATCCAAAAAGGCCCACTAAACATTGTGCTTCTTTCTTGGTGGAGAGAAGGGCCAGGTGCAACAACTTATTCTTTACCTTAGAAGGAATGTATCTGCATGCTCCACACCACTGAACTCCTAAAAACTTCACTGAAATAGATGGCCCTTGAATTTTAGTTGGATTTATTTCCCATCCTCTCATGCTCATATGCTTTACCAACAAGTCTAGACTAGCTTCTCCCTCCTGTTCACTGGGTCCAATCAGCATAACATCATCAATATACTGGACCTGTGTGATATTTTGTGTAAGATTGAGGGGGTCAATATCCCTTCTAACTAACTTATAGCCCAAGGCTGGAGAGTTAACATACTATTGATGTAAAACAGTAAAGGTATATTTTGTCCTTGTCAGCTGAAAGCAAATTGCTTCTCGTGGTCCTTATGAACCGGTATTGAGAAGAAAGCATTGGCCAGATCAATAGCTGCATACCACGTACCAGGAGACATATTAATCTGCTCAAGTAAGGAGACCACATCTGGTACAGCGGCTGCAATTAGTGTCATTATTTGGTTAAGTTTCCAATAGTCAACTGTCATTCTCCATGATCCATCTATCTTTAGCACAGGCCAAATTGGAGAGTTAAGTGGAGATGTAGTAGGAATCACCACCCCTGCATCTTTCAAATCCTTGATGGTGGCACTAATTTCTGCAATCTCTCCAGGGATATGATACTGTTTTTGGTTCACTAATTTCCCCGGTAGAGGCAAACTAATGGTTTCCATTTAGCTTTTCCAACCATAATAGCCCTCACTCCACAGGTCAGGGAACCAATGTGGGGATTCTGCCAATTTCTTATTATAACTATCCCAATTATACATTCTGGAACTGGGGAAATAACCACAGAATGAGTTCTGGGACCCACTTGGCCCACTGTAAGTCAGACTTCAGCCAAAACTCCACTTATCACCTGACCTCCATAGGCCCCTACTTTAAGTGGAGGGCCACAATGCTTTGTAGGGTCTCCTTGGATCAGTGTCAACTCAGAACCAGTATCCAATAGGCCTGGAAAAGTCTGATTATTTCCTTTTCCCCAGTGTACAGTTACCCTAGTAAAAGGCCTCAGGTCCCTCTGGGGAAGGACAGGAGGAAGGTATACAGCATAACTCTTTGGTATTGTGACAAGGTCCTTCCTCATCAGAACCTGGCCACCCCTTCATTCAACGGGTTCTGGGTCTGTGAACTGTCTCAAGTCTGGAAATTGGTTAACTGTACGGGACTCACTACTGCTGAAATCCAATGTTGACTTCCTGTTATTTGTTCTAGAGCTTTTCTGCTTATACAGATCAAATAAAAACTTAGTAGTTTTCTTATGTATTTGGTTCCTGGGAACACCAGGATTAATTAGCCAGTTCCAAAGAAAGATCATTTCGGGTATGCCATTATAGGCATTGTTTTGCATTTGCCGCCCATTATGATAACTATGATACCTATGCTCATCTGGCCTTTAGTGATTCAGTGCTACTATCTGACACATACCCTGAGGTCCTGTTAAACCTATTACTTGTACATTTAATTTATGCAAGCGAGCAACAACTTCTCTAACTGTAAGATCTGGCATAAGAAATAGAGCAAAAACAAAGCTCTTCACATGTTCTGGTGTCTTTCTCTGTTCTTTCCATCTTATAAACTTAGTGAAAGGCATGTGCTCTGGGGCCTCACATTGTGGAGAATGTGTTTTTTTTACACTTAGAATCCACTTGAGCATGCCCATCTGCCTGACCCTCACAATCCCTTCATCAATACTAAGCCAAGGAATATCAGACACCTCTAACTCGCAGTTAGTAGGTCATGTTTTAATAAATATTTCACCCAACCAGTCAAATAAACTTTTAACACCTATTTTAACCACTCAAGCTTCCATGTTAAACCTAGAATCTCAACTCAGTTGGCTCATATCGATAAACTCAGTCTGATCCAATTTTATATTCCTTCCACCATTATCCCACACCCTTAAAATCCATTTCCACACATATTCCTTAGGCTTCTGCCAGAATGAATTGGCAAACTCATTAATTTCTTTAGTGGTGTAGCACACCTCCTCATGGACCACACTTTCTATCTCATTTCTAGGGGCTTGCTTAGCCTTGACTCTGGTTATAGGTCTAGAGGCAACAATTGTTGAGCCCTGAGGGACATTATCTCCCACTGGGAAGGGGATATTAGTTTCCTCATGCAAGTGTGGGGAGGGGGGATCTGCAGGGTGTGGTTTCTCTGCTGAGGGTGGGGAGATTAATTCCTCAGATAAAGAAAATCCCTCAGAATCCGAGGGTTCAAAGTCCTCCTCATCGTGTTCTCCCACACATCTCCATACCAAGTTTCAGGGTTCCACTCTTTCCCCATCAGTGCTCTCACTTTGACTGCTGACACTCTTTGTGGCTGGGAATTATATTTGCATTGTAAATTAGCCAAACGTATAATCAGGGCTCCAGCTTGATTTTCTGCTGCTTTAGCACATTGGTTGCTGGAGAGAGGATTCTCTTCCAGAGCACACTTGGAAACTTTTAAACTGCTGTTTTGAATCTGGTTCTGGTCAATTTTATCACTGCGCTCCATATTTTCCACTATCAGTTTACCCAGAGATGCTAGGAGCAACCAGGCAACATCATTATTTTCCTTATTTTTCCACAATTTCTCAAATGTTTTATATATGGAGTTGCTAAATTCCTTGCTCCTCATAAGAGACGAGTTAGGTGAGTCAAATGTATCTATCTTCATAATTACATCAAATAGTCTGCATCAAGGATTATCATTCCTCTTCATGCCACCAGGAGAGCAGTCAGTAACTCTAGGGTTCATTGGGTTGGAGAGCTGGCTCCAGAAACTACCAAGCCCACTAAAGATATTCATCCTTTCAATTCTGTTTCTTTAGAACCACTCCTGGTACCAAAGTCTGTATTAGTCAGTGTTCTCTAAAGAAACAGAAGCAACAGGACGAATATATAGCTATATACAATTTATTGATTTGCTCACATGACAGAGCTCAAGTATTCCAACAGTAGCAGCAAAGAACTGGAGAGGCTGAGAATCCAGGGAACTGCTCAGTCTGCAAGGCTGGATGTCTCAGTAGTCCCAATCTGGTGCTGGAGGCCCGATGGATTCCAGGAGACCTGCCAGTCTCAGTACATGCTGGGATCCAAAGGGTTGATCACAGCAGCAAGACAAACTCACCAGTGAGAGAGAGGCAAGCCACAGGAAAAAAGGCAGTATACTTTTCTTTAGGAATCTCATAGTTACCACAATGACTCTGTATGTTCATAATTCACAAGCAGTTGCCTATGTTTTGAAGACTTCCCAATCCCTCTCTACTAATTTACCACCTATCATCCTTTACATGTTATTTTAAGGATGTATTGGTGGCCCAAATTTGGCTCCTTCATTTAAATTCTCCACATTTTGTGCTTCTTTTGTTTTTATAACCGCTAAAATTTCACATTATTTAAACAAATTAATCATGCTGCAACTTACTGTAAACTCTGATTAAAAACAATATTTTCATTCCCTATTAAACAACCAGAATCAAGTACTGCATGCTAAATTCAGAAACATTCAATACTAATTTCTCAAGTACTTAAATGTTTGTGTAACTGAATTGATTTCTTTGAATCTATACTTCTAATCAACAATATTTTAATGAAAATTCAATTACTTATAATGTATCAGATTCACAATTTTATCTCATTTAAAATTCATACCACACAAGAAAATCATGTGACAATGACTAGATTTATTTAAAATTCACACCACACAAGAAAATCATGTGACAATGACTAGATTTATTCTCATTTTGCTGTTTAGGAACCTGAAGTTTAGAAGAATTATGACATTCCCCTTAATCCATTAAAAAGGAATAAAGTAAGACCAAAGCTCAGAAATAAATAAGGCCAGAGCTTCTAAACCTCTACTTAAGCAGAGAGTCACTACATTGCATTTTTAATTTGTTTATTTTCAGAAGGCTTAAGTTTGCTTTTCTTCATTGTTTTCTCCTCATCAAGAAATACTCTAGGGGTGATAATTATGAAATGTTGTCATCTGGACACACATGCCTATAAAACTCATGAACTCAAAACTATGATTCCCTCAATAGGGCCTGTATAACAGCAAGCAAATAAAAATTAAGGCTCTGATTTTCTACTGGTAAAACTCCTTATTGTGGAGCAATTGACAGGTGATTTTCTACTGGTAAAACTCCTTATTGTGGAGCAATTGACAGGTGATAGTGGCTTGGAGAGGGTGTTACAGCTACAGGTAGGTTTCTCATGTTCCCCTGCATGGTTATACAACCATGCAAATATCTGAATGATTATAAAATTTAAAAAACAAAAACCATGAAGTTGTAAGGGAGATGTTTTAGGAAAATGGGGGAACTTTGAAGAGCAGATAAAGCCATGTTTTACTGAATACCTCTATGAAATTATCAAGAAAAAAATACCAAAATGGATATTAGTTAATATTTAGAAGTAGTGTCAACATTCTAACGTATTGGAGTTATTTTTCCTTAAAATGAAGCAGTAAACTTTTCTCTCTTAATGAATTATAACAGCATGTTTAAAAGTCACCTAGAGCAAATGCTTTATTTTATTTAAATTACTACATTAATTTAAAAAAAAACTAAGAATACTCATCTTTAATATTTTAAAAACTGCGCCACCAACAGAGTCTTTTTCTACTTTGAGAAAGTTTTATTATAAAATATTTGAAGTAAATCATATGAAATCTCCTTTCTTGTGCAAGATGTGTTGAAAATAATGTGTGGCCACACACATTTCTTGGAAAGAAATAAAATAAATCATGGAGATGAAGATATTACAAAAGACAGCATGACTCCTTCATCACGTTCATGTAAAAGAAATAGGTGCCAATGTCCTATGCAATCACTTTACCTTATTGCTGCATCCCATGCATTTCTAAATAATGGAAAATGAATGAATCTCATGTTTCTGCAACAGCAGCAGATGAGAAATTGCTGAAAAAAAACGTTCTATCCTACTTATTTCTTCTTTTAAAAATATTTCTCTCATTTTAATTATATGTATATATGTAATTGTCTGTGTGTGGGTCTGTGGAAATTGAGTTCAGTGTTTATGGAAGCCAGAAGAGATTATCAGAACCCTGAAGCTGCAGTTAAAGGTGATTAGATGTAAGGAGCCAGTTGTGGGCACTAATTATCAAACCCTGATCCTCTGCAAAAGCAGCAAGTACTCTTAAATATTCAATTATCTCTCTAGGCCTTACATCCACCTTCTTTTTAAAAAATATTTTATTTATTATTTATTATTTTATATTTATAAATGTATTGCCTGAATGCATGTAAGTGCATCTGTGTCAAGGAATGCACACAGAGGTCAGAAGAGGGAGTTCAGATCCCTTGGTACTGCAGTTATAGATGGTTGTTAGCTGAAAAACCTGCTATGTGCGTGAAAGGATCATACCTCAGTCCTCTGCTACAACATATTTAAACATTTAGCTATCTCTCCAGTTCCACATCCACCTTCATGACAGAACTAGTAAAGCATTTTTCTTTTCATACTTTTATTGATGATTTGTGTATTTCACACATTATCTTTCAGTCTAATTTAGACACATTCCCATCTCCCTGCCCCCTACCCTACCCCTGTTAATGGCTTCTGACATACATGTTTTATGTCTTTCTCTCAGTCTTTCCAAAGTTTTTGACTGCAGAGGCTTGTTGTTTGGGGTAGAATTTAGCTGTATAAGTCAGTTCTTGGACCCAGTCTTTATGCTGTTTTTGCTCCCTTCCCTTTGTATTGCTACAACATAGGCCTATATATCCATCACATGTCTCTCAAAATTATGACCCCTGAGTATAAATTGTGCATTAATTCCAAAATATGTTTAGGGAATTTACATTTTCCACTTTAATTTTATATTACTCTAAAACATGAATACATACCTTCCACCCACATACGATAATTACCAAGTCTGAAAATAAGTGGTAGGTGAATTCTGGAGCCTGTTAAGAGATTCACGTTATAGTAACACAGTTGCTTTCAGATAAAAACAAGTATAACAATAATGCTGTTCACGTTGCTTTTCAACTGGAGATTTGGAGTTAGCATCCACGAATGAGGGGAATCCATTAGCTGCTTGTTTTTCTAGGACTGTGTTACTTCACTTAGCATAATGATTTCAAGTTTTACCCATTTAACTGAAAATTTCATAATGTCATCTTTCTTTATCACTGAGTAGAACTCCATTGTGTAGAAGTACCACATTTTTGTCATCCAGTCAACTGTTGAGGGGCATTTGGGTTGGATCCAGCTCTTTGCTACTATGAAGAGTGCTGCAACAAACATAGATGTGCCTGTATCTTTGTGGTAGTATGAGACTTGTCGATATATACCTAGGAGTGGTATGATTAAGTCAGGTGGAAGGCTCATTTTCAGTTTCTTAAAGACTCTCCACACTGCTTTCCACAGTGGTTGTGTGAGTTTACAATCCCAACAGCAATAGATGAGTGTTTTCCTTTCCCTACAACCTCTCCAGAATTTGGTGTCTTTTGTTTTCTTGATCTTAGCCAGTCATATCCGAGTGAGTGAGATGATATTTGAGAGTGGTTTGAATTTGCATTTCCTTAATTATGAACAATGTTGAACAATTTTAAGATATTTTTCACCCATCTTTACTTCCTCACTGGTGAAGTATCTGTTCAGCTCTTTACTCCATCTTTTGAGGATGTCGTTTGTTTTCTTATTTTTTTTTTGTATGTGTATGAATGTACTGTCTGCATGTAGGTCTGTGCACCGTGTTGTGCAATGTCTCTGAGATCAGAAGAGGGTGTCAGATTCCCCTGGAACTAGAGTTAAAGATGGTTCTTAGCCAACATGTGGGTGCTGGGGATTGAACTTGGGTCCTCTAAAAGAGAGGTCAGCACTCTTAAACGCTAGGCCATCTCTCCAGCCTAATTTCTTTGTTTCTTGAGTAGTCTATGTATTCTGAATATTAATGCTCTGTCAGATGTATCACTGGTGAAGGTTTCCTACCACTCTGTGGGGATTCTCTTCACTTCCTTGATTGCTTCTTTCATTGTACAGAATCTTTTGAGTTGATGAGGTCCCGTTTGTCAACAGTTGACCTTATTTCCTGTGCTGCTTGTGTCTGATTTAGATAGTCTTTTCCTACACCTATCTCTCCCAAGTTGCTGTCAATTTTTTCTTCCTTCAGGGTTTCAGGTTTCAGATTGAAATCTTTGATCCACTTGGAGTTGATTTTTGTACAGGGTGAGAAGTAGGGGTTTAATTTTGTTCTTCTACAAATGGTGATCCATTTTTGTCAGCACCATTTGTTGAAGAGCTATCCTTTCTCCATTGAGCATTCTTTGTCCCTTTATCAAATATGAGGCTGCTGAAATTGTATGACCTCAAGTTTGGATCTTCAATTTTGTTCCATTGATCAGTGGGTCTGTTTTGTGTCAGTAACAGGATGTCTTTATGACTATAGCTCTGTAATATAGCTTGACGTCTGTTAAAGCTCTCTCCCCTGTATTGCACTTTTTGCTCAGGGTTGCTTTAATTATTTGGGGTCTTTTGTTTTCCCCTATGAATTTAAGGGTTTTTTCCAAATCTGTGAAGAAACTCATGGGGATTTTTATTGGGATTGCGTCGAATCTGTATATTAATTTGGGTAAAATGGACATTTTTGCTGTATTAATTTTTCCAATCCATGAGTATGGGAGGTCTTCCCATCTTTTGATGTCATCTTAAATCTCTTTCTTTAGGGGTTTAAAATTTTTGTTGTACAGATCTTTGGTGTCTTTGCTTAGGTTTGTTCTCAGGTATTTTATTTATTTTGAGGCTATTGTGAGTGGGAAGGTCTTCTTATATTCATTTTCCAACTGTTTATTGTTGGTGTAAAGAAAGGCTACTGATTTTTCTAGGTTAGTTTTGTATCTATCCACTTTACTGAATCTCTTAATCATTTTTAGGCATTTTTCTGGTGGAGTTTTTAGCATTCCTTAAGTAAACTATCTTATCATCTGCAAAAAGGAATAGCTTGACTTCCTTTTTTCTGTTTAGTACTCATTTAATTTCTTTCTCTTATCTTATTTCCGTAGCAAGTTTTTCAAGCAGTAAGTTGAAGAGGAGAAATGATAAGGGGCAGCCTGGCCAGGTCCCCACCTTTAAAGGGAAAGCTTACAATTTTTCTCCATTTAAGATGATGTTGGCAGTGGGTGTGATCATATTAAGGAATGCTCCCTTCAGTCCAATTCCCTCTAGGACTTTAAGCATGAAGGGATGCTGGATCTTTTCAAAGTATTTTTCTTCATTAATTGAGATGATCATGTGTTTTTTTTTCTTTCAGTCCATTTATATGTTTTATGATATTTATTGATTTATGTATGTTGAAACATCACTGCATCTCTGGTATGAATCCAATTTGATCATGATGGATGATCATTTTGATGTGGCTTTATATGTGATTTGCAATTATTTTCGTGAGAATATTTGCATCTAAGTTCATTAATGAGATGGGTCTACAGCTTTTTTTGGTTTTATCTTTGCCTGGTTTGTGTATTAGAATGATGCTGGCTTCATAGAAGTAATTTGGGAGATTTCTCTCTGTTTGTATCCTTCTGAAAAGTTTAAGTATTAATGGTTTTCAGACCTCTTTAAATGTTTTATAGAATTATGCTGTGAAAACATCTGGGCTTGTGCTTTCTTTAGTTGGGAGGATTTTTATTACATCTTCAGTTTCCTCAAATATTATGCATCTGTTTAAACTGTCTATCTCTTCTTGTTTAAGCTTTGTTCATTTCCAAGATTTCAGGTATTCATCCATTTCTCTTAGGTTTTCAAATTTAGTACAGTATAGCTTTTTGAAGTATTCTTGTATGATTGTCTGGATCTTTCATTTGTCTCTTGTGATGTTTCCCCTTTCATCATGAGTACTATTGATTTGGATTTGCTAGCTCTTTCTTTTGGTTAAATGGGCTAGAGGTCTGACTATTCTGTTTATCTTTTCAAGGTACCAGCTTTAGAAAAGCATCTTAAGAATCAGAAATCACTCAATAAATGAGGCGTTTCCAAATTTTAGTGTAATGTATGTTAGTATCCACCTGTTAAATAAAAAAATTTTGAATAAAGACAATGGTTGATGTGCCACATATATAGTGAAGGATGTTCAGACAGGAAATTTACTCCATGTTTTTGATCACCTATTTCCCTTTAAAAGAAAGGAATACTGTTTGAGAATAACATTGTCTCTCTGGGTGGATAGAGTAAAACTTTGTACCTGAGAGTGTGTAAGAGAGCAGGTGGTATGTTTACCTTTTTATGGCAAAGCTAAACAATTTTAGGTGTCATTACTATTAACTAATGGAAAGTTTGTCTTTAGTGACGCAGATGTCTTTTTTCACTTGTTCGACAGCTGTCGAACAAAATAAACAGGGAATTAAGTAAAATTCACAATAAGTCTTCCAAGGATTTCCTTCCAGTTTAGAAAAGAATTAAATTTATATTAGATTACTTTAGATTTCAATAAATAGTGTTATAGTTGGAAAAAGAAACTGAAAGTTTAACAAGGTCATTTGATAATGGTTTATTCAAACTTAATTTGACTTTAATTACTCCAAAATAAGTTTTTTAGCATATTCATAACAATAATAATTGGATTTGGAGTGTAGTGATAATATCTATTAAAGAGTAACTTTAAAGTAGCTTAAATGTAACTTTACATTACATTTTATATGAGTTCAATATATTTTATAACTGCATAAATAATTGTGGTGGTATTTTTGCAATGTGTGTCCTTTTGAATAATGAATGCCTTACTAAGGTGGACACAAATTAACAATTTAAGGAATCTGACTGTGACAGATTTTGTATAATTTTCATTGGATACAATGAAGTATTTTTCAGGTAAAACTCTACACTTACTTTTCGAACATTAGCAAGTTGGAAAGTGACTCTAGAAATTATACTTAGAAACAAGTTTTCCCCCATTAAATCATGGTTTTTCACTTTTTGTTGCCTAAGGATGGAATCTTCTTGGATAGTGTTTCCCAGCGCAGCCTTACAACCACCTAAGTTGTTTTCAGAGTGCAGAATTCTGAGACCAATGCAGAGAAGTTATTCAGATGCACGGAGTACATTTTGCGAATGATTGCTGAAGGCCATTTTTTTCCTTTCACAATACTTCTCAGTATTATGCATCCATTTTATTTGACTGACTTGTTAAAAAATCACAAACAGCTCCTTTGTGTGAAAAGAGGTTTTGTATGACTCAGATTGGTAAATTTGTATTCAGAGCTTAGTTAAATATATTTCATATAAATAGCTTTCATACAGATATATTTTCTAATAAAGAAGGAAGAAATGCCAAACTATTTAGACATCTATGGTTTTATCTCAGTGGAATAACACTTAGCAAACTAAAGGCCAAAACAAAAAAGAAACAAACTTTGTAGGAGAAATCTGAGTGAAATCACATTAAAATTAAAAGCAAGAAGGGAGTTTTAGTGAGTGGATGAATTGAAATACATAAATTATACTGATCTTTGTATGGACAAACATTGAAAATATAATTCAGAAGAAATTTTTTCTGGCATGAATGGTTTTAGGAGTTGCATTTCAGAAAACAAAGTGAAAGCCTGCCTATTTAGCTTAAAGCTCTTCCATTATTTCAGAAAAGCTTGAGTTTAGGAGTTCTTGACCTGGAATCTCAATACCACCAATGAGCCCATGAAATTTCCGTGAGGTAAAAATGGCTTAATTTCACGTAAAAGCTAGTGGTTATTTGATTTTTCTTTTGCCTAGAGTTGGAGAGAATTGTTCATACTTCCCATCAATTTCTCAAAAATATCTGTGTTCTATGAATAAAGAAAGAAAATTCCTTTCACTTCCTTAAGTTTCCTTTGTTCTCTATACTAATGGAAGGGACTTCATTGATTTCCCTAAGGGCAATAGCTAGTAGAAAGCTAAGAAGAAGGGAAAATTGCCCCAGGATTAAATGATACATTATATCAAAATACTCTTTGGGTCCTGGAACAATATGGTCTCTTCCCTAGCCTTCTCTATTCCTGCTTTCTGAACACAGAGAAACAGCAGAAATAAAAGACTGAAACTCGTGCACTGTACTTGGCAAAGATTTGTGAAAATAAATCAAAAACATAAGTATAACTAGCATAAGACTACTTGCCTTCACCATCTCAGGTACATAAAGCTTATTTTAATCTTATTTTTTTTCTTTTTTTTCCCTACCTTGAACAATTTTTCTTTAGACTCTAAAAGTTTGTTTTGAAAGCATTAAGGAAATGGTGATTCACTTCTTTATTTTTATTAAAGCAAGAAGTTACTATACATGAGTTCTTCAGAGACATGAGTCATCCTCATATAATAAAAGAGTCTGTATCTATCTAGGATGACTTCTCCAGGATCCTATCATTGGAACACGAGTCTGATTGGGGAAAGAGATTGTATATTGAAGTCAAATATAGAGTGGAATCTAGTGTGAAAGCAAAAGGTCTGTTAAAAGAGATAAAAACAATAATATTTAACATGATATTTAGAAAATGTCTCATACAGTTTTATCATTTTATTGGAAGACTAACCGATGTAAAATAACGACAGATCACTGTATATGGTTCCCCTATGAAGCATGACTTCTGGGATGAAAAATATTTGTTTTCATTTTATATGGCTGTGACCCAAATAAATACAATCTGTTGTATAGCTAACTATTGATTGTAATCATCTTAATAGTGCTACATATGGTTCTAGTCAATAATGATGTGGTATATGTCTGGAAATATCCCTCAGAAGAGCCCTTGCCAAGCAAGCACAAGGTACTGGTTTTCATCTCCAATATCACCAATCTTAAAAAAGAATCTGCTATCATATATCATTGGTATGAGAATTTGTTTGCATTAAGTAGATCATTAATTCAAAATTAATTTTTATTTGTTAAAAAATTGCCAACTGTGTACTATTTAAGATAAATTAAAGATGACATCATGACTTTGCAGGTAAATGGATGAAACTAGAAGAACATTATTCTAAGTAAAGTAATACAGTCCCAGAAAAACAAACAAGGTATAGTGTCCCTCATTTATGCATGCTAGCTAAATCTTTTTTTATAAGGCAAAGTGGATAATTACTTTTTATTTCTTTGCTTTTTAGAGAATATAATACTTGATGTTACTCATCAACTTGCTATGTAAAATAATATTGTTGGATTTCCTGCATACAATTATACTATCAAAATGGGAATCCCTACACATGTTTTGGAATTAACCTATAGCTTATTTTCAGACATCATATTTTTGGTATATGTGGGGCATGTATATATGTATATTTTGGATTTATACAAATTGGATGGAAAAACAACACGGAAGACTAGGTAAAAGAACTGACTGAAACAGTAAACTTCTGGCCAAAACAATAAGCTTCTTCATCAAAAATTTTAAAAAAGACTGAGAAAGATGCAAGACACGTATGGCAGAATGCAGGAACTCAGGCGGGTTGGGAAGTAAGGAAGGGGGAATTGGTCTAAATGTATTCAAGAATGAAATACACAAAGCTTCAATAAAAATATTTTATAGAAAATGATAAGTTGAGCAAATAAAAATGTGCCATTTACAGAAGATGTTATGAAGTACAAATTGAAACATTTGTATTTAGTTCTATTATTAAGAGTTGCAATGGGGGCTGGAGAGATGGCCTCAAGGTTAAGAGCACTGACTGCTCTTGCAGAGGATTCAGGTTCGATCCCCAGCACCCACGTGATGGCTGAGAACCGTCTTTAACTCCAGTTCCAGGGGAATCCAACACCCACTTCTGACCTCCGCGGCATTGCACGACACGGGTGCACAAACCTATATGCAGACAGTACATTCTTACACATATAAAAATTTTTAAAAAGTTGCAATGCTTGACATCTTAGTATGTTCAAGAAGAAATGTTATCAATTAGATGTCACGTATGAGAGCACCTTAATTTCAGTTTGAGTTTCAGATTAAATTTGAAATAAATTTTACTACATATGGGACTCAAGAATATACAAAACTAGATCAGGGAGTACTGACAGTAGCTGGTAAGGAAGATCCAGTAAATTTGATCAACTTCTCTTCAGAAAAAAGTTTTAAATTGACTAAGTGATTAAATGGGATAAAAATTTTGGGAACAAGGATTTCATGCTGTCTCATGTTTTCAAACATAAACCACTAATCACTATTTCTTTCACTTTTGAAAAATTCAGATCTTGAAAATTACATTGATAGATAACATAAGAATTTAAGTATGTTAACACTATTAGAAAATTGATCATCTAGAGCTCAAATGACTCTTTGCATTGCACTCAACCTTCCTTTTTAGAAAGTCTTGCTAATTTATCATTAAAAACCAACACTGTTATATCTTGTTGATAGCAATAAGATATAACAAGCAATGATAATCTTGGAACATATTTATTTTCATCTTTCTATTTTTTTTTTTACAAAACAGTATTTATTATTTATATTTTATGAGATTGAGTGTTTTGCCTGCCTGTGTGTGTAAATATACCCATGTCCTGCAACACCCTAGGAGGTCAGGAGAAGGCATTGGATTCCCCAGGAATTGGAGTTATGGAGGATTGTTAGCTGCCATGTGTATCCTGGGAATGGAACCTGGGTCCTATGTAAGACCAGCCAGTGTCCTTAATTAACCACTGAGTCATCTTTCCAGCCTTATTTTCTGCTTTATTCCCCCTACTACTCCACATCTATGGCTGACTTTCACTATTTCAGTCATATATCCTTAAACTCAGCTATGTAGAATTTAGGCATAAATCAGAATCGAGTTCGAAATCTGGCCAATAATTAGGGAATTTTAGGGAGGCATACTTTTGGTCATAATGTACATTTTCAAAACTAGATATTATGTTAATATTTCAATATAATTTTATCATAATTTCAAATTCCATGGTATACTTCTCAAATAATGTTGCCTTAGTTGTTTGTTTACTTAAAGAAATGGGAAAATGTAATATACCTTTGCACAGGCAAAAGATGTTTCATGGGGCTGGAGAGATGGCTCAGAGGTTAAGAGTAGTGGTGCTCTTGTAGCAGACCCAGATTAATTTCCAAGCATCCATGTTGTGGTTAACAATCATCTGTAACTCCATTTCCAGGGGATCCAATGCCCTCTTCTGAGCTGTGTGGGAAGTGCAAGACATGGTTGAAATTAAATACATTCAGGCAATACACTCATACAAAGAAAATAAAAATAATAAATAATTTTTTTTAAAAAGATGTTTCTTTCAGTACCATCTATTTTCCATTATTACAAACAATCATTGTCTTCTTTATGCATTATTGACACATTGAGTTAATTGCCATTTTATGATTTCTTTTTTTCACTATTTTCCTTATGCTGGAAGTATTTTTCCACAGATCTCAAGTTCATAGATCCAAAATAAAAGGAAATGTCTTTTCATTCCTTCATTGTTAAAGCAGGTGTCCGTTGTCTTAGACCAAATCTGAGAACACCCACTGCAGGTGAACAAATGACCCAGTGTCTACTTTCTGTATTTTCTACCTTAATCTTCTAAGCAGTATTAAAGAGTAAGACTGATCCTTTTTGTTGCTGATTTTCCCCCTTGGAACCCCACTTTTGAATTACCCTCTAGTCCATAAAATGGAGACATTGCATTCAAGCACAATGGAGACCTTCTGAATATATATGAAATAAACTGGACACAGAGTAGAATCAGGAAAAAGACAAATATAATGAGACTTGCTCTCATTTGTTCAAATGTCTTTCCTGTTTATGTCAGACATCTAAAGGGTTTTCTGAAAAAGGCAAAAGAATGTTGAAATCTGAGTAGAAAATAATAATATAAAGGCAGATATTTTACAAAAGTATGACCTGGGGCTGGAGAGATGGCCTAGCAGTTAAGAGCGCTGACTGCTCTTGCAGAGGATCCGGATTCGATCCCCAGCACCCACATGGTGGCTGAGAACCGTCTGTAACTCCAGTTCCAGGAGAACTCCAGTTCCAGGAAACCTCCAGTTCCAGGGGAATCCGGCGCCCTCTTCTGACCTCCGCGGCATTGCACGACACGGGTGCACAGATTTATATGCAGACAGTACATTCATATATATACAAAAATAAATAAAATTAAAAAAACAAAACAAAACAAAAAATGTATGATCTGATAATAATATATCTCTTAGGGAAGGACAATGTAGCCATTTTGAGTTTCATGAGACCTTTTTTTTTTTTTTTTTTTCAACTTTCACTCTTTTGCCCAAAGTATTTGTCTATTTTCCTCTTCCTGTGATAAAACTCAAACCAAAGAAGTTTAAGAGAGAAATGGTGTATTTTGCTTCACAGTTCCAGGCTAGAGTCCATCATGGTGGGGAAGTCATAGCAGCAAGGTTTTCAGAGAGCTTATCACATAGCTTCTGTAGTCAAAAAGCAGAGAGACTTCAGGGTGCTGCTCCATTCCATTTATGTAGTCGAGAATTCTTGTCAAGGAATAGTACCACCCTCAGTGGACAGGTCTTCCAACCTGAATTAAAGTACTCAATATAATACCCCAGGTTAAGATTAAATATACATCTTGCAGGTGATTCTACATTTTGTTAATACCCTGTCACAGTATTCTATAACGAAACAATGTTCTCATATCCATGGTGACAGGTTGTATTCACTAATGGGCTTGTTTTTAACCTATTTTATTTACCCCAATATGCATAGTTCTTAGATTAGTTTCTTTTTAATGTTTTTTTTTATTGTTAATTTTATTTATTTCTGTATGTGTATGAATGTACTGTCTGCATGCAAGTCTGTGCACCCGTGTCGTGCAATGCCGCGGAGGTCAGAAGAGGGTGTCGGATTCCCCTGGAACTGGAGTTCTCCTGGAATTGGAGTTTCAGACGGTTCTCGGCCGCCATGTGAGTGCTGGGGATTGAACCCGGGTCCTCTGAAAGAGCGGTCGGCACTCTTAATCGCTAGGCCATCTCTCCAGCCCCAGATTAGTTTCTTAATATATAGATAGTCCATAAATGAATGAATCATACATAAATGCATTACTTTCTCATTGTTTTTACCATCATTACAAAATTATTTTACTCATTTCACATAAAACAAACAGAAAAATATGTATTTATGAATTGAATACTATTCTACATTGGGGCTTACATATGAGCTTCCTGAACAAAAGTGACAGAATAAGTATTCAACATAATTGTTGGCAGGCTCAGCCTATGTTTATAAAAAAAACCCAGTAAGTAATGACTTTGAAAAATTAAAGTGAATTGAAGGTCAGTGTATTGGTGGATGAGACTTAGAGAATCACAAATGATGTACTGGATGACTCAGCAGCATTGTGTGGGTGGCCATTCATCATTGTGAGAATATCTGAGAGGCATAAATGTGATTAATTTAAATCTACAATTTTTGATATTTAAAATCATATATCATATTTTATTGATCAGACTTTTTTTGAGTAAGGTTCATTGCAAATGATTAAAAATCAGAAACACAAAGAAAAAATCTTCTCATATAGTTTATTTTCTTACTTGTTATTTGAAGAAATAAGTCATTATTTAGGTACTATTTTTTCCTGATACACCGTGTTTAAAGATTTTAAATAGTATTACAAGGATTTTCATAATTATTAGAAGTCAGTTTTACTCAGAAATTCAGCTAAAACATACATTTAGTGTTCTTTCATTGATTTTAAAAGTTTCATATT
This sequence comes from Rhizomys pruinosus, assembly GCA_009823505.1. Lineage (NCBI taxonomy): Eukaryota > Metazoa > Chordata > Mammalia > Rodentia > Spalacidae > Rhizomys > Rhizomys pruinosus. The sequence goes on along the minus strand of VZQC01001128.1, from coordinate 222,619 downwards.
TTAAAATACAACTATTTTTAAACAAATCACATTATTTAATTATCCCAAACATTTCACTTTTGTGAATCAAATTTTCAGGTATTTTTTGATGAAATAATATAACTAAAAGTTAAATTAAATTTGCATTCTACAATGTCATTTATTTTCTGCAAAACCTCAAGCCTCCTCAAGCATGGGGTGCTTGAATGAAATATCCTATGTATATCTTTCCAGATCTCATGATATTGCTTAAATGTAACTGTGGATAAACTCTTGCTATCTTTTATCTGTGGCAATTATCTTTACTTTTGAGGTGAAAGGTTCAGCTTATGCTTTTTTTTATCCCTTATAATTTTGGATTACAAAATACATTTACTTTGACCAGTGTAAGACAATAAAAGTCATTTTTACAAGTTGCGTGCAGTTTGAAGAAAAAAAGCTGCACTAGTAAATACATAAGTGATTTTTAAAAGAAGTATTTTCTGCGCTGGAGAGATGGCTAAGTTGTTAAATGCCGTGACTCATCTTTCAGAGGTCATGGTTTAGATTGCCACATCCACATGGCAGCTAGCAACTGTCCTTACCTCCAAATCAGGCACCCTCTTCTTATCTCCACCTCATTGTAGCACATTGGGTACACTCCCATATATACAGATAATACATTCATACATGTAAAATAATAAATAAAATATAAAAAGTAAAAGAAGGGTTTTATGCCAGGAATATACAATATTTTTGAAGTGTATACAAATATTAGGAAAATATGATACAAACTATCATGTCATAAAATGTTCAGAGATTTGTGGTGAGGCCCACTTGATCCTAGGACAACCCATGTGGAAAGCAGTTGCAGGAAAGCACTCCACGTGGAAGCATGTCGAGGTTCAAATGCAGAGAAAGATTTTATTCCAAGATGTCTGCTTAAATTATCCATCATTACTCAGTTCTCAGGGCCGAATGTTAAATCTTTTCATCACTACACCCCACCCCATGGGTGTGGCCAAGGAGTTACCATTGGCTTAGAATGCTACCCATCTTAACTAAGATTTCCCACAATAAAATAGCTACCTCCCCCACCTCTTGTAGTTGAAATGTACTTCTGGGTAATGTTAAATGGGAATTATTGTTTCTCTCCCACTATGAACAATAAAATAAATATTATGATAAGTGATATTAAAAAATTAGTCTGCAACTTCAGCAGTGATATTCTCAGGCCCTTGTTGAACATTCAACATGAAAAATTGTTGGATATGCCTGCCAGTATTCAGATGAATTATATCATCAAATAAGGTACTCTAATTCACAAAGAGAATATAAAATTTCTCTTGACATTGTGTGATATGTTGGCAGAGGATGGAAGAAAGGAGGAAGGACAAGGAAATCTGAACTTTCCTGTTTCTTTTGTGAAATAATATGAAAAGTCATCTCCCAAATATAACAGGAGAGATGAACATCTTGGGTTTGGGTAGGTGGTAAAAAGTTCAATTGATCTCTTACAGGAATAGATGATGTATTGATAGGTTCTTGGTGCTTCAGTTCTTAGAAACACATGGAATGTATAAGATGAAAGTATGGGGGTTGTATATGTGTAGATTAAAGGAATTTTGATAATCATTTAAGTAATTATATCCACATCAAGTAATTTACCTCAAATCCTTACAAATTTCCTTTGTTAATATAATGTCTAAAAATACAAAAAAAATTAAAAATTATCAGTAAAATAACTCATTGTTAAGAGTATATGTTTATGTTGGATAAGGAGCTATATTCAAATTCCTAGAACTACACAAAATAGAATTTTCTATAGAGAGATATTTGAAGTATAGAACTTAAGAGCATAGTCAAGGCAAAAATGTATTAAGTATCTATTAATAAGTACGGGTAGAAGAATGATATGGTGGATTAAGGTGTTTGGTGATTTCTAAACTATTTGTAATAAAATATTTACTTTGTACTTTTACAACCCACAAGGAAATATATCGGTTAAAGCCAACTTTATTCATTTTCATTGACCCAAAGATACTGTCATATAACTCTTTCTTCTTGTACATTCCTGGTAACAAAATCTCTTACTTGACAGTTTAGTGTCATCACTTCAAAATCAACAACAAAAGGGGAAAGCAATCCTTAATAGCACAGCAAGTGTATTGGTGTTTCATGCTTTGAGACTAAGACTCTGATTTTCATCTTGCTCTATACCCTGTGGAGCTGAACCAAACCTATAATTCCCATTAACTTCAAAAAGAACTCTTAGATCACTGCATCAGGGGTATAGAACAAGAAATCAAAACCAAGAAGACTTATTTAAAAAAAAAAGAAAGGAGAAAGAATGAAAGAAATATAAATCTTCTTATTCCTAGCAAGATTATTTTCACTTTATGACTGTAAGTTTTTGTTGTTCGGTTCAGAGATTAGTGGAGTTTACTATTATCATTATTATTATTATTATTATTATTATTAATAGGTGCATTGTTTCTACATTTTGATCTATGCAGTAGTTGCAACAAAAAGTAAGTGGGATAAAAATTAATTATCATAGATGCCAATTCAGATATTTTAAAAAGTTGTCACAATTTAATGGTCCCTCGCAGAAAATAACATTTATGACAATGGCAATGGATCATTTTTTTTCAGATTCTTCTGTCAGACAATGATACACTTAAACTAAATATTTGTTATATGTTTATATATCTGAGAAAAGATAAAATCTGCCCAGACCTTCATACTGGAATATCATTTAAGCATTTGAATAATCCATGGAAATGTCTGTTCTTGTGATAAACCTGTTCTAAGTTAATATTGAGGACATAATCTAGTAAATTCTTTGCAATATTTTAACCTACATATGTATATGTCTCCCCTGGATGTGATGACATCAAACATCAGTTAATTTTGCTTATTTTATGATAATAATTTGTAGTGGATAAAGGCCATTATTTTGGTAGTGACAGGTTTAAATAGCTTGAACTTGAAGGTTAGAGTAAAATTAAGTGATATGAATGGATAAAGGAAATAGTTTGAAACTCAAAGTGACATGACTAGGTAATAAAGAAAATTGAAATTAAGAAATAAAGACAAGTGGAGAATGTGTCCCAAGGTTTCCTATGGTCCTTTAAGGATTATATAAAAATAATGTATGAAAAGTACAACTAAGAATCAGAGTACTTGATAAAATTAACTACTGTTTTTTTTTTAATTTCAAAGAAATGTTCTAATTGAGAACTTGACATTTGTTTTGAACAATATAGATGTTTGTCTTAAACTGATACATAACATGAAAGCTGTATTTATCACTGGATACCATGTAAATTGGATGCATGTGGTGAAAGATAAAGGTTGTCTCTTCTTATGAAGTTATTTCTATTATATTCAACTTTTCTCAAATGAGTGATGATATTCAAAGAGTGATACATTAATAAATGAAGGTGAGGCCTTGATTTACTGGGATTTGAATCCATACTTGACAATGACAACAGATTATTGAGAATTCAGGCAACCCTGTCCATCATATTTCATGGCTGGGGCCATTCCCACCTTGGCTGGGGAGCTGAGAATGGAATTTTAACTGCATTTCCTTGTGCTTAATAGGCTAAAGTCAAAAGGTCATAGTCTGCATTCAGATATGCATGAAGAACTTCCAACTAGAGTTACTCCTGTATATCCGAGTTTAGTTAAAATACTCGAACTCCTTGGCATTGTTAAATAATATGTTTTCTTTTAAAATATTTTATGTGCATGCATAAGAGTGAAATGGTCTGTGGAAAATAATAAAAAAAATCATCCTTTTGGTTAAAAATTGTCTTTCAGATTCCAAAACTTAATGGGGTATAGGTCATCAAATATTTTTTTAAATATTATGAATTTCTTTGGTGTCAATTGTAGCATTTCCCTGGTCATCTTATTGTTTTTGTAGTTCAGCTATAGGAATGTCAATACATTTTATCTTTCCAATTTTTTTTTATCTTTCCAGATTTTTACATTTTTTGATCTTTATAATTATTTTTGTTTCTATTTAATTAGTTTCTGGCCCTTTTTATACAAAAAAATCTTCCTAGATACTGGACTTGGCTTTGGATTCTTCTTGTTTTTCCATTTTATTTCTTCACATGATTAAGTTATTACTGCTTTTCTGGAATTTTAAGAATTTTTTTTTAATGTGACTCTCATTCCTGAGGATTGTCTGCCTTATTTCCATCCATAGCAATCCCCTTCCAACTCCACCCATGTTTTTACAGACTCCATCTCAATCACTTGTCCACTTTTCTCTCTCTCTCTCTCTCTCTCTCTCTCTCTCTCTCTATATATATATATATATATATATATATATATATATATCTATTTNGTATTGAATCTATTTAGTAGTCCTTATTGTGTGTACCTACTCATAAAGCTGTGCACTTGGAATTAGATAATTACTCAGGGTACTACTCACTGGAAATAACTGACTTCCTTCCATTTAGTGTTCACTGATTGCTTATTGCTTTTCATCTGGGCATGGAACCCCAAGAAACTAGATATCTCAACTGGTTTTGTCCTAAGATGAAGAGATATTTACACTACCATACTGTGGAGATTTCATTGATGTACCTTCCTTAACATAAATAGAACACATTAGTTAGCAGGGTGTATCTTGTCCTTCTTGCTGTAGCATTCTTGTCTCTCTGCCTCTAGTACTCTTTTGTTCTACTCCTTCATGGTGTTCCCTGAGCCTTAGGTGTGGAGGTTGTATTGTAGATATATCATATAGGGCTTGGCATTTCACAGACACTTTGTGTTTAACCTGTTGTAGAACTTTGAAAATTTCCACCATCTATTGCAGAAAGGAGCTTATTTGATGAATGTTGAGAGATACCCTTCTCTGTAAATATAAGTATATATATTGAGACTATAGAAATAAATTATATTGGTCCAGAGAAGTGAAATAAGTAGGTTTTCCTCGAGTTTCTATGGCAACTTCAGCAACGTGTAGTTGCTTATGTTTAGAGCACTGCACGTTTTCTTCCCATTGAGCTGACCTTTATTCAAATTAGACAAATATTGATTACCCTCAAGATAAAAATGAGACAATAACTTGAATCAACAGACCTTAACATAAGTGATAGAATGCATAAATTCCAGTTGGATGGCTATGGGAGAGGGTGCCAATGGGGACGGTGGTGTAAAATGAATAGGAGGTTGTGTATGAAATACACAAAAATCCAATTTAACATACATATGTATATACGGGGCTTCAGAGATGGTTCAGCAGTTAAGAATGCTTCATTAGTAGGATCGAAAAGTTACTCCTGGACGAACTGTCAGCCCATGAAAGGAAACAGCCAGAAAATTTCAGAGACCAAGACAACAGCTCCAGAGAAAGTAGACTGTTTCACTTCTCATCCACCTGTGCCCCTTTTCTAAGCCTAGGGAACAATCTGTGGAAGAGGGGGCGTGGTAGAATGTAAAGGCTGTGATTGGGGTGAATGGTGAAACTACAGCAATGTAGTCTGAACACTCATTTGATCAACTTGATTGAACAAACAACCTGTCACCCCCCAATGGATGGTGGGGCTGTGGGGGTTTGGGCACAACAGCCTGCAGATTGGTTTTGCATGAAGGATGCTTGTCTGTACTCATTATTTCATAAGATAATTAAAAAATAGAAAAAAATCAGTGAGAGAAAGAGCAAGACAGTTATAAGAGCAGGAATGCAAGTACATCATGTGATGAAGGGTGGGGGATGGGGGGGAAGAGAAAGGGAAATATGGCCTGATCGACCTATGAAAAATTTTTGTATAAAATGCACAAAGCACCAATAAAAATAAATGTGAAAAAAAAAAGAACGTGAAAAAAATACAAAAACACAAAAAGAAAGAATACGCTGCCGCTAGGTGCGATGGTGGCCTCATGCTTTTAATCCGAGCACTTGGGAGCCAGAGGCAGCTGATCTTTGTGAGTTTCAAGCCAGCCTGGTCTACAAGTGAGTTCCAGGAGCAGCGGGGAGCTGACCGGAAGACCCTTATACCTCTCGAAAAGACAAAAAAAAAAAAAAACCAACAGAATACTTACGAACAAACTTACTGGGACCTAAGCCATATGCAAGAAACCTGGTTCCTTCGTCAAAAACCATGCAATAGGAACTAAACAACTATCGGGGACGCTCCATTCCAAAGTAAAGCGACTCCACTTCTGAACTGAATGGGGAGGACACAACAGGTTGCAACTTACAACTATGCCGAGATACACTCAGAGTCCAATAAATAAAAGTAATAAATAGTGTCTCTACAACCCCCAAAATACAAAAAGAAAAAAATAGAGAAAAAAAATGTTTGGGTTGATGCGCAGTGTTGTGGGTCAATAGAAAGATTTTTACAGCAATGGGAGTTTCATGGACATTGATTGTCTTAACGTTGGGCAGCGTCCCAAAGTATGTTACCGAATACTATGGGAGATTCTTCCAAAGAGAAAATGCGTAGCGCCAGGGTGCCAGTTCCAAGAAGCAAGGGCTTAAAGGGACGTCCAGTCGAAAGGTGGGGAGATGTTTCAAATAATAAGAGGAGTCATCGGTCAATTCTGAGACGCAATCAGGGCTGGTGGAGCAACAGGCCGGGGATTATTTCACCAAGTATTGTGAGTTTGCAGATCTGGGGGGGGGATTATTTGTCCCAATAGTGGTGGGGGGTGGTCGTCTGCCTGGGAGATACAGAAATAATTTAACGTTGAAAGAAACTGAAGAAGAAGAAAGACCCTAAACATAAAAGGAAATGACAAGAGGGTTGAGTTAGATGAGAAAATTCATGCCCGATTTTGGGGGAAGGTCAAGATTGCAATGTCAAGAAGAAAAAGCAAAATATTAAGGCAGATTTTCTTGGAAATCGCTTATATCATCCGGAGTAATTTAGTTTGTTGTTTATTTTCCAACATATAGTTACGGTTCCATATCCGAAAAAAAACATGCAGGAATCCAAGAGAGAGAAGACACCAGGGTCCACAGGCAGAAAAAGAAACTAACAAATCAGACAATAATCTGTCAAGTTCCATAGCGTAATAGAGAACACACAATTTAGAAGTAACATAGAATGGTACATAATACCAAGGTTTTCCAATCACATATGTTAGTATTCACCACTCAGGTGATTATGTTTGAAATAACACAAGAGATTATGTAAAGCCATCTCATCTGTCCACGACGCAAAATGTAATACCAGTGGGTTGTCCGTGGGAGAACGAAGTTACAGGCAGTAAGAGCAAACGGATTGCACCAAACAGAGTAGGATTTGAAGTAACTTGTCAAGTTGACAGGTAAAAAAATGCAATCATGATCCCATCCAAGCTGCAATTAGACACGTCAACTACTCAAAATGCAAAGAGCCTTATAGGGTAAAAGACATAGGTGTCAATTTACTTATTACAAAATCGATGTGAGAAAAATATTTGACAGAAAGAGTAAGTGATTAATGGTGGAAGGGACCAATATTTCAAGCGCTGGTCACAAAGAAACAACCAAACCTAGATACCCTGGTGACGATCTCGGTCTTAACTTCCCTCAAATTGCCGCTCTCTAGCAAGCCTAAACACCATGATTCTTCATTCCTACTTCCACAACGTGGGCCATAGCGGTGATCTTATAGGGTGCATGAGAGCAATTTCTCCATTGAGAGTGCTAACAAGGTATTTTTATCACAGAGTTGGCTATTTGTCACAGTTCAGCTAAAACTTATGAATAACATGAGCAGTTCACTTTGATCATGTATAAACCGTCGAAATGTTGGAATGAACTTTTCCACAAAAACACAAGAAGCTTGTACCAAAATTCTACACAGTATAGACTAAAGAAGATTATAAGTTGAACTTTGAGTCTATAGTATAGTAGAGGGTGGCCAAAAAGGCCCTTTCCGCATTTACCAGTTCTCTGTCTGCACACTTCCGTGGCTGTCAATTCAGGATGATCAATGTCGATCAATGATCAAAGGATGCCCTACCCCAAAGACATTCTTCTTAAAAGCAGTAAATGTTAGTAGTAGGAGATTATTTTCGTGAAAAGATGAGCACATTAAAAATAAATAATAACTGATAAATAAAACAAGCATAATTCAAAAACTGAAATACCACGACGCAAGAAAGACAAATGTCGGTTACGAGCTCAAAAACCAGCAAGCGACAAGTAAATTCTTCTTTGCACATGTCGTTTCCCGGTCCCACGGCTACACTGGGATAGTAGAAGTCAAAATCTGCAGCAATATCAGTATAAAAATCCCACTCTTGATAGACTGAGCAAACCAAAAGTCCTGGAATCAAACAAGAATCTTCAATATGTGTGGATAGCCCCTTATAATTTTGACCATAGATAGACAAAATTTACGTATTGAATGAAAATGATAGGAAAGCCAGATGCCAAAGGTGGTAAATGGAAGTCCGCAAAAATGGATACAAAAATTTGCCTGTTAGAGGTCAATGTCTCTGTCTCTCCTCTGGGGTCCACAGAAAGAACGTATTAAAATGTCACGTAAGAAGGAAGGGCTCTATGTCCACGATGTATGTATGTGGGTGTTTTTTTTTTTGGGGGGGGGAGGAGGGAGAAGGAAGAGAGAAAGAACAAGAAGCTGGGGGCCACCTCTGTCCGTCACAAGGCCTGGGGATGAAGAGGATGGTGTCCATTACACCCACGCAGGAATATACTTCGAGATAGTCTAGAGAAGTAATGTTTGCACAATTGCAAGATAAAGAACTGTTTCCAATATTATGCACATTAGTAACCAACTAGAGAAATAAGCTACAAAGCAAAACCTAACAAGGATTGCATTCAGGAAAGTAACCAAATTCTAAATATCAAAGATTCCTATAAGGCATGTGAACTTTTCACAACATCTCTATCAAGCCAGGCTCGCAGAGCTTCGACAGTGGACTTTTTGTGAGGGGATGTAAGATAGTTCCAACTCCTATGTAGGTGCCCTACTAAGTTTAAAAACACAAGTGTTACCCATTGAATCATTGTTCACAGGGAAATGACTAAGTTTGCCAGACGCTGCAATCCTTTTATCTATAAACAGACTAGATAATGTGTACGTTGGACGTGGCCTAGGTCAGTATAAATACTTATACATAGCAAGTCTTAAACACAGGTAAAAGGGGCAGAATGGCCATTTTTTGCAATTACGCAAAAGAAACATTGCATAGGATTAGGGGCCAACTTCACCTAATAAGCTTCTTCCTCCATTCCGAAAAGAGAAACCAAGTACAATCATTGCTACCCAGAAATAATTTAAATCAGTTCAATACAATTCCATTGCCAAGGAAAACAAATAGTAAATCACACTAATTAGTGTTTAAAAAAAGACTATCTACAAAAAGCATTGTTTACTATATCAACTTTTAAAAACATCTAAACATACAGAAAGAATAGATGTTTCAAATAAGGACTTAAATTTGTCTACCATTTACACAGTAGTATTGGATAAACTACACACAAGTAACAATGGTTATAGCTGAAATTGTCTTCTAATAAGAACAGCAACCTAAGGGGGGGTTAGTAGGTCTCTGTGATGTTCGTTCATAAAAAGTCTTCAATCTCCAACCACAGGATACAGGCCATGCAAACGAAAAATTATGGGTGTTAATGAAGATAAAAAGCATTTCACAGTACCCTATAATTCCAGAAAGAGACGAAACATAAAGTTCTCTGAGTTTTAAAGTTACAAGTTAATCAAACAAGGTCTTCTAAATTGAAACAATCTACTTGTTGACCATATGGAATGGCTTTATAAGTGGGAGAGACTCGAAGAGTATGTGACAAAGGAAATAGAAAGATTCATTCGTGTCATCAAATCATACAAGTATAATAATTGAGGATAGATATATATATTTGTCAACTATGACAAATGATATATCTAAATTATACATATGAATCTGATATCGTATTAATATGATATAATATAATATTATATTAAATATCATATAGCAAGACACAACCTATATATATATGAGGAAATTTGATCAATACGAAATACTAGTATCCTATAGTGGTGTGCAAAGCTAAATGAATACACACAACACACAAGGTTATGGGTCAACTAAACATTTCCAGTATACACAAATGAGATCTTCTGCAGTTCCTTTTACCTCCTTCAATCCTGCAAAATATAACCAGTACACTGTTCTCAGAAGGGGTTAACAGTGCTATTTCCAAATAGTAATTCCCCAGTTTTTACAAACTATTTAAAAAGTATTATAACTATTTCTACTTTTAAATAACAGTGTGCATTTAAAATATCCTATAAAGCCCACTATATCAAGGAAGGAAGGCATTTGTTATGCTCACAAACTAAGAGCAATTAGGCAAACAACAAGTGGTTATAATATAAGCAGACGGTATCTCCTTGAATGGCAAACAGTTGGACTTTGGCCTGTTCGCTTTATATCCCTTCTCTCTGCTTCCAAACCTGTGGACTAAGTATAGGCATATTTAATGCATAGAAAAAGTTGAACATATTCATACACAAACATTTTCCTACGAATCTCTGTGTATGAAAAGTGCTAATTTTACTATTCTGTCATACCTGGCAACTTCACTAACATATAGGGACTAGAAAATGAAAATTTTGGATGTATTTTTCCATTACATAAAATATGGACAAAGCAAGAAAAAAGTCACAAAACATACAAAAATAACATCTGAAAAGGTTCAAGCATGAACAAACTAGTTTATTACATTTTGGAAGTGCATCTTTCATCTCCTTCAAACCACTGAACATTGAGGTGGTTTTACAATTCCATACCCCAAAGATAGTATTAGTACATATGAATGTTGGTAAAAATATATTTACAAGGTGTATTTTATTATCGCTACCATTAACATACCTTGGACACTTCTAAACACCTAGATTGACTAGATATTTTAAGTAAGGACCAGTTTATGTACATTCCACTCTTCAATAACCTGTAATATTAAATTATAATAAACAGGTTTGAAAATGTGTTTTTTTTAAATAAGGACATGCTGGCCCAGCACGCTTCTGTTCTCTACTCTACCAAAGAGTGGAGTGGAATGCTCAAAACTTTGAGAAGACACTCAATCCTAGGAATTTTAACTCAAAATCCACAAAATATGAGTTTACTAACTACATTTGTTGTACTCCTGCAACCTCTTTAACAACTAGACACTAGAAGTTGGACATAAGGTCTCCATTGTCCTTTATGTGCAGTATTTTCATAGCAAATTCAAACAAAGTGAGACAATGATTCCTCTTCCTACCTCCATGTAAACCTGCTGGCTCTGAGCTACATTATTTCCCAGGGACCAGAGCATATAAAAGTGGGCAACTGAAAGGACTGACTTCCCTTCCGCCCCAGAAAGTATTTCTAATTACTTTAGCAAAAAGATATGGTCAAAATATTTTTATTTTACTGCTTGTAAGTGTAGCAATATGAAGTTCAGAGGTTCTGGAAAGAGTATAACAGTGTCCAAAAAGAGGATATTAGTATTTGTCGAATAAAGACATATATACAAACACAGATTAGAAGATGTATGTGACACACACTGGTAAATAGGAAGATGCTCAAAATATAATAATTATACAAAAGTCTTTTCCAGGTTTCCAGTCTGGTAACAGACCTCCTCCTCATCATTCTTCTGTCCCACCTTCTAAACTAATCAACTGGGCACACATGCATCATTTCCTAATTCTACTTCAGCATTCATTCTCAATCTCTCATCTAGATGTCAAGAATCTTCAAAGTTACTATTTTTTTTTATATATTTTGGGCAAATTATTTAAATTAATTTACTTGCAACACCATCACAATTTCCAAAAAAAAGAAAAAAAAAAAAAAAAAAAGCCCAAAAAAAAAAACTCAAGTTATAATTGGTCATTTTTGGTCTCCATGTTTTTTTTATCATTTTTTATTTTTACTTTTTTGAACAATAAGTAATAAGTTATGAGTACAAGATTCCTTCACAATAGAACCAGTGTGGCAAGCAAGCCAGCTATGGGCCAAACCCACATAACCCATGTCTCCCGCCATCCAGCTGGGGGGGCCTTATATGTACAATCACGTATGAGCAAATAAGTGTCCAGACTATTGCTGTAGTTTCAAACCATTCACCAATCGCATCCCATTACATTCTTCCATTCACCCTCTTGCGCACAATTGGTTCCCTAGCTAGAAAAGGGGGTTCTGTGGACAAAAGCAAAAGCGTCGACTTCTCTGGATAGTGTCAGTTTGGGACCTCTAAAAAATAAGCAGATAACTCTGTCTGTTTTCTTTTCAGTGGGTTGCCAGTTTGTGTCCCAGGAATAACCTTTCAATCCTACGAAGGAAGCACGCAATGAAATAACTATATTAGAATAACTAATTATTATGTAAGGTACGTGTGGGAGGGATGCATATTGGAAAAGCAAATAGCAAACAGAAGGACTGCATCAAAAACTGACGGAAATGGTGAAACGGGAGGGGTGGAAGGGGTGGAAGAGGGACACAGATCTATATTCGATATACATATATTTAGTTTATGTGAGTTTAACAAGTATCTGATTTTGCCCAAATTCTATCTACAAACTACATGGAATTTTAGGACTCAGTAAAAGTAAAAATATCGATATTAAACGTTTTTTTAAAGGTTTTAATAAAAAAGTAATATATCTAAGTTAAGTAGAAATATAAATTGCTGTTGTACACACTTGTTTTACATAAAATCTGTATAACAATACCTTGGGATTAACATATACAAGCGTTCTCTATAATTTCTGTGCTATACAGTATCATCTTGTAACATTCTCTTTTAACTGTAAGATAATTTAACTTACGGAATTAAGCTTGCTTCCCAAATTAACAAACATACAGTCACCCAAACAAAGAGCTTGCAATAAATTTAATGAAATTTGGGCAAATTGATTCGCCGCCCGAAAGGTATGGTAAGCTACAACTGCTTTTTGATAACGCAGGGGTAAAAAAAAGAACCTAATAAAAAGGGGTATACAGTTATATATTAACCTTTTGTCAAATTTTTCTATTTAAATCTTAAACACAACTATGGAAAAAATAAAACAAAACCACAGGTTTTGTATGTTCCCACCGGTCCAACAGCCACACACTATATGGACTGCGCCAGAATGATACAGCTTTGCAATTGTGCGGATGGACCAAGCAAGACCAGCCAAAGAGAAGTTGGCCCATGTAAGCATTAAAAGAAGAAAAGCCTCAGACTTCTACAGACAATCAAAGATGCTGTGGATCTATTTGTAACAACTGTTTAAAATGAATCCTAAGGAAACCGTTAAACTGTCCGAGTTTGTCTTCCATTGCTTTTGCAAAACACTCTGACCGACATTAACTTGGGGAGGAATGGGTTATTCCGTACATCTCCTGGGTCACAGTTTACAGCACTTAGGGAGCCCAAGGCAGAACTCAGGGCAGAACCTGGAGGCAGGAGCTGAAGCCACAGGCCATGAAGGAATGGCTGTTCCTGGCGTGCCTTCCCTGGCCATGCCACCCCTGCCTTCTTATACAGTACACAACAACCTACCCGAGGGTGGCACCATCCATAGTGGGCTGGGAGCTCCCACATTGTCCAAACAATCAAGACAATGCTCCACAGTCGTGGCCACAGGCCAATCCGCATGGAAGCAATCACCCAATTGAGGCTCCCTCAACAGGTTTTGTCAAGGTGACACTAAAGCTATCGCAGAAAGATTTTTACCTTTTTTAAATAATTTCTTCATATTTTAAAAAAAAAAAAAAAACCTTAAAAAAAAAAAGAAAAAAGAAGAAATCAAGTCCAAGCCGGTTTCAGAGAACAAAGAAAAACAGAGGGTAATGAAGTCATTCTCAGCAAAATGAGTCAGTAATGAAGTTGGAAACAATTATATTCTTTGTGAGACTAAGCATGTGTCATCAAGGATATTAACTTTTATATCTACCTTTGACACACCAATATACCAAAAAAACACTGGAGTGGTTTTAGGAAAAAACCTTGGGTCCCAGAGAAGGCAGATAACTCAACCACCTAATCAGGAACAAGAAAAAAGAAATAATATTGTCTAAATCATAATTTTAAAGCATTAATCAAGTGCTAAAATGTCCAAAATCATTTAAATGCATTACACTATTTTTTGTCTAAATGTATGATTTTTTTTTAATTTTTTAAGTTTAGTTAGTTTCTGTATGTGTAGAATGTATTGTCTGCCCACAAAAATCAAGTCTGTGCACCCATTGACGTGTAACACCGTGGCGTCAGAAGAGGGTGGTCGGACCCCCTGGAACTGGATTTCTCCTGGAATTGGAGTTTCAGACCGCCCTCGGCCCCGCCATGTGGGTGCGTGGATCGAACCCGGGTCTCTGTAAGATGGTCGGCGCTCTTAACCGCTAGGCCAGCCATCTCTCCACCCCCCGCATTACATATTTTTTCGAACTCTAGGGCCTTGTGCTTAAGAAACTCATCCCAAATTTCCTTGCTCAAAGAGTTGAATATCTATGGAGACCTAAAAAGCTAGATCCTCAGGGACAATTTTATTTTGGTACTACTACAGATGGTGATTGTAAGGTTTATTCTCTAAGGATAGACAAACAAGCATATTAACTGTGGACAAATCTGGCTTTCAATATTGCTTTGCCTGGCCCCCATAAGTGGTAAAAACACCCATTCTACATAAGACAAAGAGCTATATATATGCACTAATACTTAACAGAGTGTTGTGTGTAGTGCTTGTTTCTCATGATGAGTTAATAGATTTTATAGGGGAATCAATTTTATTGTGGAACACTGAATATAATTCCTCTGTTGTGTAGAATCAAAGCAAGTACTCATTTTACATCAATAACAATTTACAAGAACTCATGGATATTGACCACCATGCTGCTGATTGATAATGACCAAAGAAGAATCAAGAAATAAATTTATAAACAGCTATGTGATATGATATTTTGTATGTTGTACCACATTACAGTTATGTCCGAATAAAAGGAGAGCCTGATTAATCTTCAAAAGTGATGGGATAAGAGTGTATTCCTCTCAATTTTCAGTCAAAAAATCAAGAGAGAAGAAATGAAAACCAAAAAAGTCGCTGAAAATAATATCTATATTTTAATTTTTTGTTCTGTTTCAGTTTGTGGCTCTTGATATGTAAACAAAAATATATAAAATTTGACATTATTTTAAGTTGAGGGCAAGGAAGAGTGCAGAGGAATTAAAGCCATGTGACCAAATCACAAAAGGAGGAAATGGCTCAGTAAGGTCTCATGGCAATCTGGCTAGACTTCACATGGGTACTTTGTCCTCTATCCGCCATTACGGTGAGTTCACATGAGGAATTTCCCAACTGTTTTGTAAACTATTATTCCATGCAGTAATCCAGGACCTCTAACAATGTTTCTTACAGAATTTTGCCCCTCTTCTGCAATGATCCATGAACTTGGAGGCAAAAGATTGAGGTAGTAAAGTGGGAGGGGGTATCACACAGCCCCAGAGTGACCTTGGAACTCAATAAGAGGAGATCACAGGCACGCTCAGTCACAAGGAGAACCAGCCCTGCCTTCATTCTCACATAGATCACTGGAGAACTGCCTTCCCTAAATCTAATTAAAGGTGTGAGCCATCATGCCTTACATGTGTCTTATTCAGGGATAAGCACTCTATGCCTCTTTTTCTTTATACATTGGCCATTGTTGATTTCTGGTGTTAACAATCATATTCCATAATAAGAAAAGTGTGTCCTCTTTGAAGTTCGGGAATACAGTAATCTATGGATATAAAGTCATTAAGTTCAATTTAAGATCAATGTCTATCTATTTAGTCAAATAATAGTATTAGTTCCTTCCCATAGGTCTGTGACCCGTCTTGACATAGGTTCCTAGATTGGATCCCAATGTCAGATATGGGTACCATATAATAAAACAGATATGACATCTATTTTAAAGAGATTGGTTGATTCCATAATACTTATGCTATCAGTGTAACATAAGGTCAATTTTTGATAGGCTAGTAAGATAGAAGCTTTAAGTCAGGGTGAGCTTGAGTTCTCATTTGCCCGAATATGTATATATAATATAGAATATATATATATATATATATCTATATATACAAAGTTTGTACAACTATGCAGACCCATGGATCCACAGATTAGGATTTAGATTGCAAAGATTCAAGTATAATTTATACAGAAGAACTTGAATTAAACTTAAGAACGGATATGAATGTTATAACCCAGTGGGGATGTAAACACATTCACAGTTATCTGAGATGACCACCCACCTCCACTTAATTTTCTTCCACATTTCCATAAAGCGTCGAAAAAAAAAAAAAAAAAACCCGCACCTATCCCCTCTTCTCCAAGCTCCAAGTGACACAAACCTATTTTCTGTTTCATGGATTTGTAAGCGATGTGATTCAAATTTTCTTAATTTGAGGGTTTTTTAAATTTGACATAATAGGTGTAAATCTTCGTATGTATGCCTTTGTGTAAATGATGTATGTGCATGCTCATGTGTCTGCATATAGGGACATGCATGTGACTGTGCCCATTGGCATTCTGACGAAAACCTCTGGTGGTGTCTGATGCCTTGTTGAAGGCGGGTCTCTTGTTTGTGCACCACTGGTTTTGGATTTCTGGGATTTCTCGCACCGTACAGCGAAAGGTAAGTACCTTGGGATGGAAAACTAACACTATCCAGTTTTATGTGGGTCTAGGGATTTGAACTCAGCCTTCACACCTACACAGACAAAGCTTTACCTACTGAGTCATCTCCCCAGTGCTCTACATTATATTTTTGATGGTTTCTAATTTAATTATTATGTGATCTTGTGACTGATTCTTTGAAACTTAGTTTAATATTAGCTTTGTGTCCTGAATTGCTATGGGTTTTCAAAAATGTGACCTGTGATTGGAAAGACAAATGATCTCTGAGTCATAAGTAACAATGGTCCTAACATAAGGGGTTTTGAATTTATTTTATTTTTTATTTTATATGAGTATTTTGTCTGCATGTAGAATGGGCACCCATGTTGTAATGGCGGCAAAGGCAAAAGAAACTACAGAAATGCATAGATCTGCAGTTACAGGTGTTGTTAGTCAGCCATGTGGGTGCTGGAACGACCTGGGTCCTCTTAAAAGCAGCCTGTGGTTCTTAATTGCTGAACCAGCTCTCTAGCCCTTATATGAGTCATATATCAAACATTTTCCTTTAATTTTTATGACTCTAATATAAAAAATGCATACCCTCCATACAGATAGCACAATTACAAAGGCTGAAAAGAAGTGGTCAGTTAATTCTAGACACGGTTTAAGGAATTTCACATTTATAAACACAAGCTGGCTTCAGATAAAAGAATATAACATTATTTATTTTCAGCTTGCCTTTCTACTAGGGATTTCGTGATAGCCATCCACAAATGAGGGATGGTATCCTTCCATTTGTTTTTCTGAGACTGTATTACTTCACTTAGCATAATGATCAAGTTCCATCCATTTACCTGAAAATTTCATTATTCTCTTCTTAATCTTCTTACGACTGCAAAATAGAATTCCATTGTGTGGATGTACCCCATCTCGCTATCCACTTTCAGTTGAGGGACACTTGTACTTGCATCAGCACTTCACTATTGTTAAGAAAGCTGCAGTAAACATAAATGTCCATGTATCACTGCAATAGGATAAGTATTGTGGGGATTATCCACATAATCAGATAATATTATAAAGAATGACTGATTAGGTGGTAAGGCGAATTTTAGGGTTCTTGAGAATTCCCACATTGCGTTCCAGAGGGGTTGCACGAGTTTGCATTCCCACCACGAGTGGATGAGTGTTCCCCCTTTCCCCACAACTTAAGCATGTGGGCTTCAGTGTTTTCTGGAGTAATAGGCTAGTCTTACGTGGAGTAAGATGAAATCCCTAAAGTGGTTTTTAGTTTGCATTTCCTTAATATTATGATTGAACACTTTTTTAAGATCTTCTCAGCCATCTTCGTTCATTTCTGAAATCTCTGTTCACCTCTCTACTCCATCTTTTGAATAAGATATTTGTTTTCCCCCTCGGTTTTTTTTGAGGAGTTTATATGTTGCCGACTGTTCCGGGCTGCCTGCCTGCTACCGGCAGCTCTCCTCGGGAGGTCGTGGGTTTTTGCAGAGTCCTCTTGGCAGGAAAAAACACAGGGAAGTTTGAACGGCGTGCAGAAAATGAAAAACTAATAGAAGTTTTCCAAATCTGCAGCAACTTTATTGAACAGGGGCAGTGAATATATATTGGTCTTTGGGAGAGGGCAGAACAAAGGATTTGGCAGAGCTTTACAATTACATAGGTCGGTAAAAAAGTCAAGATTTACACATTAACTGAAAAGCTCAGAGCACTCAGAGCAGGAAACTGAAACATCACAAAGTTTGGTTAGGAAATAACTTTCTTTGAAGTAAAATGTAGAAATCTTAAGACAACCTTGACTGAGGAAATAACATCTAAGAAAAAAGGAGCATCAATAGTTTACAAGTTATAATTGAAAATTCACAGCACACACCGAGTAGTAATTACTAAGTCACAGTACAAAGTTCTTTAGCAGCAGATATTGGTCCTATGTCTCCATGCTGAGGCTAGAGTAAATACATCCTAAAGTTAAGAGTTTCTTTTTAAGTTTCTATTGAAGTAAAAACCTATTCCTATAATGTCCTAAGTGAGCTATTAATTTTCTAACTCTGACTGCTAATCTAAGGTTTTAATTTTTACTGAGAACTAAGAGCTGTCCCACTGTTTGCTCCAGCTAACAGCTTTGTTAGATAATTGGTTGGTGTAAGGAGACTTAGTTTCTGTCTTGCTTTACTGGGGAGTGTTAGAATCCAGGCATTTAACAAGAAGAATGTCTTATCTACCTCTTTGTCTAGGACCAGAGGAAAAAGGAAGTCTTTTATTTTTAGGTTAAGGGGAATTTTGTTTGAACCTTAAGGAAGAGATGTCTTTTCATCATGCATTTTTACCACTGGAATCTGTTTTTCTTAAGGACACTCAATGTAAGGCAAGAACAGTACTGTCATGCAATTGTTTTGTTTTCTTGATCTGAAGCAAGGTTTTTTACCTTGCCTTATATATTAACAGCTTACATTACATTATTTGTTAAGGAGAAAGGTCTGCTTGGTGTGAGGGGGGTTCGCTTTGGATCTCAGAATCTGCTGCCCAGGAAAAAGCCCTGTGCCCAAGAGAGGCATTTTAATGGCCAGGTGTCTGCACTTCAAAAGGTGTATTTTGTATCTATAAGCTGGGCTTTAGAAGAGAAATTCTTTTTGTGCTCAGTGTTTTGCTAAGTCCAACACCAGAAAACGTAAGATGCTAGGAAAGCATCTCAATCTCGGGAATTATCTTAGCCGGGCATTCTTCCAGGGACCTCCAGGGGGTCATAGCCCCTTAGGACACTGCTTCCCTGCCTGTATTGGATATGATTTTTCATATTGTTTACACAGGCTTTACTGGAGTGGGTGTGGCAGACGCGGAGGTGGATGCTGCAGTTCCCGGTTTTTTTTTGTTTTTAAGAAAAAAAAGACAAATAAAACAGCTCCGTCAGAATCACGTGTCACGGGATGCATGGATCTCAGGCAGCACAAGTCCCTAAAGAGATGAGGGGAAAAGGAGTCACAAACCCTGACAAGGAGGAATAGCAACAACTCCGAATAAGTATAAAGATTTGGCCAATCCATAGGTTAAGAGCTTTAAATACCTCTTAAGACCAGCCGCTGAGAGCTACCCAATTTATCATTATTTAAATGGGCCTTGTTCATGGCAGTAATATCTTTTTGCAGGTCGTCCAATTTATGAGTAATGTCAGTATCCTTCCAGACACCTTGAAGGTTTTTTTGACTTTTTTTTATTGGTGTGAAACATTATAAGGTAGGGGAATAATGCAAATGTAGTGATAAAGGCATGACACTAGTGCCCTCGCATTCTAGTTTTAATATGTGCATGATCCGTCCCCTGGGCAATAAAACTACGTATCTAAAGCATTTATTTTGTGACTCGAGCTTCCTCTCAATATAAAAGAAGGGGACTAGATGTCTGAAAGAGCAACTGAGATATTTCTATTCATACTATTTACAAAATGAGCTGTATGCATTTCTTTAACTAAAGCTGTGGTTGATACAGCAAAAGAAGTCATAATTGCAGATAAAGCAGTTTACCAAAANAAAAAAAAAAAAAAAAAAAAAAGAATACTGACTTACTGACTGCCTATGCAGAAGACCTGGGTTCAATTCTCAACACCTGCATAGGAACTAACAACTATCTGTTACTCCAGTTCCAAAGTATCTGACATCCACTTCTGAACTTGAATGGGATTACACAACATGGGTGCACTTACAACTATGCACGAGATACACTCATAGTCATAAAATAAAAGTAATAAATATTGTCTCTACAACAATATAGAGATAATTTGTTGTGATGCTCATTGTTGTGGTTCATAAGATTTACAGCTGGGTAGTTTCATTGACTGATTTTCTGCTTTGGCAGCTCCCAAAGTATTTTCTAATACTATGGGAGATAGTCTTCAGAGAGAATGCTTTCAGGTCAGTTCCACATCAATGGCTTGGAGTCCTATGTCTAAAGTTGGTTATATGTTCAATAATAAGGTAGTATCTTCAAATTCTGGGAAGCAATCAAGGGCTGTGGCAACATCCTGTATTATTTTCCACCAAGTATTGTTTTTAATATGTCCCAAATATTTTGTCGTCTGCCTGGGATATACAGAAATAATTTACTTTGAAAAGAAACTTAAATAAGACCTTTAAAATATAATGAAATGACAAGATTTTAGTTATTAGAAAATTCAGCCCATTTGGAGGAAGGTCAGATTGCATGTCAGAAAATATTAGCAATTTTCTTTCGCTTATTCATCCTGAGTATTTTTGTTGTTTATTTTCCAAACAATATTTACTTTTCCCATTACAGAAAACAAAATGCAGGAATCCAAGAAGAAAAGCATCCAGTCACATGCAGCTAACTCAAGACAATTCTTTCTAGTTCCTGCGTATGGACACACATTTAGGTAACATAGATTGTACAGTATATATCATGTTTTCCATCACATTGTGAGTATTCACCAACTCATGTTATGTATTTTCATAACCAAGATTATGTAAGGCCATCTCAATCTGTCACGCAAAATTGTAATCCTGTTTTCCGTGGCAACGAAGTTTCACAGAAGACAAAAATTGCACCAAACAGGTGGATTGAAGTACTGGGAAAGTTACAATTAAAATCAGCATTCCCTCAATGCTCACTTTAAAAGGCACTATAAAGCAAGAGACTATAGTAAGCATAGTGTCAAGTTTACTATTACATCTATGTGATAAAGTATTTGAAAGAAGATAAATGGTATTAATGGTGAAACCAATTTTCAGCTGTTCACAAGAACACCAACCTGGATACACCTGTGACGATCTCTCTTAAGCTTCCCTCTTGCCCTCTGCTGCCAGCCTAACAAACATGTCTTCATTCCTACCTTCCACACGTGGCATAGCAATCTTATGTGCCTAGAGCAATGTTCTCCATTGATGCTAACATAGTCACAAGTTGGCTATTTCACTAGTTCTACATTTTACCATACAGTCACTTTAGATCATTTATAAACCTTAGAATGTTGGTGAATGAACTTTGTCCACAATAAACACAAGAACTTTACCAAATTCTACACATATAGACTAAAGGTTATAATTGAAAACTTTGATCTAGATATGTAGAGGGTGGCAAAAAGCCCTTTCCTTTTCCATTCTCTTCTGCACAACTCCAGTGTCTTCAATTCAGGATGATGCTAGTCATATCATGATCAAAGGTCCCTACCAGAAGACAGTTCTTCTTAAACAGTAAATGTATTTATAGAGATTATTTTCTTATAACAGATTAGCACATTAGAAATTATTCTTTAATATACAGCAGTATTAACTGAAATCCACACCAGAAACAATGTCTATACAACTCAAAACAACCAGCAAGCACAGTAAATTCTTCTTTGCACAATTCTTTTCCCTGTCCCACTGCTACAACTTGGTAGAGTCAAAATCTGCAGCAATAATCAAGTATAAAAATCCCACTCTTTGACTGCAACAAGTACAATGGAATCAAACAAAATCCTTCAAATATGTTGGTAGCCCTCTTATTTTGACCATGATATACAATTTACATATTGATGAATGAATATGGAGGCCAGATGCCACTGTGGTATGGAAGTCAAATGATACATTTCCTGTTAGAGTCAATTCTCTCCTACTATGTGGGTCCCAGAGACAGAACTTTGGGTCACCTAAAAGGAAGTCTTCTTGTCCACATTATGCATTATGTTTTTTTTTTTTTTGAGGTAGGGTCTCACTACCATGTAGAACAGGCTGGCCACCTCTGTCTCACAAGTCCTGGGATTAAAGGGATGTGTCATTACACCCAGCCCATTATATACTTCTAAATGTCTAAGAATAGATGTTTGCAATTGGCAGTAAGAAGCTGTTTCCCAATATTGCACATTACCACTAAGTAAGCTACACACACCTAACAAAGATTGCATTCAGAAAGTACCTTCTAAATATCAATATTCTAGCTTAGAACTTTTCCCATCTCTATCAATCCAGGGCTCTCAGGCTTACACAGTTGACTTGTTTTGAGGGGATATTATAATTTCACTCCATAATTGGTTTCCTACTAATTTTAACACAAAGTTTACCCATTGTGCTTGTTCACTGACTACTTTTGCCATACGCTGGCAATACCTTTTATCTAGAAAGACTAGATAATGTGTACTTGGACTTGTCTATCATTTATATACATTATACATAGCAATCTTAAACACAGGTATAAGGGACAATGGCCAGTTTTGCATTACCAAAACATTGCATTAGTATTAGGCCCTTCACATATATTCTTTCTTCCTCCATTCCCAAATTAACACAAGTACTTGCTACCCAGAAATAATTTCATCATTCCATTTCCAAAAGACAGTATTTCACTATGATTTTTTAAAAAAAGACTATCTACAAAAAGCATTGTTTACTATATCAACTTTTAAAAACATCTAAACATACAGAAAGAATAGATGTTTCAAATAAGGACTTAAATTTGTCTACCATTTACACAGTAGTATTGGATAAACTACACACAAGTAACAATGGTTATAGCTGAAATTGTCTTCTAATAAGAACATCTAGGTTAGGTCTCTTTATTTCTTCTAGCTTCTCTCCTATACCACATGATACAGGCCCATGCAACTTATATGTGATGCATTTTCACAGTCCTTTTCAGAAGACAAACTTTCTCTGAGTTTTAATACAAAGTATAACAAATCTTCTAATTTAACAACTCTACTTTTGACCATATGGCAATGTCTTTAATAGGTAGAGACTAAGTATTGCAAAGTTAAGATGCATTTGTCATAAATATATATATATATATATATATATATTTGTCATATTTACCAAAAAGAGTCTGAAAATAAGTTATAGGTTAATTCCAAAACACGTTTGNTATTTGTCATATATATATGTATATATATTTGTGTGCAAAGCTAAATGAATACACACAACACACAAGGTTATGGGTCAACTAAACATTTCCAGTATACACAAATGAGATCTTCTGCAGTTCCTTTTACCTCCTTCAATCCTGCAAAATATAACCAGTACACTGTTCTCAGAGGGTGTTTAACAGCGTTTCCAAATAGTGTTCCCCAGTCAGTTTTTACAAATTATTTACAAATATTATAGCTATTTCTACTTTTAAATACATTGTGCACTTTAAAATATCTAGAAAGCCTACCTATATCAAGGAAGAATGCATTTGTTATGCTCACAACACTTACAGATCAAATTATGCAAACAACAGTGGTTATAATCAGAGGTATCTCCTGAATGCAAACATTTGGACTTTGGCCTGTTCTCTTATCCCTTCTCTCTGCTTCCAAACCTGTGGACTAAGTATAGGCATATTTAATGCATAGAAAAAGTTGAACATATTCATACACAAACATTTTCCTACGAATCTCTGTGTATGAAAAGTGCTAATTTTACTATTCTGTCATACCTGGCAACTTCACTAACATATAGGGACTAGAAAATGAAAATTTTGGATGTATTTTTCCATTACATAAAATATGGACAAAGCAAGAAAAAAGTCACAAAACATACAAAAAATAACATCTGAAAAGGTTCAAGCATGAACAAACTAGTTTATTACATTTTGGAAGTGCATCTTTCATCTCCTTCAAACCACTGAACATTGAGGTGGTTTTACAATTCCATACCCCAAAGATAGTATTAGTACATATGAATGTTGGTAAAAATATATTTACAAGGTGTATTTTATTATCGCTACCATTAACATACCTTGGACACTTCTAAACACCTAGATTGACTAGATATTTTAAGTAAGGACCAGTTTATGTACATTCCACTCTTCAATAACCTGTATATTAAATTATAATAACAGGTTGAAAATGTTTTTTTTTTAAATAAGGACATGCTGGCCCAGCACGCTTCTGTTCTCTACTCTACCAAAGAGTGGAGTGGAATGCTCAAAACTTTGAGAAGACACTCAATCCTAGGAATTTTAACTCAAAATCCACAAAATATGAGTTTACTAACTACATTTGTTGTACTCCTGCAACCTCTTTAACAACTAGACACTAGAAGTTGGACATAAGGTCTCCATTGTCCTTTATGTGCAGTATTTTCATAGCAAATTCAAACAAAGTGAGACAATGATTCCTCTTCCTCACTGTAAGCCTGCTGGCTCTGAGCTTACATTATTTCCCAGGGGACCAGAGCATGAAAGTGGGCAACTGAAGACTGACTTCCTCCCCAGAAAGTATTTCTATATAACTTTTAGCAAAAAGGTATGTACAAAATATTTTATTTTACTGCTTGTAATTACAATATATTTCAGAGGTTCTGGAAAGATTATACAGTTCCAAAAAGAGGATTTAGTATTTTCAAATACATATATACAAACACAGATGTAAAGATGTATGTACACACACTGTAAATAGGAAGATGCATACAAAATATAATAATTATACAAAAGTCTTTTCCAGGTTTCCAGTCTGGTAACAGACCTCCTCCTCATCATTCTTCTGTCCCACCTTCTAAACTAATCAACTGGGCACACATGCATCATTTCCTAATTCTACTTCAGCATTCATTCTCAATCTCTCATCTAGATGTCAAGAATTCTTCAAAGTTTACTATTTTTTTTATATATTTGCAAATTATTTAAATTATATTTACTTGCTAACACCATCACAATTTTTCAAACAGAAGCACTTCAAAGTTATAATTGGTCATTTTTGTCTTCCCAATGTTTTTTTTTTCATTTTTTTATTTTTACTTTTTTAACAATAAGTAATAAGTTATGAGTACAAGCATCATTCACATAAAACCAGTGTGCAAGCAGCTATGCCCAAACCCACACAGCCCATGTCTCCCGCCATCCAGCTGGTGGGGCTTATATGTACAATCACGTTGATCAAATAAGTGTCCAGACTATGTTGCTGTAGTTTCACCATTCACCCCAATCGCAGTCCTTACATTCTTCCATTCCCCCTCTTCCACAGATTGTTCCCTAGGCTTAGAAAAGGGGTTCTGGTGGACAAGAAGCAAAACAGTCTACTTTCTCTGGAGATGTCATTTTGGACTCTGATCAGTTCTGGCTGTTTCTTTTCATGGGTTGACAGTTTGTCCAGGAATAACCTTTCAATCCTACTAATGAAGCACAAGCAATGAAATACTATATATATATAACTAATTATTATGGTAGGTTACTTGTGGGGAGGGATGCATATTGGAAAGAATAGCAACAGAAAGAATGCATCAAAAACTGACTGAAATGGTGAAACTGGAGGGGTGGAAGGGGTGGAAGAGGGACACAGATCTATATTCGATTAACATATATTTAATTGATGTGAGTTTAACAAGTATCTGATTTTGCCCAAATTCTATCTACAAACTACATGGTATTTTAGGACTCAGTAAAAGTAAAAATATCTATATTAAACGTTTTTTTAAAGGTTTTAATAAAAAAGTAATATATCTAAGTTAAGTGGAAATATAAATTGTCCACATTTGTTCTACTTAAAATCTGTATAACAATAACCTTGGGATTAACATATACAAACGTTCTCTATAATTTCTGTGTTATACAGTATCATCTTGTAACATTCTCTTTTACCTGTAAGATAATTTAACTTACGGAATTAAGCTTGCTTCCCAATTTAACAACATACAGTCACCCAAAACAGCTTGCATAAATTTAATGAAATTTGCAAATTGATTCCAGCCTAAAGGTATGGGTACTACAACTGCTTTTTTGATACTCATGGGTTAAAAAATAAGAACCTAAAATAAAAAAGGGGGTACTACAGTTATATATTAAACCTTTTTGTCAAATTTTCTATTTAAATCTTAACACTAACTATGGGAAAAGGTTTGTATGTTCCCACAGGTCAAAACATCACCAACTTAATGGCTGAGAAAGAAATGATACAGCTTTGCATTGTGCAGGATGTACCAAGAAATACCAGCAAAGAACTTGGCCCATTTAAGCATTAAAAGGAAGAAAAGCCTCAGACTTCTACAGACATCAAATATTTCTGTGGATCCTATTTGTAACAAGTGGTTATAATGAGTCCTAATGAACCTTACTGTCCTAGTTTGTCTTCCATTGCTGTGACAAAACACTCTGACCGACATTAACTTGGGGAGGAAATGGTTTATTCAGCTTACATCTCCTGGGTCACAGTTCATCACTTAGGGAGCCCAAGGCAGAAACTCAGGGCAAGAACCTGGAGGCAGGAGCTGAAGCACAGGCCATGTAGGAATGCTGTTCACTGGCTTGCTTCCCTGGCCCATGCCCAGCCTGCCTTCTTATACAGTACACAACAACCTACCCAGGGTGGCACCATCCATAGTGGGCTGGGCCCTCCCACATTGTCCAACAATCAAGACAATGCTCCACAGTCGTGGCCACAGGCCAGTCCAATGGAGCCAATTCCCCAATTGAGGCTCCCTCAAACCAGGTTTGTCAAGTTGACACTAAAGCTATCCAGCATATTTACCTTTTAAGGGCTGCGAAGTTTTAATATGAGAGAGCTTCTTCCCTCCTTTTCATAGAACAAAGAAACACATGATGGTAATGAAGTCATTCTCAGCAAAATGAGTCAGTAATGAAGTTGGAAACAATTATATTCTTTGTGAGACTAAGCATGTGTCATCAAGGATATTAACTTTTATATCTACCTTTGACACACCAATATACCAAAAAACACTGGAGGTGTGTTTAGGAAAACACCTTGGGTCCAGAAAGGCAGATAACTCAACCCTAATCAGGAACAAAGAAAAAAGAAATAATAGTTCTAAATCATAATTTTAAAGCATTAATCAAGTGCTAAAATGTCCAAAATCATTTAAATGCATTACATATTTTTTTTTAATTTTATGATTTTTTTTAATTTTTTAAGTTTTATTTATTTCGGTATGTGTATGAATGTATTGTCTGCATGCAAGTCTGTGCACCCATGACGTGTAACACCGTGGAGGTCAGAAGAGGGTGTCGGACTCCCCTGGAACTGGAGTTCTCCTGGAATTGGAGTTTCAGACAGCTCTCGGCCGCCATGTGGGTGCTGGGGATCGAACCCGGGTCCTCTGCAAGAGTGGTCGGCGCTCTTAACCGCTAGGCCATCTCTCCAGCCCCGCATTACATATTTTTTCGAACTCTAGGGCCTTGTGCTTAAGAAACTCATCCCAAATTTCCTTGCTCAAAGAGTTGAATATCTATGGAGGACCTAAAAAGCTAGAGTCTCAATGGACAAATTATTATTTGGGTACTACTACAGATGGGTGATTATGTAAGTTTATTCTCTAAGGATAGACAAACAAGCATATTAACTGTGGACAAATCTGGCTTTCAATATTGCTTTGCCTGGCCCCCATAAGTGGTAAAAACACCCATTCTACATAAGACAAAGAGCTATATATATGCACTAATACTTAACAGAGTGTTGTGTGTAGTGCTTGTTTCTCATGATGAGTTAATAGATTTTATAGGGGAATCAATTTTATTGTGGAACACTGAATATAATTCCTCTGTTGTGTAGAATCAAAGCAAGTACTCATTTTACATCAATAACAATTTACAAGAACTCATGGATATTGACCACCATGCTGCTGATTGATGAATGACTCAAAGAAGAAATCAAGAAATAAATTTATAAACAGCTATGTGATATGATATTTTGTATGTTGTACCACATTACAGTTATGTCCGAATAAAAGGAGAGCCTGATTAATCTTCAAAAGTGATGGGATAAGAGTGTATTCCTCTCAATTTTCATTCTAAAGCCTAAAAAAGTCTCCTGAAAATAATTTCTATATTTAATTTTTTTTCTGTTTCAGTTTGTGGCTCTTGATATGTAAACAAAAATATATAAAATTTGACATTATTTTAAGTTGAGGGCAAGGAAGAGTGCAGAGGAATTAAAGCCATGTGACCAAATCACAAAAGGAGGAAATGGCTCAGTAAGGTCTCATGGCAATCTGGCTAGACTTCACATGGTTCTTGTCCATGCTATCCCCATTACTGTGAGTTCACATGAGGAATTTCCCAACTGTTTTGTAAACTATTATTCCATGCAGTAATCCAGGACCTCTAACAATGTTTCTTACAGAATTTTGCCCCCTCTTCTGCAATGATCCATGAACCTTGGAGGGCAAAAGATTGATGTAGTAGAGTGTGAGGGGGGTATCCCACAGCCCCAGCTGACCTGGAACTCAATATGGAGATCAGGCTACTCTCAGTCACAAGGAGACCAGCCTGCCTTCAGTCTCACAGAGATCAGCTTAGAACTGCCTCCCTAAATCTGGAATTAAAGGTGTGAGCCATCATGCCTTACATGTGTCTTATTCAGGGATAAGCACTCTATGCCTCTTTTTCTTTATACATTGGCCATTGTTGATTTCTGTGTTAAACATCATCTGCCATATAAGAAAAGTGTGTCTCTTTTGAGAGTTCGGGAATACATTAATCTATGGATATAACAAGTCATTAAGTGTCAATTTAAATCAATGTCTATTTAGTCAAATAATAGTATTAGTTCCTTCCCATAGGTCTGTGACCCGTCTTGACATAGGTTCCTAGATTGGATCCCAATGTCAGATATGGGTACCATATAATAAAACAGATATGACATCTATTTTAAAGAGATTGGTTGATTCCATAATACTTATGCTATCATTGTAACATAGGTCAATTTTTGATAGGCTAGTAGAGATAAAGCTTTGAAGTCAGGGTGAGCTTGAGTTCTCATTTACCCTAATATATATATATATATATAATATATATATATAATATATATATATATTAAAATTTTTAAAACTATGCAGACCCATGGATCCACATATTAGGATTTAAATGCAAGGATTCAAGTATATTTATACAGGAGAAATTGAATTAAACTTAAGCAACTGATATGAATGTGTATAACCCAGTGGGATTTAACACATTCACAGTTCTGAATGACCACCACCTCCACTTAATTTCTCCACATTTCCATAAGCTCAAAAAAAAAAAAAAACCCGCACCTATCCCCTCTTCTCCAAGCTCCAAGTGACACAAACCTATTTTCTGTTTCATGGATTTGTAAGCGATGTGATTCAAATTTTCTTAATTTGAGGGTTTTAAAATTTATACAAATATAGGTGTATCTTCGTGTATGTATGCCTTTGTGTAAATGATGTATGTGCATGCTCATGTGTCTGCATATAGGGACATGCATGTGACTGTGCCCATGTGGCAGTCTGACGAAAACCTCTGGTGTTGTCTTATGTCTTGTTGAAGGCAGGGTCTCTTGTTGTTCACCACTGGTTTTGGATTTCCTGGGATTCTCCACCTTCCATCTAAAGGTAAGTACCTTGGGATGGAAAACTAACACTATCCAGTTTTATGTGGGTGCTAGGGATTTGAACTCAGGCCTTCACACCTACACAGACAAAGCTTTACCTACTGAGTCATCTCCCCAGTGCTCTACATTATATTTTTGATGGTTTCTAATTTAATTATTATGTGATCTTGTGACTGATTCTTTGAAACTTAGTTTAATATTAGCTTTGTGTCCTGAATTGCTATGGGTTTTCAAAAATGTGACATGTGATTTTGGAAAGAACAAATGATCTCTGATTCATAAGTACAATGTTCTACATAAGAGGTTTTATTTATTTTTATTTTTATTTATATGAGTATTTTGTCTGCATGTATGAATGTGCACCCATGTTGTGTAATGGCTGCAAAGGCAAAAGAAACTATCAGATGCCCTAGATCTGCAGTTACAGGTGGTTGTTAGTCACCATGTGGGTTCTGGGAACTGAACCTGGGTCCTCTGTAAAAGCAGCCTGTGTTCTTAACTGCTGAACCATCTCTCTAGCTCCATTATATGAGTCATATATCAAACATTTTTCCTTTAATTTTATTACTCTAATATAAAAAATGCATACCCTCCATACATATAGCACAATTACAAAGTCTGAAAAGAAGTGGTCAGTTAATTCTAGACCCTGTTAAGGAATTCACATTATAACAGCAAAGCTGGCTTCAGATAAAAAGAAATATAACATTAACTTTTTTCAGCTTGCCTTTCTACTAGGGATTTCGTGATAGCATCCACAAATGAGGGATGTCATCCATCATTTGTTTTTTCTGGGACTGTATTACTTCACTTAGCATAATGACTTCAAGTTCCATCCATTTACCTGAAAATTTCATTATGTCATCTTTCTTTACTACTGCATAGAATTCCATTGTGTGGATGTACCTCATCTCTCTATCCACTTGTCAGTTGAGGGATACTTGGGTTGCTTTCAGCACTTCACTATTGTGAAGATAGCTGCAGTAAACATAAATGTCCATGTATCTCTGTGATAGGATAAGTCTTGTGGGTATATATCCAGGAGTGGTATGACTGAGTAAGGTGGTAGGCTAATTTTTAGGTTCTTGAGAATTCTCCACACTGCTTTCCAAAGGGGTTGCATGAGTTTGCATTCCCACCAGCAGTGGATGAGTGTTCCCCTTTCCCCACAACCTCTAGCATTTGGTCTTCATTGTTTTCTGGATAATAGCTAGTCTTACTGGAGTAAGATGAAATCCTAAGGTGGTTTTAGTTTGCATTTCCTTAATTATTAGTGATGTTGAACACTTTTTAAGATGCTTCTCAGCCATCTTCTTCATTTCTGAAATCTCTGTTCACCTCTTTACTCCATCTTTTGAGTAAGTCACTTGTTTTCCCCCTCTGTTGTTTTTTGAGAAGTTTATATGTTGCCGACTGTTCCGGGCTGCCTGCTACTGGCTAGCTCTCCTCGGGAGGTCGTGGGTTTTTGCAGAGTCCTCTTGGCAGGAAAAAACACAGGGAAGTTTGAACGGCGTGCAGAAATGAAAAACTAAGAGAAGTTTTCCAAATCTACAGCAACTTTATTGAACAGGGGCAGTGAATATATATTGGTCTTTGGGAGAGGGCAGAACAAAGGATTTGGCAAAGCTTTACAATTACATAGGTAGGTAAAAAAGTCAAGATTTACACATTAACTGAAAAGCTCAGAGCACTCAGAGCAGGAAACTAAAACATCACAAAGTTTGGTTAGGAAATAAACTTTCTTTGAAGTAAAATGTAGAAATCTTAAGACAACCTTTACTGAGGAAATAACATCTAAGAAGACAAGTCATAATTGAAAAGTCATAGCTCACAGAGTAATAACTACAAAGTTCTTTAGCAGCAGATATTGGTCCTATGTCTCCATTCTGAGGCTAGAGTAAATACATCCTAAAGTTAATAGTTGCTTTTAAGTTTCTATTGAAGTAAAAACCTTATTCCTATAGTATCCTAAGTTAGCTATTAGTTTTCTAACTCTGACTGCTAATCTAAGGTTTAAATTTTTACTGAGAACCAAGAGCTGTCCCACTGTTTGCTCCAGCTAACAGCTTTGTTTTTTGTCAGATAAGTGGCTGGTGTAAGGAGACTTAGTCTCTGGCTTGCTTTACTGGGGAGTGTTAGAATCCAGGCTTTAACAAGAGGAATGTCTTATCTACCTCTTTGTCTGGGACCAGAGGAAAAAGGAATTCTTTTATTTTTAGGTTTGAGGGGAATTTTTTATTTTAACCTTAATGTAGAGATGTCTTTTCATCATACATTTTTACCACTGGAATCTGTTTTCTTTAAGGACATTCATGTAAGGCAAGAACATTACTGTCATGCAATTATTTTGTTTTCTTGATCTGAAGCAAGTTTTAATCTTGCCATATACATTAACAGCCTACATTACATTGTTTGTTAAGGAGAAAGGTCTGCTTTTTACTTTGGATCTGCAGAAAATTCTTGCTGCCAGGAAAAAGCCCTGTGCCCAAGAGAGGCATTTTAATTTGCCAGTTCTTGACATATTCAAAAGGTTTATTTTGTATCTATAAGCTTTAAGAAAAGATCTTTATGTGCTCAGTGTTATGCTAAGTCCAACACCAGAAAAACGTAATATCCTAGGAAAGCATCTCAATCTCGGGGTGATCTTAGCCGGGTATTCTGCCAGGGACCTCCAGGGGGTCCAGTCCCGCAGGGCACATCTCCCCCGCCTGTTTTGAATATGATTTCTCATATTACTTTACACAAGCGACACTGGAGTGGGTGTGGCAGACGCACAGGTGGATGCCGCAGTTCCCGGTTTTTTGTTTTTAAGACGCAGCTCCGTCAGATCACGTTTTACTATATGTATGGATCTCAGCATAAGTCTAAAGAGACAGGGGATAAGGAGCACAACCATAACAAGGAGGAATAGCACAACTCCAATAAGTATGAAATATTGTGTCCAATCTATAGGGTTAAGAGCTTTAAATCCACTCTTAAGACCAGCCGCTAGAGCTTCCAATTTATCATTATCCAAATGGGCCTTGCTCATGGCAGCAATATCTTTTTGCAGGTCGTCCAAATTATGGGTAATGTCAGTGGTAATTCCAGACACCTTGAAGGTGGTTTTTGACTTTTTCCCATTGGTGTGAAGCATTATATGGTAGGGGAGTAACGCAATGTAGTGATAAGAGGCATGACATCTAGTCTCCATTCTAGTTTTAATATTTGCTATGTCCTGTCCTAGGGCTAAAACTACTTCTTCTAAAGCATTTATTTTTGACTCTAGCTTTCTATCTATAATGGCCTGTTCTGAAAGAACAATTGAGATATTTCTATTCATATCATTTACAAAATGAGCTGTATGCATTTCTTTTACTAAAGCTGTGGTTGATACAGTAAAAGAAGTCATAACTGCAATAAGAGCAGTTATACCCAAAATAAGAGCAGCTACAAATCTCTTAGGTCTTAAAAGAGCATTAAGTGTTTCCAAAGTGTGTAAAGCAGTATTTTCATACCAAGGGTCCTGTTGTAAATCAACAGGAAGCATGACATAAGGTGGTCTTTTTACCAAAATCATTACAGGATATTGTTTAGCCACAACAGGATTAATACAATTGGTAAGTTTACAAGCAGTACAATTAATAAAATATGAATTGCCAACATATGTAATATTTACTTGAGAATTAGAGCCTAATAACATAGCAAAAGGATAAGATACACAAGCATGGGTGGTCAAAGGAACAAGAAATCTGTCAGTAGGTTTCTTTTGTAAAATTATATTTTTCTGTACAATCAGATAGTGGTATAAAAGGAGCATTTTGAAAGGTCTCATTATTTGCCTGATATCCTAAAGTCATCATTTGTAATTCCCAAATAAATCTAGGCCCATGCTTTGGGCTCACTGATGCCGGATCAGGTGAATCAGTAA
Source organism: Rhizomys pruinosus (assembly GCA_009823505.1). Taxonomy (NCBI): domain Eukaryota; kingdom Metazoa; phylum Chordata; class Mammalia; order Rodentia; family Spalacidae; genus Rhizomys; species Rhizomys pruinosus. Next base: position 188,856 of record VZQC01001128.1, on the reverse strand, counting down.
GGAAAATCCAATAATCCACAGGCAAACATCCTAATGGGGGATACCCATGCAGAGCCAAACAAATGGGGGGGGGTCAGATCTCCCTTCAAAATTTAATAAAGCAGAGCTATTTGGTCTTTCATTATAGTCCTGATTTCCCTCAAGCAGATCAGTATCATTAGTCAATACTTTTATATAGTCTGAATCAAGCCAGCCCACAGGACGAATTAAGGGGAGGCTTGGATTCTCCCAACCAACATCTCCTTGGCAGAACAATCCATTGCTGACATCAGAGCTCTCCTGTATTAACATATTGTGCTCAATTGTACCACTTATAAATTTCATTTATATTTAGTTTTAGATAGAGAACCATCTCTGTACAGTTTGTATGTCTATCAATCAACCAAAGAAGGCAGTCACACCTGCTCTATAAGCATTTACCATTATAGCAGTTGGTTCCAATTTACAGTTGGGGAATGACCTCATTACCATCATGTTTTTCCCTTTTCCATATCAAGGTGAGAGGTAGGAAGGTTTCTCAGCATCTGGAAGGTAAACTTTATCAGACCACATCATAAACAGTTATCCCAAACAGAATTTAGAGAAATGTTCAATGTCTGTGACCCAGGCAATCTGAGGTTTCCTTTTCTTCTATGTCCAGATGAGTCAGCCTCTCTGCTGGCATTTCTCAGTCCATCTTGCAGTCAAAGATTGTGTATTTTCAGACATTTATGTTGGTGTTTTTACCTGTGGGAACATACAAATCTCCTCCCATTGTTAGTTTTAAGATTTTAAAATTAAAAATTTATCAAAAGTTTGGACTATAGAGGGAATATTATACCACCTCCCTCTTTTTTGATCAATAGATGACTAAATTGTATTACAAATACCCATAAACAGGAACCAAGGTGTAAGTTTTCATCAAATTTATCCAAACTGTCTATCCTTGACTGTATGTTTATTTGGGAAGTAAACTCAGACTTAATTTCTTTAAATTATCCTACAAGTAAAGGAAAATGTTACAAGGTGATACTGTATAACACAGAAAAATACAGAGACCATCTGTGTGCCTTAATCTCAAAGCCATTGTTGGTAATTCAACACAGATTACAAATAAAGCAATTAACATCTTATATTTCTAATTAGTTTAAATGCATTACCATTTTAAACTGTAAACCTTACAAGGTGGATTATAATAGCTGTCTTTTTCCAAGTTTTTGGCCTTTTTTTAGGCCTGGCATGAAAGCCTACTTTAAGGATTTTTTAATACCTAGCTCTTAATAATATATATATATATTTTTTTTTATAGTTATCATGTCCATCAATCAGTTAAAGATTGGCTAGATATGTCCCATGAGAAGTTGTTACCATCATTACCATCTTGATTAAGTTTTTTATACACCTTTTTATTTTTTAAACATCCAAAAACTTATCAACACTTTAATACACTGAAAACCTGGTTGCATCTTTGTTTTAGATGTTGAAAGAGTGTAACCAGTGTAGATTTATTATTTCAAATTTTTGATAGATAATCCATAAATTTTGTTGAAATCGAACCATGTTTTGGCTGTTTAATATAAATTTGCATCTTAAGATGGAAGGGCCAGTTCCAACTTAGAGGCAATGTTTTTATATTATCATGTCTATTAACATAATATACTTAGAACACAAAAGTACACTCATCCATACACACGTGTGCGCGCACATACATACATATACACATACATACATAAGAAAGATTTGTTAGGTTGACCTGTAAGAGAAGAAAGCCATATCGTTTGATGTCCAATGAAAAACATGAAATTTTTATAATTTGTTATAGGGTTATTTTTACATAATAAATGTTCTAGTAACTCATAAAACAGCTGAGATCCATATGCCACCTCTTAGGCCCATTTGCAACCACTTGCCTCTAATGAACTATACCTAAAGTTCACTATTTTTTCCCTATCTTGTCCCTATGGTCAATTATTCCTAAGCTGTCCTTTTGCTAGGCCTAACTGACCCTATATTATTTATAAATCTAAAGATTGAGGATTCCCAAAAGTAGACAGGCCAAAGTTGTCTGTAGTCTTGAAATAATCCATCTTGTCCTGCTTATTAAGGACTTTGGAAAAATAATAATTATTCATAATAACAACAATTATAACTATTATTAATTATTATTAATTATCAATAATTACCATTAACTATTATTAGTCACAACAGCAATTATAAATAATAGTGGTCAAAAATAGCAGCCAACAATGAACAATTTACCATTAGACTGAATTTTTATCAATTATTATTAATAATTATACCAATAACAATAACTATAACCATTAATAATAATTACTAATAATAATTAACAACAATTTATCATTAAACTGAATAATATGCATACTATAAACCCAATTAAAAATTGTTAACACTAAGAAGTATAAAGCAAACGTTTTCTATGAATCGAATCTATTTTTGTTTATAGTTAGTTAAATAGATTTAAACCTGTAGGATTATAATAAATTGAAAGCAGGAACTCACATTAAACTGAGCCCAATCCTGTTAGGGAAGAGAATGTATTTTGGCCAGTCTTTTCCTGCTATACAAGTCTTGTCAGCTCCTGTATCCAAAAGGCCTTTTAAACATTTTTTATTTATTTTTATAATTTTAAAGGGTCGGCTTTTATTTAAATCTTGGACCCAGGCTATCACATCAGAAGATCCAAACTGACCCTGATCTCTTCTTTGTTTTAAAATTGGATTTGGCAAGTTTACATAAGGTAGTAACAATAATTGAGCTATTCCTTGTCCTTTATGTAATTGAATTGTTTCCTTTAAGGGTCTGACCATAATTTTTATTTCACCAGTAAAATCAGAATCCACAACACCAGGTAATACTTCAAAATTTTTATTATAATTTGAACTACGACCGATTATTAAACCCACAGTCCCCCGTGGCAGAGTTCCCAGTGTGGAAGTGGGGATTAACGCCACTCCGTCTGCTGAGGACAAAATTACGTCCTGGCAGACAGAGAAGTCCAGCCCCGCGCTTCCCGATGTTGCTCTGGGTAAATCATTAATAGTCAATTCAGGAGTTTCAGAGTTTAACCCCTGAGTAACCTCCTCACTTTCCTCTCTTTTTACGGGGCTGAGAGGCTGCCCCAAATCTAGTTTTTTGACATCTTTTCTCTTTTTTCTTCTCCCTCCCGTGGAAGAGGAGTTCCATTCTTGTGGAACTTAGATCTACATTCACTCTTCCAGTGCCTGCCTTTCTGGCACCTGGGGCATAACCCAGGAGGGGGTCCTCTCTTGTTTTCCCTTGCCCCTTTAGGGCAAGTTCTCTGCATGTGTCCTGCTTCCCCACATTTGAAACATGTGGGCTTTGAGGATCCTTGTCCTCCTCCATAAGTCTTTTTAACATAGGCGCTATATGTTTCTCCCTTCATCGCTGCAGCAAAAGCCATACCTTGGATTATTGCTGGTGAGGCATCAGCACAGGCTTTAATAAAGTCTTGCAGAGTCCCTGTTTTTCTGACAGGCCTTATGAGATCCTGACAGAGAGTATTGGCGTTCTCCCATGCCAATTGCTTAAGCAAGATATCTGTCCCTTCTGATTGTGGCAGCGTTCTGTGAATAGCTTCCTCAAGCCTAGAAACAAACTCCTGATAAGGTTCTTCGTTTCTTTGTTTTATCCCTGATAAAGTGGATCCCTTGGTTCCCGGAGGAGGCAGCTTTTTCCAAGATTCCAGAGCGTTAGCAGTAACTGCTTCCAGAATGTCTCTGGGGATTTTTACCTGTGACTGATTTGTGGCAAAATTTCCCGTCCCTAAAAGCATATCCATAGTTGGCTTAGGGCCTCTCTTCCTTTGAAATTGGGCTATAGTCTGTTTATATCTATCTTCATATTCAGTCCTCCACAGTACATAGTCTCCTGGGCTTAGAGTGGCTTTGGCAGTTTGATGCCAGTCCCCAGGCGTCAGCCAATGACTGGCTGCTACCATTTCCAGCACCTGAGTTATCTTAGCCGGGCGTTCTGCCAGGGACCTCCAGGGGGTCGTAGCCCCTTAGGACACTGCTCCCCCACCTGTCTTGAATATGATTTCTCATATTGTTTATACAGGCATTACTGGAGTGGGTGTGGCAGACGCGGAGGTGGATGCCGTATTTATGCACTTTGGATATTAATGCTCTATCAGATGTATCACTGGTGAAGATTGCCTACAAGATTATGTATTTTCTCTTCACTTCATTGATTTTTTTTTTGCTGTACAGTAGCTCTTGAGTTTAATACGGTCCCATTTGTCAATCGTTGACCTTATTGATTGTACAGCTGCTGTCTAATATAGAAGGTCTTTACTTATGCCTATGTCTTGTAGGTTACTACCAATGTTTTCTTCTAACATTTTCAGATTTTCATGTTTCACATTGAGGTCTTTGATCCACCTGGAGTTGATTTTTATACATGGCAAGATGTAGGGGTTTAATTTTATTCTTCTAGAAATGGTGATGCATTTGTGCCAGCACCGTTTGCTGAATATTCAATATTTCCTCCATTGAGTCTTCTTGGCCCCTTTGTCGAATGTGAGGGGGCAAATTAGATGTACTCATATTTGGATTCTCAGTTTTGTTCCATTTTTCTACAGGCCTGTTTTTGTGCCAATACCATGCTGTTTTTATGACTATAGCCCTGTAATATAGTTTGAAGTCTGGTATAGTAATCCCTCCTGTATTGCTTTTTGGCAACACTACTTCCAGTGTTGCTTTGGCTATCTGGGGTCTTTTGTTTCTCCATATGAACTTTAGCATACTTTTTCTAAGTCTGTGAAGATGCTTGTGAGGATTCTAATTGGGATTGCATTGAATCTGTATATTACTTTGGGTAGGATGGTAATTTTTACTGTATTGATTCTTCCAATCCATGAGCATGGGAAGTTTTTTTTTTTTCAACTTCTAGTATCTTCCTCAATCTCCTTCTTGAGGGATTTAAAATTTCCTTTTTAGAGATTTTTGGTGTGTTTTATCAGGTTTGTTCATAGATAATTAATTTTTTTTTCAAACTTTCCATAGGCTACAAGATCCAATTAAAGATGTGATGAAAAGCATTGGAGCTTCGATTTCCAGTGCAAGTTCTGGTTGGATGCTGACAAGTGTGCACCCAACGTGTGGTGTGGGTGGATGTAGATTCTCAACCAGCACAACACCAGCATTTGATGAGGCGAGGTCCACCTTCCTTGGTGCTTTGTGCACACCCCTGAACCCCTGTAGGCTTGGTATCAGCCAGAAACCTCTCAGCTACAGGTTCCAGCATGTGGCGTGAATGGATGTAGACTTGTGTCCAGCCAAACAGAGCCAAAGTAACAATTCCCTCCCCACTCAAGCTGGTGGACCTGGGGTGCAGAGATTCTAGCAGGCACAGTATTAGGGATTCTAGTCTGTGCAGCCAATATTGAGGCACCAAAATACAAACAAACAAACAAACAAACAAAAAACTCCACCAGGTGTGGTGGCACACACATTTAATCCAAGCACTTGGGAGGCAGAGGCAGGCTCATCTTTGTGAGTTCAAGCCCAGCCTGGTCTACAGAGTGATTTCCAGTACAGCTGGGGCTACAGTGAGACCCTGTCTCGAAAGGACAAAAAAAAAAAAAAAAACTCCACATGCCAAAGACACAACAAAAAAACAACATGGAAAAAGCTCTACCAACCTTACAGAAGATTCCTACGTCAAGATCTCCCTGGAAGGAAACCAAGACACAGAACTTAGAAGAACAATTGTAGACATATTCAAAGAAAGCACAGAATATAAAGAACAGCAGCTGTGCAGGAAATAAGGATAACACTTGACAAATGGGACCTCAGCAAACTCAAAAGCTTCTGTACAGCAAAAGAAACAATCGAGGAAGTGAAGAGAAAACTGACAGAGTAGGAGGAAATCGTCACCAGTGATATATCTGACAGAGCATTAAAGTCCAACATATACAGAGTACACAAAAAACACAGAAGTAAGAAATCAAATAACCTACTCAAAAGATGGAGTAAAGAGCTGAACAGAGACTTCACCAGTGAGGAAGTACAGATGGCTGAGAAACATCTTACAAAGTGTTCAGCATCTGAGCAGAGAATTCACAAGCGAGGAAATAGAGATGGCTGAGAAACATCTTACAACGTGTTCAACATCGTTAATAAGGAAATGCAAATTAAAAACACTTTAAGATATCATCTCACCCAGATAAGGTTGGCTAGGATCAAGAAAACAAATGATACCAAATGCTGGAGAGGGTGTGGGGAAAGCAAACACTCATCCACTGCTGGTGGGGATGCAAACTTGTACAACCACTACGTAAAGCAGTATGGAGAACCCTTAAAAGACTCAAAATGAGCCTACCACCTGACCCAGTCATACCACTTCTGGGGATATATCCATCAGACTCTTCCTACAGCAGAGATATATGTACAGCCATGTTTATTGCAGCTCTCTTCACAATAGTGAAGAGCCGATACCAACCCAAATGCCCCTCAACCCATGAGTGGATACAGAAAATGTGGTTCATCTACACAATGGAGTACTATATAGTGGTATAGAAATATGACATCATGAAATTTGTAGGAAAAAGAATCGAACTACAAGATTTTATGCTAATTGTAGTAACAAAGTTCCAGAAAAACAAAAGACAAATGGTATATCTCATCTGTGGATGCTAGTACCAAGTACCTAGGTTTAAGGCAAAATGAGCAACGTTAATGATACATTCCTCAAGATCTAAAGACAACTGTGCTCTTGTATTGGGAATCCCTACACAGGTTCTGGAGCTGACCTAACAAATATTTTCAGATTTTGACCCTTAGTATATGATGGAGGGTATGTGTGCATCTTTTAGAGTAATATGGGATTAAAATGGAAAGATGTGAATCAAGAAATATGCTATGGAAATAACATACAGTTTGTGTCCAAAGGATACAATGTTAATATAGGTGCAATGTAACAGGCTGGTGCAACTCAGCCTTTCTGGGTGCTTAACAAACATAACTGACGTCCATACCAACTTGGCCAAGGGACCTGGGGGACAACTTTGTTCCTTTCCCTCAGAGGTCAACATAGTCTTAGGGGATTATGCATGAGGGCATCTCTTGAAAAGCCCTGCAGAGGTGGGTCACCAGTCTTCCTGTTCAGGGCGGTCTTGGAAAGCCACTAAGGGGACTTCTGCCAGTGTCGAGTCTACAAAGAGGAAAGTCTGCTCATTCTTCAGAGAAGGAATTCTGGTCTAGCAAGACCTGATTTTGTCCTCATGTGGATGGAACTGTGGATGAGGAGCTGAAAGAAGCAAGGGGCTCCCACCTCCCTCCCCCCAAAAAAACCTGAGAGACCCCTGAGGACCAGATCCACAAATGACCTCAACAAAACACAACCTTGGTTAATCTGGGCTAACTGTGTGGCCTTAAGCATACAGAGGGAAAGTACAACCAGAAATAAATAATCAGTATGACCAGAGAAACTGTAATGCAGACAGGAAACTTGAGATCTTAGTAAAAGTACGAAAAGAAAAAGAGAGAGCACTGTTGCTTGGCCTGTCTACAATTCTTACAGGCAGGTGCATATGCTCTGAGGATGCCACTGCTTTGGGCACTCCTCGAGAACAGGAGATACAGCTTTTTTTACTTTTTAACATTCCAATGTAGACTGAGGAAGACTGAGGACTTCTGAGATACCCAGCTTGTGAACTAAGCAGCTAATGAGAATTCACCCTTGCCAGAATATGGACTGCCATTGTTGGATTACCTCTGCTGTATCATCGAGGCCAGTGCAGGGGGATCAAGAGAGGACATGTGCTTACTGGACTTCATTTGGAGGACTACGGAAGGGAAAGACCTCAAGGTCGAGCACAACTGCAGGATTGATGGTTGTTTAGGCTTGCCAAAGAGGAGACTTCGAGCACTTCCTTAAGGAAAATATGACATCTTTTAGGAAAAAATACTCCTAATTCAAGTGATATATGTATGTATGTATATATTTATGTATATATATATATATATATATATATTTATATATATATATATATATATATATATATATATATATATATATATATATATATATATATATATATATATATATATATATATATATATATATATATATACTGAAGGAATACAAGTAGGAGAGAACAATAACAACAAAAGAACTGGCAAAAAAAACTCTGGAAAGACTCAGACAAAGATGCAGATCATGCATGGCAGAGTACAAGGACTCGGGTGGGGTGGAGGGCATGGAAAGGGAAATAACTCTAGATTCGATTGAGAAATGTTGTAAGACTTATGGAAAAAGTTTAATAACAATAAAAAATAATTTTTGGAACAAAGGACATCTGGGTACACAAACGTGAGTCTCTAGGCTTTAACATACATGATAGAATACATGAAATCCAGTGGAGGGGGCCTGTGAGGGGCTGCAAAAGGGGAAGGAGTTATACCTATGATTAAGATATTTTGCATGAAGTGTACAAAATTCAATAAATCAGAGAAGTAAAGGAAGAAAATGAAAAACTCAAGTAGGACCTAGAAGGAGATAATGACAAATGTTGGAAAGAAATAAAGGGATGTAATGGCAAACATTGGAAAGAATTAAAGGGAAAAAATGACAAACTCTGGAAGGAAGTGGACTTGCTGAAAAGATACCAGACAAAAATGAAAAAAAGAAACAGACCAACAAACCAAGGAGCTACAAGATGAGAATGACAGGCTCCAGAAGGAAGTGGAAATACTAAATAAATCACAGGATGAAATGTAAAAGGATGTTGAACATTCATCCAATCAACAGAAAAGGATGGGAAGAAAACCTCAGAAGCAGAATGGAAGAAGCAGAAAAAAAAATATCAGACATGCATGTAGGATAAATACAGGAACTAGAATGCTAAGGTAAAGATTATGAAAAAATAATAAAAAAAAACCCACATGAGTGGAACAACCAGGAAATGTGGAACACTATGAAAAGGCCAAACCTCTGTATCATAGGGATAGAGGAAAGAGAAGAAACCCAAGATAACACTATTCACCAGATCTTCAACAGGATGATAGAAGAAAATTTCCCCAAACTGAAAAAAGACAAATCCATACAAATAGAAGAAGCAAACAAAACACCAAAGAGACAAGACCAGAAAAGAAATTTCCCACACCAAATAACAAAAATCAGAGAAGAAATCAATGAAACAGAAACAAAGATAAAAAATGAATCTGGGGCTGGAGAAATGGCCTAGTGGTTAAGAGTGCTGACTGTTCTTGCAGAGGACCCAGCTTCATCCCTAGCACCCACATGGCAGCTGAGAATGGTCTTTAACTCCAGTTCCAGGGGAATCCTTACACCTTCTTCTGACATCCTCAGCATTGCAGTCCAGGTCTGCACAAACCTACATGCAGACAATACATTCATACATGTGAAAAATAAATAAATAAATGAAAATTCAAAAAAAAAAAAAACAGTGAATCCAAAAGCTGGTTCTTTGAAAAGATAAAATAGACAGACCTCTAGCCCAGTTAACCAGAAGAAAGAAAGAGCAACTCCAGATCAATAATATTCTTGATGAAAGGGAAAACATCACAACAGACAAAGAAAAGATCCAGATAATCATATGAGAATTCTTCAAAAACCTATACTCTACTAAATTTGAAAACCTAAGAGAAGTGGATGAATATCTGAAATCCTGGGAATCATGAAAGCTCAACCAAGAAGTGATCAACAGCTTAAATAGATCAATAATACATTAAAATGAAAACAAATATTTAAAAATAAAAATAAAACTGGAAATTATTTTTAAAAATACAGTGTTAAAAGTTTAAAAAAAGATTTCAGCGTCATTAATAATTAAGGAAATGCAAATTAAAACCAGTCTCAGATATCAACTCACTCCCATATCACTGGCTAAGATCAAGAAAACAAAAGACACCAAATGTTGGAAAGGATGTGGGGAAAGGAGAACAGTTATCCACTGCTGGTGGGGATGTAAACTCTTAGGGAAAGCAGTATAAAGAACCATTAAAAGACTCAAAATGATTTCTCACTCCTTTTTTTTGGAAAAAGAAAAACATGATGGTAATGAAACTACTCCCTAACTGTAAACTAGAGCCAACTGTTACAGTGGTAATTTCCTATAAAACAGGCATAACGTATTAACTGATTTATAGGCATAGGAACTGTGAAAGGATATTTCCCTAACTAGAGCCAAATTCAATAGTAAAGTGTTTATAAGTTGTGTAATTAAGCAAAATATATTACTACAGGAAAGCTCTGACATCAGCAATGAATTATTCTGCCTAGGAGATGTTGGCTAGGGGATTCAAACCCCCCCCCCCAAATTATAAAGGCCTTTTGCCTATAAGTGGGATATATGCAAGGAGAAAGGCAGTAAGTCCCTGTTGTCGAAGACCTGGTGTGAGCATGAAAAATGTTATGAGACGTCACTTGCTAGCATACAACTGGCCTCTGAAATGCTAGAGAGCGTTACCAAAGGCCACTAAAGCAATACAGCAAAATATTGGTCTCCCTGAGACAAGCAAGACTCCTCCGTCAATATCAGCTACACCTCAACAGCCTGGAGATACTGTGCAACAGTGGCAGCCAAGTGTCTATATATATCCCAAATCTATTTGGCTATTAGCTCTCTCCTTGGAGGAATAACTCACAGCGGATGCCACAAGCTTATGTCCTCTAGTGGTTAGGAGATGTTATAAGCCACAATAAGAACTTGTCACCCTTTATAGAGAAACCACAGTTTGCGGATTAGCATACCATCCAAGCATCTGTGTCTATGCTCACAGCTTAGCTTGACATAATAAGTGGTACTGCTTAAATGCCTGTACATCCAATAGCTTGTGCTTTGTTAGTATGACTAAAAAGGGTATCACTGGGAAAGCTGTCAATCCATGAAGGGAAACAACCTGAACAGACTGGAGTCCAAAATGACAACTCCAAAGAAATTAGACTGTTTTCTTCTCACCCACTGTGCCCCTTTCCCAAAGCCCAGGGAACAAACTGCGGAAGAGGAGGCGTGGTAGATTGTAAGGGCTGTAGAGAGATAGGGGTGAATCATGAGACTACAGGAATATAGTCTGGACTCCTGATTGATCAACATGTCTGTGCATACAAGCTTCTCCAACTGGTCTATGGGAACCTTGGGTTGTTCAAAATTTGGACATAGATACTTGCAAAATGCACCAATTACCTGATTGTATCACATAATGAGTGACGTCAATGCTAGCTGCAAACAACTGTGACATTGTATTGTAGAATCCCTTAAAAAATAAATAAATAAAAAATAAATAAATAAATAAATAAATAAAAATAGGCTTTTGTTCATCTCCTTACAAACATCCTTAGTGAAAGGGAAGAAGGAGAATTTTCAAGTGAAGAATAGTCAACTTGTAGATACAGGGTATTGGGTGAGTTTTTAGATAGTGTTGACACAGAACTTATACACTATCCCAATAAGTCTTTTGAACCACAATGTTAACGAAAAAGTGGCAAACATGTAGAATATAACATATTTCTTATTGGATATAAAACAAGAAAAAATTTGTAGGGAACAAAAAACAAAATAAAATTCTTTAATATTTCTTGTGTCCTTCAAAGTACAAAAAAAAGACTCAAAATGAGACTACTACCTGACCCAGTCATACCACTCCTTGGTATGTACCCACAAGAATCATTCTACAGCAAAGATATATGCACATCTTTGTTTATTGCAGCTCTTTTCACAATAGCAAAGGCTTAGAAAAGGGGCAGAGGTGGATGAGAAGCAAACAGTCTACTTTCTCTGGAGCTGTTACCTTGGTCTCTAGTCAGTTCTGGCTGTTTTCTTTCATAGGCTGCCAGCTTGTCCAGGAATAACCTTTCGATCCTACTAATGAAGCACACACAATTAGATATATAAGTATGTAAACAGTACTAATTGTTATGGTAGGTTACTTTGGTATAGACACAGATGTTTGGATGGTATGTTAATCCATGAATTATGTTTTCTTCTGTTAAGGATGACAGGGTCTTCGTGTGGTTTATAACATCTCCTAACCATAAGAGGATGTAAGCTTGTGGCATCAGCCGTGGGTTATTCCTCCAAGGAGAGAGCTAATTGCCAATTAAATTTGGGATATACAGACATATGGCTGCCACTGCTGCACAGTATTTCCAGGCAGATGAGGTGTAGCTGGTGCTGAAGGAGGAGTCTTGCTTGACTCAAGGAGACCTATCTTTGCTTTATTGGTTTAGTGGCCTTTGGTAACACTCTCTGGCATTCCAGAGACCATCTGTATACTTGCAAGTGCGGTCTCCATAAATCTTTCCCATGTATATATCAGGTCTTCAACAGCAGGGCCTTATCACCTCTCTTCCTACAGCTATCCCAGTTTAGGGGCAAGGAGCCTTTACATTTGTGGGGGCTTGGATCCCCTTGCCAACATCTCCTTGGGAGAATAATCCATTGTTGATGTCAGAGCTCCTGTATTATTTTGCTTAAGTGCATAGCTTAAGGAGACTTTAGCATTATATTTGGTTCTGAAATAGGGAATAATCCTTTTCACAGTTTCTATGTCCATTAGTCAATTAGAGAAGGCAGTTTTACCGATTTTACAAGAGAATACCTCTATAAGAGCTGGCTCCAATCTACAGCTGGAGAACGACCTCATCATCATCATATTTCTCCTTATTCTATGGGGGGGGTTAAGGAAGTCTCTTGTATTAAAACCTTTGCGGTACCTAGAAGGTAAGCTTCATTAGGATGCATTAAAAATAGTTGTTACTAGTAGGATCCAGAGAGGAGACTGATGTCTGCAGCAATCTGAAGCATTTCTTCCCTTCAATGCCCAGAGGAGTCAATCCTTCTTCTGGAACTTTCTGGTACATCCTACTCACTGCGAAGCTGCACTTTCTTTCTCAGCCATTAAGTTGGTGATACTCTGGCCTGTTGGAACATACAAATCCTTTACCGTAGTTAGTTTTAAGATTTGGATTGCAAGGTTTTTTGACAAAAAGTTTTCATATCTATCTATATCCCCCTTTTTTATTTTAGGTTTTTATTTTTGACCCATGAGTCTCAAAAAAGCAGTTGTATTATACAAACCTGTAGGGTGGAATCAAGGCACAGATTTCATCAAGTTCACCCATGCTATTTTGGGTTACTGTATTTGATTAACTTGGGAAACAAACTTTATTTTTAAATTAAATCATCCTATAGGTGAAAGAGATTGCTACCAGGTGATAGTATATGACAGCAAAATTATAGAGAACATTTATTTATACCAATCCCAAAGTGATTGGTATACAGTTTTTAATTAAAGCTAATGTGGACAACAGCAATTTATATCACCAAAATTCAGATGCATTACCGTTTTTATCAGCCTTTAAACCAATGTGGTTTAATATACACATATTTGACTTTTACTGTAAGTCAAAACCAGCTAGTCCTACTTGTAGACATAGAGTCTTGGGGCATAAAAAACTGGATACTATGTTGAACTCGACGTCATAGTAATATATGCGTACCCAAGTCGAGATATAACAATCGAGAGCGCGTAGGTCCCTGTCCTCTCCACTCCCTGCCACCCTTCCCGAGTCACCAGTTCAGTCAGTTTTCTGAAGCATTATTACCTTTCTGTTAGTCTGTTCTTTTTAATTATGCAGTCCTCTCCATCTAGTACAATATTGTATGACTTGTTATTGGTAGTCTCAGATCGTAGTGAAGTCAGTGATATCATCATGCCCGAGGACGCTAAGGAGTTCGGGGTCGTGAAGGATATACATGGCGTCGTATACTCGGTGAGAAGCTGAGAGTAGCAGGGCTGGTATATATGGTCACATATTTGAAGGCAGATCACACACAAATCGTTTGGTGTGCTCGGTGTTTGTTTTCGGGGGACGTGGTGGTGGAACTGTTGCACTTAAGCATGAATGGTCTTCTGTATCCAAATCCATTTACCCTGCACAAATTGTCAGTCGATGTTGGTCTTTGCTTACTGCATGCGTACGATCCATTGTGTAACATCTACTCCTACAGACTTGTTCTCTATCTCAACTTCGTCTAGTGTTGAGGGGTAGCATTTGGGTTGATGACCTCATCAGGTTTTTGTTGCTATTTTGGTGAAACAGAGGCAGAGAGACAAATAAGATTTTATCAATCGGAGCTTGTGCCATGTGGTATACTTCTGTCATAAGGGATGGAGTGCTTGTGGGTATATACCCTCGGAGTGGTTATGACTGGTCAAGATGGCAAGGTCATCTTTGAGTCTTTTAAAGGTTTCTCGACCACCCTGTTTCCATTAGTGGACTTGACAAGTTTACATCTCCCACACGAAGCAAAATGGACGTGAGCGTTTTCCAACTGTCTCACACACGAGCATTCTCGACGTAGCACTTCGGGCAATGCAGTTCAGTGTTTTTAATTTGAACCTAGCTCAGTCTTACTGGAGTTAGAGGTGGGGTATGTTAAGGTGGGTGTTAATTTTTGCATTCCTTAATTTGTTAGCAATATTTGACACTTCTCTTAGACGTGTTTCTCAGCGCGATCTCTAAATTGCCTCCTCTTTGTAAGGTGTCTCGGTGTCAGCGAGTGCTTTAGTTGATGGTTCTCCCATCGTTCTGAAGATCATTCTCCTTTGCTGTTTCGTTTTTCTCTCATGTTGTCTAGTTGTATTTGAGTAGCTTGTATAGTCTCTTCCTGTCGCAGATTAATGCTTTAGGGCTTTCGGGATGTAAATCTGACTGCTGAAGGTGTCCGCCCAATTCCGTTGGGTTTTCTTTGACGTTCCCTTTAATTGTCAACTTCCTTGTGGATGTACAAGGTAAGTCTTGTGAGTATTAGAATCCAGTAGTTCCATTTGTCAATGAATCTATTTCTTTGTGAGCTTGCTTGATACTAGATAACAAGAAGGATCCCTTTGTCAACATCGGGCGCTACATCTTGTAGTCTGCTGCCAAGTTTCTCTTCTATCACCTCCAGAGTTTTGGATTTCACGTTGAGGTCTTTGATCCATTTGGAATTGACTTTTGTACAGGGTGAGAGGTAGGGGTTTAATTTCATTCTTCTACAGGTGGTGATCCAGTTTTGCCAACACCACTTGTTGAAGATGCTGTCTTTCCTCCAATGTGTCTTCTTGGCCTCCTTATCAAATATGAGATGGCTGAAATTGTATGTGCTCAGCTTTGGATCTTCAGTTTTATTCCATTGGTCAACTAGTCTGTTTTTGTGCCAGTACCAAGCTGTTTTTATGACTATAGCCCTGTAGTATATTTTTAAATCTGGTATAGAGATTCCCCCCTGTATTGCTCTTTTTGCTCAGGGTTGCTCTGGCTATTCAGGGTCTTTTGTTTTTCCAAATGAAATTGAGGATTTTGTTTTCTAAACCTGTGAAGAAGCTCTTGGGGATTTTTATTGGGATTGCTTTAAATCTGTATACAAGTTTAGGTAGAATGGTCATTTTTACTATATTTATTTTCCCCATCCATGAGCATGGGAGGTTTGTCCATCTTCTAATGTCTTCTTCAATTTCCTTCTTCAGAGGTTTAAACTTTTTGTTGTAGAGGTCCTTGCTGTCTTTGGTTAGGTTTCTTCCTAGGTATTTTATTGTTTTTGAGGCTATTGTGAGTGGGAAGGTCTCCTTGTATTCCTTCTTCGGTTGCCTACTGTTGGTGTAGAGAAAGGCTACTGAATTTTCTAGGTTTATTTTGTATTCTGCCATCTTACTGAAGCTCCTAATCATTTCTAGGAGTTTCCTGGTGGAGTTCTTAGCATCCCTTAAGTAGACAATCATATCATCAGCAAAAAGGGATAGCTTGACTTCCTCTTTTCTTATTAGAACTCCTTTAATTTCCTTTTCTTTCCTTATTGCCCTAGCAAGGGATTCAAGCACTATGTTGAAAAGGAGTGGGGACAGGGGACAGCCTTGCCGAGTTCGTACCCTTAAAGGGAATGCTTCTGTTGTTTCCCCATTTAGGTTGATATTAGCTGTGGGTTTCCTGTATATGGCTTTGATTACATTAAGGTATGATCCCTCCAATGCAATTCCCTCTAGGATTTTAAACCTGAACGGATGCTGGATTTTGTCAAAGGCTTTTTCTGCATCAATTCAGATGATGGTGTGGTTTTTGTCTTTCAGTCTGTTTATATGCTTGATGATATTAATTGATTTTCGTATGTTGAACCATCCCTGCATCTCTGGTATGAATCCAACTTCGTCATGGTTGATGATCTTCTTGATGTGGGTCTGTATGCAATTTGCCAGTATCCTATTTAGAATTTTGGCATCTGTGTTCATTAGGGAGAGGGGTCTATAGTTCTCCTTTTTGGTTGCATCATTGCCTGGTTTTAGTATTAGAGTGATGCTGGCTTCATAGAAGAAATGTGGGAGAACTCCCTCCGTTTTTATCCTTCTAAACAACTTGAATATAAATGGTTGTAAGTCTTTTTGAAATATTTTATAGAATTCGGCTGTGAAACCATCTGGGCCTGGGCATTTTTTGCTTGGAAGGCTGCTTGTTACATCTTCAATTTCTTCACATATTATTGGTCTGTTTAAGCTGTCGATCTCTTCTTGGTTGAGCTTTGGTGATTCCCAGGATTTCAGATATTCATCCATTTCTTGTAGGTTTTCAAACTTAGTAGAGTATAGGTTTTTAAAGTAATTCCATATGATTGTCTGGATCTTTTCATTATCTGTTGTGATATTTCCCCTTTCATCACAGATTCTATTGATTTGGAGTTGTTCCATCTTTCTTTGGGTTAACTGGGTTAGAGGTCTGTCTATCTTGTATATTCTCTCAAAGAACCAGCTTTTGGATTCATTGATTTTTTTGTATGGTTTTCATTTCTATTTCATTGATCTCTGCTCTGATTTTTGTTATTTCTTCTTGTCTGCTGCTTTTAGGGTTCATTCGTGGTTGCCTTTCAAGTACTTTTAGCTGGAGTGTTAGATCGTTCACTTGTGCTCTCTCTGTTTTTTTTTAATGTAGGTACTTAGAGCTATAAACTTTCCTCTTAGGACTGCTTTTAAAGTGTCCCATATGTTTTGCTGTGTTGTATTATCATTGTCATTCAGTTCCAGGAATGGTTTTATTTCTTTCTTTATTTCTTCCTTTACCCATTCATTATTCAGAAGAGTGTTGTTTAGTCTCCATGTGATCTTGTAGGTTGTAGGGTTTATCCTGGTGTTGATATTGAGTTTTATTGTACTGCTGTCTGGAAGAATGCATGAGATTATTTCAATCTTTTTGTATTTGTTGATTTTTTTCCCTGTGACCCAGTATATGATCTATTTTGGAGAATGTTCCATGGGGTGCTTAGTAGAAAGTGTATTCTCTGGTGTTTGGGTGGAATATTCGATAGATGTATGTGAGGTCCATTTGGTGTATTGTATCATTCAGTTAAGATGTCTCTCTGTTTATCCTTTGTCCTGTTGATCTGTCTAAAGGACTTAGTGGGGTATTGAAGTCCCCTACTACTAATATGCTGGGGTTAATCTGAGGCTTGATATCCTGAAGAGTTGTCTTTACAAAGTTTGGTGCACCGGCATTTGGTGCATTTATATTCATGATTGTGAGATCTTCATCGTCGATTGTTCCTTTAATGAAGATATAATGGCCTTCTTTGTCTTTTTTGATTTCTTTTGCTTTGAAGTTTATTTTGTCTGATATTAGGATAGCGACACCTGCTTTCTTTTTGGTACCATTTGCTTGGAATATTTTCTTCCATCCCTTCACCTTAAGTTGGTGTCTGTCCTTGAAATTGAGATGGGTTTCTTGCAGACAGCATATAGATGGATTTTGTTTCCTAATCCATTCTCCCAGTCTATGCCTTTTGATTGGGGAGTTCAGCCCATTAATATTTAAGGTTATAATTGAAAGATGGATGTTTTTTCCTTTCACCTTATTATCCATTTGGACTTTTAGTCTCTGATTCTACTCCTATGTTTATATTTTTATTAGTTTCTTTTCCTAGGTGCTTGAGGATAGTTGCTCCTCTCTTCTGCCCTTTGAATTGCTTCAAGCATTTTCTGGAGAGTTGGTTTTCCGGACATGTATTCTATCATCTTGTTTTTGTCTTGGAAGATTCTTCTCTCTCCTTCAACTGTAATTGACATTTTTGCTGGGTAAAGTATTCTGGGTTGGCATCCATAGTCCTTTAACACTGGGAATGCTTTGCTCCATGTTCTTCTTGCTTTCATGGTTTGCGGCGAGAAGTCAGTTGTAATTCTGATGGGTTTCCCTTTGTATGTGACTTGTTTTTCTTTTGTGGCCTTCAGAATTTTATCTTTGTTTTGGGCATCTAGCATTTTGACTATGATGTGGCGTGGGGAGTTTCTTTTCTGATCTTGTCTATTTGGAGTCCTGTGTGCTTCTTGTATTTGAATGGGTTTGTCTACTTTTAGTTTGGGGAAGTTTTCATCTATTATTCTGTTGAAGATCTGATCAATACTATTCTCTTGAGATTCTTCTCCTTCCTCTATTCCCATGATGCGGAGGTTTGATCTTTTCATAGTGTCCCATATTTCCTGGTTGTTCCAGTTTTGTGTATTTTTAAATTTTTCATAATCTTTATTTGAGTTTTTTAGTTGCTCTGTGTTATCTTCCAGATCTGATATTCTTTGTTCTGCTTCCTCCATTCTATTTCTGAGGCTTTTTCCTTTCCTTTCTTCCTGGTTGGATAAGTGTTCTATTTCCTTTTTCATTTCATCCTGTGATTTCCTTAATATATCCATTTCCTTTATGAGTTTCTCAATCTCTTCTTGGTGCTCCTTACTTCGTTGGTTGGCCTCCTTTTTCAGTGTTTCTACTTCCTTAAGGTGTTTGTTTTTTTCTCTCTCTTGTTCTTTCTGGAGTTTGTCAATCTCTTCCTTTAGTTTGTTATTGTATCCCTCTAGGTCCTTTTTGAGTTTTTCATTCTCTCTCTTTACTTCTCTGAGTTCTTCCTTTAGTTTGTCATTGTATCCCTCCAGGTCCTTTTTGAGTTTTTCATTCTCTCTCTTTACTTCTCTGAATTCTTCTTTATGTTCTTTAATTTCTCTGCATAGGTCTGCAATTATTCCTCTAAGGTCTGTTTCTGGGGTCACCTCCAGGGGGATCTGATTGTAGCTGTCTCCTACCGGGTTGGTAGAGCTTGGTGTAGAATTATCCTGCACCTTTCCCATGTTGTCTCTTCGTCGTCTCCCTGGCATGTGGGTTTCCCTTTTGTGATTCAAATCCCAAATGCCTTTTTCAGTTTGTTGAAGGCTGAAAGCTTGTTTTATTTTGCTTGCCTCCTTCCAATTCCTTTTTTTCCCCCTTCTTTCCCTCCTTCTTGTTTATGGAGTGTTGACTTGTCTAATTTTCTGGCTTTCACTTTTGTTTATATATTGGATACTGGAAGTCTCTTCCTTTCTTGTTTTGAATGTTCTCTTAATCCACTGGATACTCTCTCCTCAATTCCAGTTGTTGCCGGGGGTTAGGGAGGTATTCCTGTACATTCCTGGAGCAGTGGCGGGATGGTCCTGACCCCTGCCCTGCTCAGGACCAGAATATGGCGTCTGTGCCTGACTCGAAACCCAGGATTCCCTCCCACTTGCGACTACGGGGGGTGGGGGTGGGCGGGACCACCCAGCCGGGCAGCCATGCTCTGGCGGGATTTAGGAGTCCAGTCTAGGTCCACCAGCCACTGGCCCCTCTGCCACAACTCAGCAAATCAATTGTCCTTCACCTGTGGGTCAATGCCCTAAGTTTACCTTCCTGGAGCAGTGTCGGGCTGGTCCTGACCCCTGACCTGCTCAGGACCAGAATATGGCATCTGCGCCTGACTCCAAACCCAGGATCCCCTCCCACTTGTGACTACAGGGGGGTGCACTCAGCAGGGCAGCCATGCTCTGGCGGGATTTAGGAGTCTAGTCTAGGTCCACCAGCCACTGGTCCCTCTGCCACAACTCAGAAAATCAATTGTCCTGCACCCGTTGGTCAATGCCCTAAGTTTACCTTCCTGGAGCTGTGGTGGGCTGGTCCTGAACCCTGCCCTGCTCAGGACCAGAATATTGCCCAAAGATTTTTTAAATAGAAAGGAAAAATACTAATAGCTCATTTTTATGCAGGTCAAAAGAAATTATTGTTAAACAATTTTTGTAATTCTAACTTATGGTTCATATGCACACCATATAATCCATATTAAATTCATGCTATTTTTAGACAAAGTCTCCTTTGCATCCTATGCTGATTTCAAGCTCATGATTCCTCTGCCTTTGTTCCAAGTACTGGGGTTACAGATGTGCATCACCATGCACATTTCTTCAGATTATTTATTACAACCTCATAGTTTTTCTGAATATTCATTATTACTTTTGGATTCACCTCTAGAAATGTTTATATTCTTGTTGATGAACACTTACATGCATCCAGATATTCTTCATCTGGATATTATTATTATTATTATTATTATTATTATTATTCCATGGGGGGAGGTAAGAAAGCCTTTCATATTAAAACCTTGTGGCACCTAGAAGGTAAGTTTCATTAGGACTCATTATAAATAGTTGTTACAAGTAGGATCCACAGAGGGGTTTGATGTTTGTAGCAGTCTGAGGCTTTTCTTCCTTTCAATGTACAAACAGGCCAACATTTCTGCTGGTACTTCCAGGTACATTCTACACAATGCAAAGCTGTATCTTTTCTTTCTCAGCTGTTAGGTTGGTGACACTTTGACCTGTTGGAACATACAAATCTTTTCCCGTAGTTAGTTTTAAGATTTGAATTGCAAAGTTTTTTACAAAAAGGTTTCATATCTATCTGTATCCCCCTTTTCATTTAATGTTTTTGTTTTTTTGACCCATGAGTCTCAAAAAGGCAGTTGTAATACACATATCTGTATGATGGAATCAAGGCACAGATTTCATCAAATTCACCCACGCTGTTTTGGGTGATGGTATGTGATTAACTTGGGAAGCAAATTTATTTTTTTTTAAGTTAAATTATCCTACAGGTAAAAGAGAATGCTACAAGGTGATACAGTGCAACAGAAAAATTATAGAGAATATTTGTATGTGCCAATCCCAAAGTTATTGTTATACAGATTTTAAGTAAAACAAATGTGGACAACAGCAATTTATATTTCTAATTAACTCAGGTACATTACCATTTTATCAGAACCTTTAAACAAATGTTGGTTAATGTACACATATTTACTTTTATTTAGTCCTAAAACACCATGTAACCTGTAGACAGAGTTTTGGCAAAATTGGATATTGTTGAACTCACGTCAATTAAATATGTATTAATTGAATACATACCCATGTGCCTATCCCACCCCTCCCACCCTTCCCGGTTCACCATTTAGTCAGTTTTCTGATGCAGTGTTTCTGTTGTTGTTCTTTTAATATGCATACCTCTCCACAAGAATTATTGACAACTGGGTTATTGGCACTAGCATCCACATATGAGGAATTCATTGTTTTTCTGGGACTGTGTTACTTCACTTAATATAATGTCTTCTAGCTCCATCCATTTACCTGCAAATTCCATGATGTCTTTCTTTACCGCTGCATAGAACTCCATTGTGTACATGTACTATGTTTTCTCTATCCACTCGTCAGTTGAGGGGCACTTGGGTTGGTTCCAGCATTTTGCTATTGTGAATTGAGCTGCAGTAAATATAGCTGTGCATGTATTTCTGCAGTAAGATAAGTCTTGTGGGTATATACCCAGGAATGGTATGACTGGGTCAAATGGCAAGCTCATTTTGAGTCTTCTAAGTGTTCTCCACACTGCTTTCCATAGTGGATGTACAAGTTTACATTACCACCAGCAAGGGATGAGTGTTCCCCTTTCCACAAACCTCTCCAACACTTGATATCATTTATCATTTTCTTGATCCTGGCCAGTCTTATCTGAGTAAGATGATATCTTAAAGTGGTCTTAATTTGCATTTCTCTAGTTATTAGTTACGTTGAACAGTTTTTAAGATGTTTCTCTGCCATCTCTAATTCCTCCTCTGTCAAGTCTCTATTCAGTTCTTTGCTCCATCTTTTGAGTGATTCATTTGTTTTCTTTCTTCTTTGTTTTTCGAGTAGCTTGTATTCTCTGGAAATTAATGCTTTGTGAGATGTATCTGCAGTGAAGGTTTCCTCCCACTCTGTGGGTGTTCTCTTCACTTCCTTTATTGTTTCTATTGTTGAACAGAAGCTTTTGAGTTTAATGAGGTCCCATGTGTCAATTGTCGATCTTATATCTTGTACAGCTGCGGTCTGATTTAGGAAGTCTTTTCCTATACCTATGTCTTGTAGTCTGCTGCCAAGTTTCTCTTCTATCACCTCCAGAGTTTGGGGTTTCACATTGAGGTCTTTGATCCATCTGGAATTGACTTTTGTACAATGTGAGAGGTAGGGGTTTAATTTCATTCTTCAAGTGGTGATCCAGTTTTGCCAACACCACTTACTGAAGATGCTGTCTTTCCTCCACTGTGACTTCTTGGACCCTTGTCAAATATGAGGTGGCTGAAATTGTATGTGCTCAGGTTTGGACCTTCAGTTTTATTCCATTGGTCAACTGGTCTGTTTTTGTGCCAGTACCAGGCTGTTTTTATGACTATAGCCCTGTAGTATAGTTTGATGTCTGGTAGAGCAATCCCCCCTGTATCGTTCTTTTCGCTCAGGGTTGCTTTGGCTATTCGGGGTCTTTTGTTTTTCTAAATGAAACTGAGAATTTTTTTTTTCAAGCCTGTGAAGAAACTCTTGAGGATTTTGAATGGGATTGCATTAAAACTGTACACAAATTTGGGTAGGATGGACATTTTATTATATTTATTTTCCCAATCCATGAGCCAGGGAAGTTTGTCCACCTTCTGATGTCTTCCTCAATTTCCTTCTTCAGGGGTTTAAAATTTTGTTGTAGAGATCCTTCGTGTCTTTGGTTAGGTTTGTTCCTAGGTATTTTATTGTTTTTGATGCTATTGTGAGTGGGAAGGTCTCCTTGTATTCCTTCTTCAGTTGCTTGTTGTTGGTGTAAAGAAAGGCTACTGATTTTTCTAGATATCTTTTGTATCCTGCCACTTTACAGAAGTGCTTAATTGTTTCTAGGAGTTTTCGGGTGGAGTTATTAGCATCCCTTAGGTATACAATCATATTATCAGCAAAAAGGGATAGATTGAGTCATGCTATATTTTATCATTCATGTATATATAGTTTGTAGAATACTAAAAATGTGAAAAATGTTAAATGAGTAATTGAAATTAGATAATATTGGTGTGGTTAATTTATAGTTTATATAATACACAATATCAAAAGCAAACTTTAGCCCTGTTTTTAAAGATAAAGAAAGCTGAACAAGCATGAGGATTTAAATGTTTTGCACAGAGAGAGAGAAACAGAGAGAGGAGATAAGGAATGCTTAGTTGGTATGAGAAAAACAGAGGTACTTGAATTAGTTCAAAACCAACTGAAATACGAGAGAGAGAGAGAGAGAGAGAGAGAGAGAGAGAGAGAGAGAGAGGGAGAGAGAGAGAGAGAACTTGAAATCTATATCGCAATAAACATTGTGCCAGACAGGAGAACCTCACTTCAAATTGTTGGTCAGGGTAGTGCAAAAGAGTCCCACAATATTTCAGGCTATTGCCACAGCCTTTAATTGCCTCACAGAACTTGAAGTTAAGAACCTATTACTGAAGACAGGATATAATTCAGACACAGGACTTGGAGAATTGGAGCTATAACTGAACTGGAAGTTGCCTTCCTAAAGACTAGCTCCCATAGTATCAGAGGATACTAAGCAAGCTTCTATGGGATAAAATCAATGTCCCAGCCCCACATGTAAAATCTAATATCCACAAAATGGCCAGCATATCTCAAGCTATCTCTACTGGTGCAGATGTGGCACATAAAAATTATTGATTTGTGCATTTCACATAGTAGATCTTAAATACTTTAGACCATCTCTCCCATCCACATTCCCCATAGTCCCCACACTGAATTTAATACATTCTGTCATGTATGTTAAGTATTATACATTCAAGCTTTTGTACTGAGATGTCCCTCCATGCAAGTTAATCCACTCAAGTCTAATCAGCTTATCTAGAGTCATTTTCCTTTATCTTGAAGGTAATCAAAAGTTATCTAATTGAACTTAAACACTAAATGTGAGGGAACTCATGTGTAGTACTGTAAACATACTTAAATAGACATGCCTGTAGATCTTATAGATCCTACAGAAAAACCTATGTCTGTCCATCTGTCAGATGACTAGTCAAATATAATTTCTTACTGTTTGTGAAATATGTATTTTTATAATTACAGACTCATACACCATTCACCACTCATCAAAAATCTTAGTTTAAGCAACAGATGGAGACTACTGCATAGTTCCATAACTAGTAAAACACAGCATGGACATGTCTGTGAGTTGTCAAGCTCTATGTGTCACATCTACAATAGAATCTCCACATTTAAGGCAGATATAACAGAGGGAAGAAGAACGCTGGAGGGTGGGGAAAATATTAATGTATCTCTTGTTTCTCAACAATGAATCTTCCTCAAGCAAAACAAGTTGATTATCAGAAAATCACAACACATAAAAAAGTGGAGAAAAAAACTGTATAGTGTGTGTCCCTGGAGAAGACACCTATACTAAACCTCTACTACTTGGGACTCATGACCATTGTAGTTGTGGAAGAAGGAACATAAATATTTTAAGATCCAGGAGTAGTGGATAAGCACAAAGAAACAATTTTCCAGGCAGCCAGGAACTTAGAACAATGGTGACAGCATGCATAAGAGCAATACAAACTAAAACTAAAACCAGTCAAAAATGAAACATTGAACTGAGGAAATGGGTAAGAAGACTGAACCTTAGTTGAAGAACTATTAACAGATCACTGCTGGGTGAGGGAAATTTTTTTTTCTTTATGGAAGTGACTCTAGTCAGGCTGACCAGGCTCCAGTTGATGAACCCAAACTGAGGAAAATCTAGGGATATAAACTTGTCTCAAGAGGCCTTAACATGTATGAAAGAAAGCATGACAAACTGTTGCTGTTCTATGGGGTGTTGCAGATAATACTAAAATATAAAATATATTGGAGAGATGTCTCGATTATTAATAGCTGCATTTTTTTATTGCAGAGGACCGAGGTCAGCATTCTAGAACCTACATGTTAGCTCATAACTCCCCATGATTGCATTTCCAAGGGAACTGATGCCCTCATTTGAATTTAGTGGGCACTTTTTCTATGTGTCCACTTATATACATGAGGAAAAACACTCACATATATAAATAAGCTATTTTAAATTAATAATGAAAAATTATGCAAAGAGGCAATGGAGAATTTTATAACTCAGCTTTCAGTATTTTTATATGAGCATCATTTTTTAATTAATTAATTAATTTTTATTTTTTATCAAATCTAGACCCATGTCCTCCCCATTCCCCCACCACACCAGAGCACATGAATTCTGCCAAACATGCTTTTCATCTCTTTCTCAGTCTTTCTCAACATTCTCCATGAGGAATTTGACTGTTTTGAGCAGAAGTTCACTGTTTCAGTCAGTTCTTTGATGCAGTCCTTTCTGTTGTTGTTGTTGTTGTTGTAGTTGTTCTTTCCAATATGCATCACTCCCAACTGCTTTGGACAAAAGCTCAAGGGGCCATGCACAAGAAATGCTTACAGCTGGGTAATTGGCACTAGCATCCACAGATGAGGGATACTATTCGTCGTTTGTTTTTCTGGGACTGTGTTACTTCACTCAGCATGATGTCCTCTAGCACCAGGCATTTTCCTACAAAGCTCATGATGTCATCTTTCTTTACTGTTGCATAGAACTCCATTGTGTAGATGTACAACCTTTTCTCTATCCACACATCAGTTGAGGGGCATTTGGGTTGGTTCCAGCTCCTTGCTATTGTGAAGAGAGCTGAAATAAACACAGCCATGCATGTATCTCTGCAGTGGGGTGAGTCTAGAGGGTATATGCCTAGGAGTGGTATGGCTGAGTCAGGAGGCAAGTTCATTCCAAGTCTTCCAAGGGTTCTCCACACTGCTGTCCATAGTGGCTGTACGAGTTTTCATTCACACTAGCAGTGGAAGAATGTTCCCCTTTCCCCACAACCTCTCCAGCACTTGTATTCTTGATCTCAGCCATAGTCTTATCGGAGTAAGATGATATCTTAAAGTGGTTTTGATTTGCATTTCCTTCATGATTAGTGATGTTGAACACTTCTTAAGGTGTTTCTCAGCCATCTCTATTTCCTCACTTGTGAAGTGTCTGTTCAGCTCTTTGCTCCATCTATTGAGTGGGTCATTTGTTTTCTTTCTTCTTTGTTTTTTAAGTAGTTTATGTATTCTGGAAATCAATGCTTTGTCAGATGTATCTGTGGTGAAGGTTTCCTCCCACTCTGTGGGATTTCTCTTCACATCCTTGATTGTGTCTTTTGGTGTACAGAAGCTTTTGAGTTTAATGAGGTCCCATTTGTCAATTGTCGATCTTATTTCTTGTGCAGCTGCTGTCTGATTTAGGAAGTCTTTTCCTACGCCGCCTTTGTCTAATAGTCTGCTGCCAACTTTTTCTTCTATCACCTTCAGAGTTTGGAGGTTCACGTTGAGGTGTTTGGTCCATCTGGAGTTGATTTTGTACAGGGCAAGAGGTAGGGGGTTTATTTTCATTCTTCTACAAGTGGTGATCCAGTTTTGCCAAGTCCACTTGATGAAGATGCTGTCTTTTCTCCGTTGTGGCTTCTTGCACCCCTTGTCATACATAAGAGGGCATAAATTGTGTGTGCTCAGATTTGGATCTTTGGTTTGGTTCCATTGGTCAACAGGTCTGTTTTTGTGCCAGTACCAGGCTGTTTTTATGACTATATCCCTGTAGTATAGTTTGAAGTCTGGTATAGAGATCCCCCCCTGTGTAGCTCTTTTCACTAGGGCTGTTTTGGCTATTCTGGTTCTTTTGTTTTTCCAAATAAATTTAAGGACTTTTGTTTCTAAGCCTGTGAAGAAACTTTTGGGGATTTTGATTGGAATTGTGTTAAATCTATACAAGAGTTTTGGTAAAATGGAAATTTTTACAATGTTAATTTTCCCAATCCATGAGCATGGGAGGTTTTTCCATCTTCTGATGTCTTCAATTTCTTTCTTTAAAGGTTTAAAATTTTTGTTGTAGAGATCTTTGGTGTCTTTGGTTAGGTTTGTTCCTAGGTATTTTATTGTTTTTGAGGCTATTGTGAGTGGGAAGGTCTCTTTGAATTCTTTCTCCAGTTGTTTGTTCTTGGTGTAAAGAAAGGCCATTGATTTTTTAAGGTTAATTTTGTATCCTGCCACTTTGCTGAAGCTGTTAATCGTTTCTAGGAGTTTTCTGGTGGAGTTTTTAGCATCCCTTAAGTAAACAATCATATCATCAGCAAATAGGGATAGCTTGACTTCCTCTTTTCCAATTAGTACTCCTTTAATTTCCTTTTCTTGCCTTATTGCTCTAGCAAGTGTTTCAAGCACTATATTGAAGAGGAGTGGTGACAGGGGGCAGCCTTGTGGAGTTCCTACCTTTAGAGAGAATGTTTCTGTCATTTCCTCATTTAGGATGATATTGTCTGTGGGTTTCCTGTATATGGCTTTGATTACATTGAGTAATGATCCCTCCAATCCAATTCCTTCTAGGACTTCAAGCATGAAGGGATGATGGGTTTTGTCAAAGGTTTTTCAGCATCAATTGATTTTCGTATGTTGAACCATCCCTACATCTCTGGTATGAATCCAACTTGGTCATGATGGATGATCTTCTTGATGTGGGTCTGTATGCGATTTGCCAATATCCTGTTTAGAATTTTGGCGTCTTTGTTCATTACGGAGATGGGTGTATATTTCTCCCTTTTAGTTATATCTTCACCTGGTTTTTGGTAATAGAGTGATGCTGGCTTCATAGAAGGAATTTGGGAGAATTCCCTCTGAATGCATCCTTCTAAACAGTTTCAGTAATAATGGTTGTAGGTCTTTTTGAAATGTTTTTAGTATTCTGCCTTGAAACTGTCTGGGCCTGGGATTTTTTTTATTTGGGAGGATTCTTCTTACATCTTCCATTTCTTCATGCATTATGGGTCTGTTTAAGCTGTGGATCTCTTCTTGGTTGAGCTTTGTTGATTCCCAGGATTTCAGATATTCATCCTTTTCTTCTAGGTTTTCAAACTTGATAGAATATAGGTTATTGAAGTATTCTGGTATGATTTTCTGCATCTTATCCTTGTCTGTTGTGATATTTCCCTTTTCATCATGGATTGTATTGATTTTGAGTTGTTTCTTCTTTCTTTTGGTTAACTGGCCTAGAAGTCTATCTATCTTGTTTATTAATTCAAAGAATCAACTTTTGGATTCATTGATTTTTTGTATTGTTTTCTTTGTTTCTATTTCATTGATTTCTGCTCTGATTTTTGTTATTTCTTCCTGTCTGTTGCGTTTTGGGTTCATCTGTTTTTGCCTCTCAAGTGCTTTTAGCTGTAGTGTTAGGTCATTCACTTGTGTTCTTTCTGTTTTTATAATGTAGGCACCCAGGGCTGTAAACTTCCCTCTTAGGACTGCTTTTAAGGTATCCCATAAGTTTTGTTGTGTTGTATTGTCATTGTCATTCAGTTCCAGGAATACTTTTATTTATTTCTTTATCTCTTCCTTGAACCATTCATTATTCAAGAGTGTGTTGTTTGGACTCCATGTGCTCTTGTAGGCAGTAAGGTTTTCCTAGTCTTGATGTCGAGCTTTATTGCACTGTGGTCTGATAGAATGAATGAAATTATTTCAATCTTTTTGTATTTGTTGAGGTTTCTTCTGTGTCCCGGTATGTAGTTGATTTTGGAGAATGTTCCATGGGGTGCTGAGTAGAAAGTGTATTCTCCGGTATTAGGGTGGAATATTCGGTAGAGGTCTATGAGGTCCATTTGGTGTATCATATTGTTCAGTTCAGATGTCTCTCTGTTT
Source organism: Rhizomys pruinosus (assembly GCA_009823505.1). Lineage (NCBI taxonomy): Eukaryota > Metazoa > Chordata > Mammalia > Rodentia > Spalacidae > Rhizomys > Rhizomys pruinosus. The sequence goes on along the minus strand of VZQC01001128.1, from coordinate 159,964 downwards.
ATTCTTTGTCCTGTTGACCTATCCAAAGGACCCAGTGGGGTATTGAAGTCCCCTACTATGAGTGTACTTGGGTTAGTGTGTGACTTGTGATCCTTGAGAATTGTCTTTATAAAGTTTGGTGCACCAGAGATTGGGGCATATATATTCATGATTATGAAATCTTCTTGGTGAATTGTTCCTTTGATAAAAATGTAATCGCCTTCTTTTTCTCTTATGATTTCTTTTATTTGAAGTCTATTTTGTTTGATATTAAAATAGCAACACCTGCTTTCTTTTTGGTACCATTTGCTTGGAATATTTTTTTCCGTCCTTTCACTTTAAGGTGGTGCCTGTCCTTGAAGGTAAGATGTGTTTCTTGTAGACAACATATAGATGGAATCTGTTTCCTAATCCAATCCCCCAGCCTATGGCTTTTGATTGGGGAATTTAGTCCATTAATATTTAAGGTTATGACTGATAGGTTTATGTTGCTTCCTTTTGCCTTGTTATCCATTTGCAATTTGGGTTTAGGTTTCTACTTCTGCAGTAATGCTTTTATTGATTTCTTTTTCTAGGTGACTGCGGATGGTTGCTCCTTTCTTCTGTTCTTTGAATTGCTTCAAGTATTCTCTGAAGAGTTGGTTTTCCGGACATGTATTCTTTCAACTTGTTTATGTTATGGAATGTTTTTATCTTCTCCTTCAATTATAATTGACATTTTTGCTGGGTATAGTAACCTGGGTTGGCATCTATTGTCTTTTAACACTGGGAATGCTTTGCTCCAGGTTCTTCTTGCTTTCATAGTTTGTGGTGAGAAGTCAGTTGTAGTTCTGATAGGTTTCCCCTTATTGGTCACTTGTTTTTCTCTTGTGGCTTTAAGGATTTTCTCTTTTTCTGGGGGGGGGGGATGTCTAGTCTAGCATTTTAACTATGATGTGGCATGGAGAATTTCTTTTCTGATCTTGTCTGTTTGGAGTTCTATGTCCTTCTTGTATTTGTATTGGATTGTCTTTTTTTAGTTTGGGGAAGTTTTCTTCTATTATTCTGTTGAAGATCTGTTCAATACTATTCTCTTGGGATTCTTCTCCTTCCTCTATTCCTATGAAGTGGAGGTTCGATCTTTTAGTAGTGTCCCACAGTTCCTGGTTGTTCCAATTTGTGTATTTTTAAATTTTTCATAATCTTTCCTTGAGGTTTTTACTTGTTGTGTGTTATCTTCCAGGTCTGATATTCTTTTCTCTTCTTCCTCCATTCTGCTTCTGAGGCTTTTTCCATTCCTTTCCTCCAGAATGGAAGAGTGTTTGATTTCCTTTTTCATTTCCTCTTCTGATTTCTTTAGTATTTCTACTTCTGTTTGGAGCTTCTCAATCTCTTCCTGGGGCTCTTTGCTTCACTGGTTGGTTTCCTTACCTTTTTCAGCATGGGATCTTTTCAGTGTTTCCATCTCCTTCCAGAGTTTTTCATTCTCTCTCTCTAGGTCCTTCTTGAGTTCTTCATTCTCTTTTCTTAGCTCTTTGATTTGCTCTTTATAATCTTGTAGTTCTTTCAATATTTTCCTAATATTGTTTCTGATATCTGTGTCCTGGGCCATCCCCAGGGGGATCCCAGTGTAGGAATCTTCCATAGGCTTGGTAGAGGTTGATGCGGGATTATCATTCCCCTTTCCCGTGTTGTCTCTTCTTCGTGTTCCTGGTATATATATNTATATATATATATCCTTTTTACAACATAAAAAATCAATAGATACTTGAAAAGTACATGTAAAATGTGATTATTAAGAAATGAGTTATTGTGGAAAACAGTAATGATAGATGAAGAATAAGCAGGAGAAATGGATTATATTCATTTCCTTAAATGAAATAAGAGAACACCTGCTGGGCGTGATGGTGCACGCCTTTAATCCTAGCACTTGGGAGGCAGAGGCACGTGGATCCTTGTGAGTTCAAGGCCAGCCTGGTCTACAGAGTGAGTTCCAGGACCGCTGGGACTACAGGGAGACCCAGTATCGAACCCCCTCCCCCCCAAAATAAATAAATAAGTGAACAAAGAAAAAAGCAATAGTCCAAAACTTTGCAATACATTTCTGAAAATATCATCATTGGACTGATAGTTCCTCTTGGTCAAAGAAATTAGCAACGTCTCAGGAAAACACTTGACCTCATTTAGTCCCTATCCACAGTGTCAGTAATTGCTTGGCAACATCCCAAAAGAAAAGAGGCCTCAGAATTTTGGCAACACAAGAAGTCTAGAATTTAGCAGCAAGAAGCTTTATGTCAAATTTACACAGTCCCTCTTGAAAGGAAATCAGAATACGGTACTTTCGTCAATTATGTGATCAAATTCTACATAATGTCCTGCAACATAATTTCTTCTTAATCGTGGTTAGCATTAATTTGTTTCTATGTGATGGGCCGTGTTCTAAGTAATTTGACAGAGATAGATGTTTAATCATTATAGCCACTTTCTGATGTAAATGCTATTTTTATTATACTCATCCATGTGAGGACATTGAAAATCATAAAAATTAATTGGAACAATGTTTATCAATTTATAATGACTTTTTTTTACAATGAGATTTAACTTCTCAGTATCTAAGACCTTGAATGGTAATAAAATATTTCCCTGAGATAATCTTCAAGTAAGAAGAACATTGTCTGCCAAATGATAAGATATTCATTTGTTATTTCTGTAATTTTGTGTAATCCAACTGGTAGTTCTGGAATCCTGTTAGGCCAAATACATTACACAGTTTTAAAACTGTGTTAAGTTCTCCATTAACTTTATCCACAAAGTAGCACTTGGGTGTCAGAAATTCACTATGGACTTAATTGATGACAGTGAAATTCAGAAACGTTTCATTTTTTTTCCTTCCATCAGGACACTATCATATTATTTCTGTTAAGCATATAATTTTAATAACAATGTAAGCATTGCTAATTATCAGATTATCAGAGCCATATATCCAATTACATATCCATGGACTTGGATAAAAACCTAGGGTTATGTACTATTGATTTCAATGCTTAATTTCAGAAAAGTTACACAAATAAAACAGTGTTCCATAAGATTTCATTTTTATTTAAAAAATGTAGTACTTACTTTCTCTAAAATCCCAACTGCAATGGAAAAGAAAATGATTCTGAAAACTTTTCATTATGTATGTAAGTTTTTTGGTATTGGAAATCAATCCTTTGCCTCCACTTGTTATCAACATCTTCTCATTCTTATTAGGATAACAAGCAAAGATAAAGCATCAAACAGTCATAAAAGTATTCACTGATATCCACAGCTTTGCTTCCAAAATGTAATTTTTTTTTTTTGCATTTGCCACTCATTAATCAACACATCCCAGTCTGGCTTTACTCATCCACTAACCCAAACTAAAAGCTTCGAGCTGTTATTTATTGTCTTATCACAGTACTTTTGTAGTTATTTGGATTTTTAAAATTTTTTATTGATGTTTATGTATTTCATACATGATTTTTCATTTCTGTTCAGGCATATTCCTCTATCCTAACAGACATGTCAAACAAGGTTTCAAATAAAACTTCAATCAATAATCCACTTAAGCTAATGCATTCACTGATATTTCCATCTTAGTTAATGTTGACTCAAAACTAATAAGATCCAAACTATGTTTATGGCAAATTCTTTCTTTACCTTTCTGATCGATTCTATCAGGAAATTTGCACCTGATTTCATAATTTATAGAGAATTCGGCCACATTCACATCCACTCATGACTTAAATTATCACTATTAGCTTCCCAACTAGTATGACTTCTTCTATTTTTGCTTATTTCTCCATTAATCTAAACTATCAACCAGAGGTATTATTTTGAATTATTAATCATATACTTCCCTGTCAAAGTTACTCTTCTGACTTCTTAATCCAACCAGAATGAAAGTACAGACTTTGATGATAGTCTACCAAGCAAGATCTTGGACAATTTGGCCCTTGTTGCCTCAATAAATAGGGCTCATACTTCTCTATCTTCTCATTTTTCTTAATGGATGATGGCTTCCCTCTTCTTTAAAAAGCTACACTCACTGTAGTTTAGAATATTCACAGTTTATATGATTGTGTGTAGAAATCTCTTCCTCCAGATATCAATGTTTTTCTTTCTTCTGTTCTTCTGTTTGTGGTCTAAGGCTGATAATCACCCAGCAGCTGTTGTAACTCTTATTCTTTAGTATTTTCTATTCATTTATTAGTCAACCAAATTTCTCAGCATCTATCACACTAAAAATCTATGACACTACAAATATGCATTTATTCTTATAAAACGTAAACATATTACAGCATCTGGGGGACTATAAATAACTCATAACATTAACTCTGTGATCCAGATACACTTTCATAATATCTTGGTTTATTCACAGTACAGGTTTGAGAATGGAGCTCTCGAAACTGACTTAGATTTTAGCACTCAGAAAAGTGACAATTTTACAATGATCTCAAAATTCAAATGAAGGGGTGATCAGTAGTCGAACATAATATTCAATTATGCCAACAATTCATCTGATTAACACTGCAATTCTAACCAGGATCCTTACCAGCAATGCACAGTTTCCAGTGGTGAGGTAAAAGAAGATTATCCAATGCAGTCATTAGACTTGGAAATGAAATGAAGAGAAAAATGAATAAAATATAATTCTAAAGAATAACCTATAGTTTTGATTTTCTTGTCTCACTGGGCATTAAGATAACTTGCAGAGGATTTGTAAAGTACACAGTATTTAGATATCTTTTGGAATTAGAATCTTTTGAATATATAAGCTTCAAAATTTATATTATAAATGCTGTTGGAAATTATGCCAAAGGAACAGTTTGATTGTTGCTTAGTTTATTGTATCTAATTTACAAGATTTAGTCTAAGATGATATGTTTATTCTGGGTCTGAAAAGAATGACTTGAGGTGATTCTGTAAGTTGGAGGTACATGATCTAAGAGGTAAATACACATTCTTAAGATTTAAATGATTCTAAATTTCTCATTGCTCCCTGAGCACTTTAATGGAATTTTAGCAGTGTCTGTGAAATCATCCATCCTACTTTGATCACAATACCTACCACATTGGAGTACCTTATATAATATCTTATTATTATATATCTATAATATATATATATTGAATCATTAATTAAGATTAAATTGCAGATATTGTTATAATTTTAAGAATCTGAAATTATTATTTCAACAAATATTTTTCATAATTTTATAATGAAAGTCATAGAAAATCTTGTCTAGGTTTCAAAATCATAAATATTTATGAACAAAATTACTTTTTTATGCCTTTGAATCTTTGAATAATGTCAATACTGGCAAAATAATTGAAATGTTTTTCTTAAAAAAAGAAATGTTTTCCTAGTTACACTGAGAAAAATTTGCTGCCCTTTTATCTTGATGAATAAAATCTTACTAGTTATTTAGATGATGTCTTATATTCAGCACTTTTATGAATAAAAATGCACTATTTTCCCCTTGTAAGACTGAAGGTTGTTTATGCTGTCCATTCTTAGTTCTTCTTGAGTAGCAAATATTAAACCTATGTAATTTTCTACGAGATCTCAAAACTGCAAACATAATGATGCATACAAACACATTACATCTTAGTAATAAAATACATTTAACTGATGATTAAGTCATTGATATTCTTATATAGAGACTAAGCTACTTTTGTGAGCTCTATAACTACTTTCTCTCTAATAGATTTATTATATTATCTTACGGTCAATATAGTTCAGACTTTTGGAAAGTGATGAAAATAATAAATGGTTTTTGAAAACACTTATTAGCTTAAAAATTTATGTGCATGAATTTGGTTCTGTAAACTTTACTATCGTCTGAATTAGATGGGGTGCTTAGCTGGGCATCATGGTGTACAACTTTAATCCCAGGACTCAGGAAGAAGAGAGAGGTAGAGCTCTGTGAGTTCAAGGCCAACTTCATCTACAAAGTGAGTTCCATGCCAGCTAGGGCTACAAGGAGACCCTGTCAAAAAAGACCAACAGAAAAAAGATGAGATGCTTTAATACTATATTTTTCATGTTTTCAAACCTATACAAGCTTAAGAGTGAATATGTCATGATTCTCAATATGAAGATGTTTCTTTCTCTATACCTACCTGCATGTTCTGGGATAAGTTAACTTCCCTATGTCCACAGATTTAACTCTTGATATTAGAATATTCTGTCCCTTATACTGAGGAACTATCTCTCATGTTTAATATCTTGTTCCTGTCCTTCTTTTTGACACAAGAAAATATTTCATGACCCCTGTGAGTGAAGCATATTGGTTGATATGTAAGAACCGAGCTATGGAAAAAAAATGGTAACTTATTTTATTTTATTCCTTAAAAATATGTAGCTTCTACAGAAATGAAAGATTATTTATTTCAATATCATTGCTAATAAAACCCAACCAGGCTTGTTTTGGTATTTTGGAGACAGGGTCTCCCTGTAGCTTCAGTTACCCTGGAAGTCACTATGCAGACCAGGCAGGCCTTGAACTCACAGAATTCTGCCTGTCTCTGCCTCCCAAGTTCTGGGACTAAAGACATGCACGATTGTACCCAGCAACTAAGCAACCAGTTTTTAAGTGTCAAAATATAAAGAAGGAAGAAAAATAATAAGGTTCTCAAATATATTTTTATTCTTAATTGGATGGAGATATCAGAAGATAATCAGGAAATAAGGGTTTAGTGAAAACAAAAACTCTCTCATTAAATATATGAGATATATTCATTTTTGAGATTGAACCATATTTCTATTGTTGAACACTCAAAAGTCCTGTATTAATTGTAAAAATTTAAGCCAGTCAAAATGTCTGTGACTCATTCTGATTGTACTATTTCTTGGTAATCTGAAACAAAAATAGCCACTGGCCCTATAAAATTCTATATTTGATTAACAACTAGATTAACATCAACATGCTGTAGAATAAGTTTTTGAAGAAACAAGGCTGACAGAAGATTGACATATTTTGCTCTTCATCCTGGATGAATTGTGATATATTACGGTGCTACATGTTATAACAATAAAATTTCATAATCTTAATTTCTGTAAAGTTTGGTTCTAAGCTGTTTAACTGAGTGATAGGATAAGGAAAATTAAAAAAAAAAATAGTTTTGAAAAGTATTCTCTGTATGCCAGGATAGCCAGAAACTAATTTTGCACATGAAGTTGACCTTGATGTCCACATGTTCCTGCTTCATTCTCTTGATTCTTGGTATTATAGAATGTAGGTATTCCACCACTCTAAGATTCAGAAAGATAATTTGGAGTCAATTATAAAAGCTGTCATTAGAAAAATTTTCCCATACACATTCAGTTTCTATCCAATAGGCAAAGAATACACAGGCGATAACACTAAAATTATAAATTTAAAAGATAAAAGAAAGAAGCTAATACTATCAAGAAAATCTGAAGGTTGATTAAAATGTAGGAATGGTTATTTCTGCATTCAAAGGTAAGGCCTCTAATTTAACAGTTGCACAAACATCATGGGAATAACCAATCACTTTCTAATTGAGGTTAAGTTCAACTTCGTAAGATAGAGCCCATACCTGATATCAGGCCTAGTGATCCAAGGCAAGGCAGATCACAGGACATAGGTAAGAGCCTAAATATTATTCTACTAAATAGTTATTGTATTAAACTGACTACTAAGGTTTATTTTCATAACCATAGATTATTTCATGTCTCAGTTTTTACCAGAGAACCTTTCTTTTTTGTAATATTTTAATGGAATTTTGTGTATTTAATACAGAACATCTTAATCATCTTTATTCCCACTTTTCCATCCACTGGTACCCTCCTATAGGAATTCCTCCATTCTGTCATTTGTCTTAAGGCCTGCTTTATCAAATTAGTGTCCCTAGATTTCTCTGAGTGAAAGTTCATTCTCTGGGGTCTAATCATCTTATCTAGAGTCCTTCTCTTTCTTATACAGCAGGTAGTGGTGATGAACAGAGAAACCCACAACTATCTCCCATGCAGAGAATAGTAAGAGTTTATAGAATACTTCATACTGAATATATATATATATATATATATATATATATATATATATATAAAATTCTTCTTATTGTCTATGGATCCATTTACAAGAGTGCTGGAATCACAGAAATGGGACAGAAACAGTCTAATTAAGGTTTAAGCCAAACAATTCCCATAGACTGGGGAAAGTAGTAGTGAGAATTGCAACCCTACCTGAGGAACTATTGAAAAATGATGGGGGGGGCTGGAGATGGCTAGTTTAAGAACGCGACTGTGAGTGGCCAGTCAAATTCCCAGCACTACATTTGGCGTGAGACCAACTTGGTATTGGGGAATCCGACACCCTTCTTCTAACTCCGCGGATTGCGAACGATGGTGACAAAGCTATACAACATACACAAAAAACAGCCACACACACACACAGCCAACAAAGAGCCTTCTTTTGCAGGTCGGTGGCGCAGTGCCTTTAATCCCGCACTGGAAGGCGAGGAGGAGGAACCCTCTGTGAGTTCCTAAGGCCAGCCTGGTCTACAGACAAGCTACGGCCAGTGTGGATAAAGGAGACACTGTCTCAACAAAAAGAAAAAAAAAAAAGAAAATAAGAAATGATGGATGCTGGGAAGGAAGAGTCGTTCCATAAGGGTATGATTCTTGGGTGGTTTACAAAGCTTCAATTGAAAACCACAGTTAAGACATTTGGGACCCACATATACCATATAATACATATTATATATTATATTTATATATATATATATATATATGAATGTATATATCTTTGTGTGTGTCTCTGTGTGTATGTCTGCGTGCATGTGCATGTGTGTCAAATTGGGTCAGAGGTAGTGGGCAGGGAAAGGGATCTGAATAGCATCAAACTATATTGCATGAAATATGCAAAAGTAAATTTAAAGTGCAAAATAAATGGATGTAAGAAATATTCTAATTATAGTTGTGGTTAATATGATCCTGGGGTGTGGTTATGAAATATCAATAAAAAAATTTAACCTTGTGTCTAAATGAATGCAGAGATTAAACTTCTAATAAGATGAATGCCCTACTAGTGAAGAAAAATATTTGGAAAAGATACAGAGAAAAAATTAATAATATAACACTTGAGATTTAACAATATTCTTATGTGATTAGGGGTTAAGTGGATGCTCCACAAACATGAGAACACAAGCTCAGGTCTCTAGAACTCACAAAAAATCCTGGACCTCAAATTCTCCCTCCATAGGAGTGAAAGAATGGGTTGTGTGTTGCTTGATGGCCAGCCAATATAGCCAAATTCATGAGCTCTTGTTTCTGTGACAGACAGTCTCAAAAGATGAGTTGGAGATTGATCAAGGAAAGACAATGACTTTCATATCTGGCTTGTATGCAATTCACTCACATGTGTATGTGTATTCCCACATATGTACACACAAAAAACAAGCACATGCATGCATATATACACACAAATAAAAAGCAAGACAAATGCCTATAAAATTATCACAATAATTAAATTAGATTAGACTTGTCACAAAACATAGGATATCAGACCAGATAAAATATATCTTTTTAGTGCTGAGGAGATGGGTCACTGATTAAGAGCACTGCCTGGGCAAATACGAGAACCTGAGTTCAAATAACTAGCACCCTTATAAAGGGCAAGGTACAGCTCCACATGGATGTAACCCCAGCATCTGCATATATGGAATATTGTCAGTGGTGGTTGCCACCCAGTTTAGCTTCAGATACAATGAGAAATCATGTTTCAAAGGAAGAAGGCAGAAACTGATTTTATTTATAATAAACTCACTCTCTTTCAAGCACTGGATTTTATTGTACTCAACCTGGTTAATTGCATCTCTGTGAAAATTCAATACATATATAATGTACATTTCCTTCCATGGTTACAGGTTTTATTTTCTTAGAGATGACGTTGAACTTAATTTGCTTTGTAATGTTTGTATTAGATCTATATACCACTTCACTTTATTAGGAAGGTCTTGAGAGAAAGGGAGAATGAAATCTATATAATCTTCATATTTAAAACTGCATAATATCAAGTAAAATTACACTTAGGTATTTATATATATATTAATTGAAGAATATGAAAAAATAATGGATAGTCATATTAAAATTACATTAAATTTAGTGTCCACAACTCTCTGATGTTACTGATGAGTAGAAAATTAGGTACATTTCTTTTAGTTCTTCTACTAAGAGCATAATGTTTTCTCTTTTGCATGAAAACTTTGGATCCTAAGTAATCATTCTTATGTTGAATAATGGCTTTCGAATTTCAAATCTCAAAATTAAAACAAATTAGTTTCCAATAGGAGTTTCATTGTAATGAGGTAATTGTAGCTATAGAAGTGGGGCAAGCCAAGAAGAAGGGCACTTTGGTAGATGCAGCTCTCGAAGGCCTAGCTGACTAATTAGCATCTTTATTAACATTAGCACTGACAAGGAGAATATCAAAATTATTCTTCATTCACTCTAATTAGCCTTTATTATAGAAACCCTGAGGTATTTTATATCTCACATGGAAGAGTATAATTAGACACAAATTGATGGGCCTGTGCCTGTTGTAAAAGTAGAATTTAACAAGGATGGTTGTGAACCTGTCTTTTTTCCTGGTATCTATCAAATACATCTGCAAATACTATAACTAATTTTCTAAAATAATCGGTAACCAATCTGCAAACCATGTTCCACTTCCTGATATACAAACCATTTTGAGAGCACCCAGGTGCATTTATTTTACAGCTCTTACCAAACACTGTTGAGCATCTAATGATCTTGACAAAATTATCTTCATTAGTGTCTTGAATGCTAATCCACTTTATCTTGCTGAGGGTATTTTGTAATAAAATGAGTGTTTGGTAATCTGCCATTTGAAAAAAAAATCCTTGTTTTAGGTACATTACCCCTTAAATGATTCCTATTATTATAATTTTCAATATCTCTGCAGTTCAGCAATTTAATTGATATAATGCTTTATAAGTAATTTTTTATAATGTATTTTCAATTTACCTTAGAGAAGAAAAATATTAATAAAATAGAGTTTCTCACACCTTTATTTTTCTGAAGGCATATATTATACTCTGTCACGAACACTAAAATAATAATACAAAAATATTCGATATAAAAATAACTTTTAATTATCCTAGTGGAATACTCATATTTACCTTCCAATGCCCTAATTCAAAGATGAATTAAAATTCATGTGCTCTTGATGGAGAAACTTGCTCTTAGTCTGGAGAAATACAAACGACAAAATGTACTTTCCTAAAAGAAGTATTTATATTAATATATTTATGAATATATAATATATATAATATATATTCTTTGTGGGTGAAAACTATATGAACATCCTGATTTGAATTATTAAGAAAATGATTTAGTATATCTCCCTTGTGCAGATAACATCTTTCATTATAGTAGTGAGCAATTAATTATACAGACCTACACATCCCATGATTTTCCATTATATTTCTGTTTTTTTTTAATATACCCTAATTAACTTAGGATCTTTTAGCTGAGAATTCCACAGAGAAAGATATAATACTGACTTCCCTAGTGTATTTTATGGCTTTTTCCACCACAGCATAACATCGTTCAGAGAGGCACTTAGGTAAATGAAAACTGAGTTACTCAAATGACTTTAGCTTTAGAGGTTTTTACCTCATTCCATGGTACTTTGTCATTTGAAAATTATATCTCTTTTATATTTGTACCTTCATGTTCAATATATTTCATGACCTTTATTTCTTTGTGTTTATCTTCCTTACGTGTATCTTCAATGAGTCGCATTTTTAAAATAATGTACAAGCAGAATATCTACACACTCATTGGGATTTCTGTTAAAGCTTCACCCAGAGATAGATCTTTTCATAAATAGAGAATTATTTAGAGGAGTGGAACAGGCATTCGCTATTATCAAACAATTCAATCTGCTTATTTTAGAGGAATAATGTAATAGTAACCAATGTTGTCCTCAAGATAGGTTTATTATCATCTAATTATAATGTTGAAAATTACTTTCATCAAATATTTTGTTCAGTCCGTTTCTGTAGCAATTATCTGTGAGATAAATCATTCCATCTTATGGGAAGGTCATTAAGACTCAGGATGTTCTCAGGGGAGGTTAAAATATCCATCCTGGTAGGAAGCTCCTTAAGTTCAGGAATAAACCATAGCTTCAGGAAATCTCTGAAAATAATGGGGTTCACTAGTCGTCTCCCTCATCAAGTATACACAAAACTTAAGCACTACTGAGAAATCTGCTTTGAACAGAAGAACTGCCTGGAAGAGGCAGATCAGAGAATGTGCCTGGAAGATGCAGATACCACCTGAGCTGCATGGCAGAGACAGAGACTAACCAAGCATCCTGGAAGAGGCCTGATAGAGACTCAGACTAACCGAGATACCTGCAATGGACACTGTCCCACATTAAGTCACCAGTAACTGGTCTTTTGGTTACTGAAATAGATTTTATTGTATTTTGATATATACTCATAAAATAAGCCAGTATTCACATATCCTTCTATTATATTTTTAATGTTTAAGATACTTTTTATTGATTCAAATTTCATACACTGAATGTTAAATATATTCAGACCTTCTTCCCCTTCTTCACTATAACCCTATAACACCCACACCCCAATGTCCTTTCTTCTAGTGACAAATGAAAAACACCTGGGGTTTACATGGCAATGACAAAATTTGATTTAGGTTCAGACATTACATACCAAATTATTGTATCATCAGAATGAATGTAAACTTAAATCAGACCGATAAATTTGCTATGGAATACATTGTATAATAACTTAATATATAGATACACAATTTCAAAAAATGAATTTTATCATATAATACAAAACATAATGTGAAATGATTTTGACAATATTACATTTATAAAATTTAAATCATTGCCAAAATAAAACTGTTAAATCAATCATTTCATTACTCAATTATTTCTTTTTTTTTTCTTTTTTTTTATTGATGCCTTGTGTATTTCATACATCATTTTCCAATTCAGTTCAGGCATATATCCCCTTCCCTTCTCCCCACCCCACCCCTACCCATCCCAGATCATGCATTCTGCCGTAAGTTTTCTGCACCTTTCTCTGCTTTCTTGTTTTGTTTTGTTTTCATTTTTTTTAACAATAAGTGATAATTTGTGAGTACAAGCATCCTTCATGTAAAACCAATTTGCAAGCAGTTGTGCCCAAACCCACACAGCTCATGGGTCCCACCATCCAGCAGGGGGGGCTTGTATGTTCAATCAAGTTGATCAAATGAGTGTCCAGTCTATATTATTGTAGTTTCACCATTAACCCCAATCGAAGCCCTTACATTCTATCACGCCCTCTCTTCCGCAGATTGTTCCCTAGGCTTAGAAAAGGGGCACAGGTGGATGAGAAGCAAAACACTCTACTTTCTCTGGAGCTGATGTCTTGGTCTCTAGTCAGTTCTGGCTGTTTTCTTTCATGGGCTG
>VZQC01001128.1:63221-139682 GCA_009823505.1 Rhizomys pruinosus | reverse complement strand
TATCCCTCTAGGTCCTTTTTGAGTTTTTCATTCTCTCTCTTTACTTCTCTGAGTTCTTCCTTTAGTTTGTCATTGTATCCCTCTAGGTCCTTTTTGAGTTTTTCATTTTCTCTCTTTACTTCTCTGAATTATTCTTTATGTTCTTCAATTTCTCTGCATAGGTCTGCAATTATTCCTCTAAGGTCTGTTGCTGGGGTCACCTCCAGGGGGATCTGATTGTAGCTGTCTCCTACCAGGTTGGTAGAGCTTGATGCCGAATTATCCTGCACCTTTCCCATGTCGTCTCTTCGTCGTTTCCCTGGCATGTGGGTTTCCCTTTTGTGATTCAAATCTCAAATGCCTTTTCAGTTTGTTGAAGGCTGAGAGCTTGTTTTATTTTGCTTGTCTCCTTCAAATGCCTTTTATTTTTTCCCCCTTCCTTCCCTCCTCTTTGTTTATGGAGGGCTGACTTGTCTAGTTTTCAGGCTTTCACTTTTGTTTATATATTGGATACTGGAAGTCTCTTCCTTTCCTGTTTTGAATGTTCTCTTAATCCACTGGATACTCTCTCCTCAATTCCAGTTGTTGGCCGGGGAAGGGGGGGGGTCCTAACTTAGCCCGCGCCTCGGTACCTTTCTGGAGCGGTGGCTGGCATGTCCTGTGCCCTGCCCGGCTCAGGACCCCAATGTGGCGTCTGTGCCTGACTCCAAAGCCAGGATCCCCTCCCACTTGTGACTACAGGGTGGGGGCGGGGCCGCCCAGCTGGGTAGCCATGCTTTGGCAGGAATTAGGAGTTGGGTCTAGGTCCGCCAGTCACTGGGCCCCCTTTGCCACAACTCAGCAAATCAATTGTCCTGCCCCCGTGGGTCAATGCCCTGATTATACCTTTCTGGAGCGGTGGCGGGCTTGTCCTGTTCCCTGCCCGGCTCAGGACCCCAATGTGGCGTCTGTGCCTGACTCTCATTACTCAATTATTTCAACTTAATTACTGTTTACTGAGTAGTCAATAGACTCTTCATGGAAATTGGTACTATATGACAATTGCATGAATACAAACAACATTGCTCAGACAATTTTGGATTTGAATTTGATCCGTTTTTAAAGTATTATTTGTAATAGTTGAAAATTTAACAATACCCACAGCACAAAGTTTAAACAGATCTTGTGAATGAGAATTCCATTTTCTTGTCAGTGTTAGGCATACAAGAGGCCTTGTTTCAGTTATGAATAAAATCATCTGAATTAATTCCAAATATAGTTTTTCCACTCCCTCTAATGCATATTCTACCCTTATTCATTAAATAAATCAGAATGTATTAGTTAAGCAAATTATCTTTAGGGAAAATAAGCATACATAATCTGTTACTGGGCATATTTTGAAAGTAATATGATATTCTAAGCATGTTTAATGTATCTTTATTCTGTCTCTATCTTAGCCTCATGTAGTAGAGACAGCTGTAAATAACACAAAGATACTTTCCACTAAAATATTTGTAACAATGTAGTAATTATTTAAATTACACACAAGTCATATATGTATATATCATATTGGAGGTAAATACTTCTAAGTTTATTAATTGCTAGTTTCTCATTCACATTTTTGGAAGAGTATTATAATTTATTCTTTGAGAATTTCTTACACTGTATTTTTATCTTGTTAACATCCCTCCCCTCATCTCTTTAAAATTCTATACCACCTGCCAGTTCACATCTCCAAATTTAAGTTCTTAAATTATTTTATTAAGGCCTATCAAGTCTTTTTCATTTTCAGCAAGTGCCATTGTCTGTGGGTTCATTTTCTGTTGCCTGCCTATTCAACATATTAGGCATTACACCCTTAAAGAATACTTAGGTTCTGTCTTCCAGTAGCTGTCAATTCTAATTCTTCAAGTAGAGTTGAAACTTCTTGCCTACTTCCCCCATCCATGCTGTGATTTTGTCTGTACTGAGCTTGAGAATATTGATCTTGTGTATAATATCACAATTATTGGCTGTCCATATAGATTCACCATTTTTTTGTCTTTTTGAGACAGAGTCTCCCTGTAGTCCCAGCTGTCATGGTTTCTCTATATTCATATAACACTTTTAGCTTTTACAATCTGTCCACCCACTCTATCACAATGATTCCTAAGCCTTGGTGGAAGAGTGTTATATAAATGTCACATTGAAGACCATGCACTGAATAGTCTCTTATTTTCTGCAAGTTGGTAAGGTGTGTTTTTTTTTGTTTGTTAATTGTCATCTGCTGAAATAAGAAGCTTCTCTGGTGATAGCAGAGAGATGGTTCAATCTATGAATGTAGCAAAAGGTTATTACTAGTTTTATTAGAACTAAGTCATTTTAGCAGAATAATAGTATTAAGATTATTCCTGTGGCATTTGACCTGTCTGGAAGTCACAGATTTTTTGCCATGATAACAGTTCCAAGTATGTGCTCCTTTGTATGAAGTGTGCCTTAAATCCATTCAGAAGGTGGTTGGTTACCCCTGTATCATTTGTGCTACTATTGCACCATGGGTATAACTTTCCAAGACAGTTCTTGTACTTTGCAGAGTTCACAAATGGGTAAGCATGATGATTACATCTTTTTCTGGTAACATGAATAAGAACTTCTAGTAGTATAAAAGGTAGCCAGTAGAGAAAAATCCTCAAGGTCATTCTTAGCTTGATTTCTCCACATTTCTTCTATGACTCATATATAACATCATGAGCAAGAAATTCTTATCAAGTTCGAGCAGGCAACTAAGATAAATGAGAATTGTATTGTTTGAGGGTTTCTGAGAACTCTTTTGTCAATAAACTCAAAAGTATGAGCCCATTCCTAGAACTGGCCGTTTGATTTATTACCCTGTGGAAACCTATAGAGCAATGTCCCCAGATTATGGGTTACCTCCATTTAAGTCATTTTGATAGGTGTATGTACATATTTTAAGAAATTATCATAGTATGTATCCAAATGACTTCTTTAAGTCAAGTTTATAGCATTATTTAATTTTATTTTATGTGTATATGTATTGTGCCTGAATGAAAATTAGTGCGCCCATGTCATATAATTCCTAAGAAGGCCTGAAGAGGGTGTCAGGTCTCCTGGAACTAGAATTACAGACAGTTGTTAGATAAAAAGGAACTGTTGAGAACTGAATCCAGGTCCTCTCCAAGCACAACCACTCTTCCTAAAAACTGAAAAAAAACATTTCCAGATCCTTATTCCTTTAAAAATGGCTTTAGTCTTTTTATAATTCCCCATAGGTCATCTTATATATGGGCTTCCCATTCCCCAGCCCACGTAATGCTTCTTTCTCCTCTCCCCTTTATAGTAATTTATCCTATCTGCCCTCCCAGGAGCACCCTCTCTGTAGCTCCTAACTAGTTTCCTGACATCTGTGGATTTTCCTATCCAAACATTGATATGAGACTGCACATGTGGCATTTGTCTTTCTGGTTCAGGGTTTTATCACTAAGGATGATTATTTCTAGTTCCATTCACTTGCCTGACATTTTCACTACTTCATTTTTCTTAAAAGCTGAATAATATTCCATTTTGTAAGTACACCCTATTGTCATTATTGATTCATCAACTGATGGGCATTTAGATTCTTTCAATTTCCAAGGTCTCATGCATTGAGCAGCAAGAAACATGAATGACCAAGTATCACTGTAATAGGATATAAGGTTCTGTGTTTACATACCTAATAGTGCTACATACCTAGTAGTGAATCAGATGGAAGATCTATTTCGAGCATTCTGAGGATCATCCACAATGATTTCCATAGTGGTTATATCAATTTGCTCTTCCATCAAAAAAAGTTTCTAAATGTTACCCTTTCCTCACACCATAGCCAGCATTTGTCATCATTTGAGCTTGTATTTGAATTGGAAGCTTCCCTCCTGAAGAGAAGCTCTCATAGTATCAGAAGGTGCTATTAAAGCCTCCAAGGGGAAGAATGAAACAATTGTGCTAAAAGCTGTAAATTCTATGAAATACAACAATAACTAGCTTGGCAGAAAACCTCTATTGTTACAAAAGATGCATTTTTTTTTCTTGGAGGTAATAAACAACTGTCTAATTGGTTTTAAGGCTGTCTCATTAAGGTGCGATACATGTATGGTAAACAAAGCCAAGTATACCTGCCTGGAGAGGACCTAATATCCAGAGGACACCCAATTACTGCTACTTTATTAAACCAGTGTATCTTTTATTATATACATATATATGTTTTGATGCTTTGTGTATTTCATACATCATTTTCCAATTCAGTTCAGGCATATATCCCCTTCCCTTCCCCCCACCCTACCCCTACCCATCCCAGATCACGCATTCTGCTGTAACTTTTCTGCATCTTTCTCTGCTTTTTTGTTTTGTTTTGTTTTCATTTTTTAACAATAAGCGATAATTTTATTATATTTTTAATATTCATCCTTATGTTTATAGAAAAATGTAACTGTCACCCCTAATAAAAGAAGGTTCCTTTTTCCAATATAGAGAGACCATTACAAATTTCCACAATTGATCACAATGCAGAGAATAAGTGACCATGAGCCATGTGCCTAGGACCAACTGATATATTTATAATGGAAATTCTTATACATAAGACTTGTGGAACACCATGTAAGTGAAGTTGGAAAGATTTTAAGAGCTTGAGGACTTGGATGCTTGGTGGTATACAGTTTCTTGTAGACATGCCAGGGAAGATGTGCCCATGAAATGTGAACAATTATTATTATTTTTCTCTAGACAAGAATGCCACATTGAAACCAGTTGATCTCTCAGTGTTTTGGGGGGGAAATTCACAGAACCTTACCATAGGATTAATAGGCATAGATGATCAATCGTTGCTCACAGAAGATCAGTTTTTGCCTGTGATGAACTTCTGATGATTTTTCCAAACCTAAGTTTTAAGTTATAAAAAAAAGTATACACAAGGACCACTAAATGGACTCAGCCACCATACATATATTCGTGTGTGTGTATGTGTGTATGTGTGTGTAATAATTAAGGTTTTGTGTGCTGTAAATACAGTGCTCATGTATAAAAGTTTCAAAACTATGTAATTAAAATAGGCTTTAAATTACAAGGCTAACGAATAATGACAATCAAGATTCATATTAAAAAACTGATGTTTTTGGCATTTCTCTATATATACGTCACTGTATCCCAGATGATCAGTATCTAAACAACTGTTCCAAATCCTAATTTTTTGTCATCTTTTCTTTCCTTTTATTTAATTAATATGTCTCTAACATGGAGCAGTTTTGGGGAAGGAGACAGAATCCTTGTACCCATATATCCAATTGTGAACCTAGCTCTTGTATTGCTTGTTGAGACTCATTAATAATATTTATTTAAAAATATTTTGCCTGTGGAGGAAGTGGATCTACTCGAAAGTTGGAGTAAAAAGCTGAACAGAGACTTCATCAGTGAGGATATAAAGATGGCTGAGAAACATCTTAAAAAGTGTTCAACATCTAAAACCACTCTCAGATATCATCTCACTCTGTTAAGTCTAGCTAAGATCAAGAAAAGAAAAGACACTAAATGCTGGAGAGGTTGTGGGGAAAGGGGAACACTCATCCACTGCTGGTGGCAATGTGAACTTGTACAACCATTATGGAAAGCAGTGTGGAGAACCCTTAAAAAACTCAAAATGAGCCTACCACCAGACCCACTCACACCATTCCTGGGTATATACCCTCAAGTCTCATCCTACTGCAAAGATACATGCACATCTATGTTTATTGTAGCACTTTTCACAATAGCAAAGAGTTGGAACCAACCCAAGTGCCCCTAAAACAAAGGAGTGGATAACAAAAATGTGGTACATCTACACAATGGAATTCTATTCATCAGTAAAGAAAGATGACATCATGAAACTTGAAGGTAAATGGATGGAACTTGAAGCCATTATGCTAAGTGAAGCAACACAGTCCAAGACAAATAAAGAGCTAATGGTTTCCCTCATTTGTGGATGCTAACACCAAATCTGCAGTTGAAAGGCAAGCTGAGGACTGGAGAGATGGTCTAGTGGTTAAGAGCACCAACTGCTCTTGCAGAGGACCCGGGTTCAATCCCCAGCACCCAAATGGCGGCTGAGAACCATCTTTGACTCCAGTTCCAGGGGAATTTGCCACCTTCTTCTGACCCCCGTGGCACTGCATGACATGGGTGTACAAACCTACATGCAGACAGTACATTCATACACATACAAGAATAAATAAAATTTGAAAAAAAGCAAGGCAAGCTGAACAACATTATTGTTATATTTCTTTTTTACCTGAAAACAACTGTGTTGTCATAATGTAAATCTCTTAACAGGCTCTAGAATCAACCTACCACTTATTTTCAGACTCTGTAATTACTGTATATGGGTGGAAAGTGTGTATTCATAGTTTAGATTAATATAAAATTAAAGGGCTAAAGGTGAATTCCTAAACATATTTTGGAATTCACATACAGTTTATTGTCAGAGGTCATAATTTTGATACATATGTGATGGTTATATAGGAATATGTTGGAGCAACACAAAGGGGAAGGAAAAACAACAGCATAAATACTGAGTCAAAGAACTGACTGATACAGTTAAACTCTGACCAAAACTACAAGCCTCTGCAGCGAAAAACTTTGGAATGACTGAGAGAATGATGCAAGACATGTGCGGCAGAAAGCATGAACAGGGGTGAAGTGGAGGCAGGGAGAGGAGAATGTGTCTAAATTGGACTGAAAGATAATGAATGACATTCACAAATCATTAATAAAAGTATATAAAAAACAACCAGTATATGCGGGTTAATCTTTTTTCCACATATTTCCCCTTTAATTTTATATTAATTTAAAATATGTATACATATCCTCCACATATACCAATATTACAAAATCTGAACATAAATGGTAGGTTAATTCTCAATCCCATTACAGGATTTGCCTTTTATCCATACTCCCAGTTTCATGTAAAAAGTAAATAAAACATAGATGATGCTCAGTTTGATTTGCAACTAGGGATTTTTTGCTAGCATCCACAAATGAGGGACACCATATGTCATTTGTTTTTCTGGAACTATGTTCCTTTACTTAGCATAATGTCTTCTAGTTCTATCCATTTACCTGCAAAGTTCATGATGCCATCCTTTTTCACAGCTCCATAGAACTTCACTATGTAGATGTACCGAATTTTCTGTATCCACTGATTGGTTGAAGGACATTTGGGTTGCTTCCAGCTTTTTGGTATTATGAAGAGAGCTGCAATAATCATAGATGTGCATGTGTCATTGTGGTAGGATGAATCTTGTGGGTATATACCCAAGAGTGGTATGACAGGGTAAAGTTGTAGGCTCATTTCCAGTATTTTAAGAGTTCTCCACACTGCTTTCCACAGGGGTTGCAGGAGTTTGCATTCCCAGCAGCAGTGGATGAATGTTCCCCTTTCTCCACAACTCTCCAGCATCTGGTTTTTTGTACACTATTTCTCATTCTTTACTATTTCCTCTATATTTGCTACCCAACCTCTGTCTGCAAATATTTTAATATTTCAGATAACTCTAATGCCATTGAATTCCCCAAAACTTTCTTTGCACTTTTAATGTTCTCTTGGATTAAGCTTAACAATAAAAAAAGTAATTTCTAGCCAGGCGTGGTGGCGCACGCATTTAACCCTAACACTTGGGAGGCAGAAGCAGGAGGATCTTTATGAGTTTGAGGCCAGCATGGTCTACATAGTGAGATCCAGGACAGCTGGGACTACCGGGAGACCTGTCTTGAAAATACTCAAAAAATGTCTTTATTTGTCCAAGGTAAATGAGTCACTGAAGTGTAAAAGTACATGTATCATTCTCTCTGAGCCTTGTACTTAGTTAAGGGGTTATACAATTTTGTATTATTTTTTTATTTTGTTGTGAAGCACATAGCTCATTCTGGCACTGTATTCTAAGGAATTATGGATATACAAGTGTTTTATAATGTTTTCATTATGACTTAGAAAAAACGTAAGCAATTTAAATCTCTTTGACTATACTGTACTATTTTCTCAGAATACCTAAGTAGTAAGTCATATACAAACTACTGACTTTGAATTCTCCTAAATTGGAAGTCTGAGGAGTTTACATCAAGTTGTCCACATCTTGTAAGGCACTTTGTGCTATGTCCTAACATGTAAGAATGTGTCAAATGGATGAGATAAACAAGATAACTTATTGTTCTATAGGAAACCAACGCCAATATTAACAAAATTTAATCATTCTTGATGACAAAGTCCTAATAAACTAATCATTTTTAGGAGTTCCATTTCTCAATATTTACTAAGTTTCTAGCACAAAAATATTGATGATGCACATTTAAATCATGAAAAAGCTTCGAATGTAGTAAAAAAGTAGATTTGTGATTGTGATTAAATTAATTATTTTCAACTAGGGTGGTGTTGAATGCTTGTAATTTCATTGGTTAGGAAGCGGAAACAAGAGAATCTCAATTGATGTCAGGTGCATGACATAGTGACTAGAGGTCCAGGTTGGGCTACATGCAGAGATCATATCTCAAAAACTTAGGCCTAGGCATAGTTCAACAGAACCAGAAACAACAACTGTGTTTGTGACTTGTTGGCTTGCATTAAGGCACGACAGCTATCCACACTAAGGAAAAATTGTATGTCACATTTTAAATTTTGATCCATTTTTTATTTTAAATATAATAATTTTATTGATGTTTTCTGTATTTCAGACATCATTTTTCAGTTCAGTTTAGCCTTGTTTCCCTTTCCTTTCCCCTCCCCTACTGCATCCCAATTTATGCATTCTGCCATACATGTCCTGCATCTTTCTCTCAGTCTTCTTAAAGTTTTTTTTCTGCAAAGGCTTATTGTTTGGGGCAGAATTTAACTATATCAGCACATTCTTTGACCCAGTCCTTTTGTTGTTGTGGTTCCCTCCCAACTGTATTGTTCCAAAATATGCCTATATAAACATCATATATGTGTCAGAATTATGTCCTCCAGGAATAAACTGTATTTTAACTCCGATATACATTTAGGAGTTCATTTTTTCCCTTAATTTTATATTACTCTAAAATGTGAATATATAACTTCCCCTCATATACATTAATTAGCATGTCTGAAAGCAAGTGGTAAGTTAATTCTAGGGCTCATTAAGAGATTCACATTATAACTTCACTGTTACCTTCAGATAGAAAGAAATATAGCAATACTGTTGCTCAGCTTGCCTTTCAATTAGGGGATTTTGTACGAGCATCCACAATCCATTTTTTGAGTAGTAAAATGTGATATAATTCTTTTGCATTGCAGACTGAAAAAAAAAAAAAAAAGAGTGAGGCTCTGCTCCCAGCCAGCCAGCTATGTGGTGTAATTCCTTCAGAAACTATTTTTGCTTGGAAGGTTAGGCGTTATATATGAATTTTCAACTTATGGTATCTACAATTTAAAATAGATTCATTGAGAAATAATCTCGTACATCAAGGAACATCTGTAATTTGTTGCTATACTACTTAACTGTCGACTACATCAATAAGCTTCTTTGAAAAACTAACAAATATGAAGAATTCAATATTGCACCATTCTACCCTGTTCTAGTTTCCTTTCAGTTACTGTGACAAAACATTCTGGTCAATTCTTACTTGGGGAGAAAATGGTTTATTTGGCTCACATCTCCTGGGTCACAGGTCATCACTGAGGGAATCCACCATAGAACTCAGGGCAGGAACCTAGAGGCAGGAGCTGAAGCACTGGCCATGGAGAAATGCTGCTCACTGGCTTCCTTCCCTGACCCATGTCCAGCCTGCTTTCTTTTTTTTAAATTTTATGTATTTTTGTATGTGTATGAATGTACTGTCTGCATGTAGGTTTGTGCACCCATGTCGTGCAATGCCGCGGAGGTCAGAAGAGGGTCTCAGATTCCCCTGGAACTGGAGTTCTCCTGGAACTGGAGTTACAGAGGGTTTTCATCTGCCACGTGGGTGCTGGGGATCTAACCCAGGTCCTCCGCAAGAGCAGTCAGTGCTCTTAACTGCTAGGCTATCTCTCCAGCCCCCAAGCCTGCTTTCTTATTCTGTACAAAACAACCTGCCCAGGGTAGCACCACCCAAGTGGGCTAGGTTCTCACATATAGCTCAGCAATCAAGACAATACTCCAGAGACGTGGCCACAGGCCAGTATAATGGAGTCAATTCCCCACTGAGGCTTCCTCAACCCAGGTGTGTGAAGTTTACACTAAAACTCTCCAGAACATACACTAAGAGAAAAGAAAATAATTCATTCTAGGTAAATATGAAAAATGACTTACTATTACTTTTTTATAAAATTAGTAATTATTTAGCTGTTTATTAATTTATTCAGAGCCTCAAGTCTGCAAAAAATATTGAATATTTTTTGGGTATGCATTATGTTCCAGACCTAAAAATAAATATTTGATATATGTTTTTAAATCATTTAATGATCAAAATGACTTATTGAAATATGCATCATTGCCAACACAGTTTTTTGATAAATATAATTTTTTTTAAAAAGTGTGTTAATATTCAGTTAGTAATGTTGAAAGCTAAGATATAAACTCTGGTTGTTTTTACACCTTGAAAAAATTGGATAAAACAACAAAAAGTTTATTAATGAGTTTCTTATTTATAAGTCATAAACTTTAGAATTTATATAATAGTTCATGGTATTGATTTGGAATATGATACAACATGAAATGGTAAAACAGCTTATAAAAGACTTATAAGCCGGGCATGGTGGAGCATGCCTTTAATCCTAGCACTCTGGAGGCAGAGGCAGGCGGATCTTTGTGAGTTCTAGGCCAGCCTGGTACACAGAGTGAGTTCCATGTCAGCTGGGGCTACAGGGAGAACCTGTCTCAAAAAGACAAAAAAAAAAAAAAAAGACAAAAAAAGCTAAACGATAGAATAAATGATAATAGTGATGCTTAGTATCTAAAACAATTTATATCCATGTTCCAAAAGTCTAGAGATGATTGCATATATTTGCCAATTTAAAGAGCTATAAGTCTTTCTTAAATATTTTTTGTCCTAGCTCATATCTACTGTATATAGTGTTGGTCACAAGACAGTTTTTTTATATGGAAATATAAAAGTAAGTCTCGCTTTAAAGCTGATTTTGATGGTATATGTTCAGCTAGCTCTTTAGTTTTTTGGAAAGTAGACATGATAGTGGAAATAATTAGACTATTTCATGATTGTAAAATGAAAAAAAATGATTCTAAGATTTGTTATAAGGACAGAAGTTTTTGTAAAATTGGTGACATTGTGGGATTTTTATTTCATCAGTGGATTTTTTAAACGCAGAGCTCAAATAATAAAGAGTCACAATGTTTTGGAACACAGACACTGAAATTAGGTGGCCTGGCTTAGAAACCTGACACTGCTGCTTATAGTTTTAGGGTTTGGGGCAAGTTACAAAAACTCTGTTTCTGTTTTCTCCTCGAACCTAAATTCCATATTATTAAGACTATATGATTAAGTTAAATCATGTCTAGAAGAAACAAAGTTGTATTGTAAGTTATTATTTGTTTTTTCTTTATTTGTTTGTATTTTAAGTATATAACTCTATTGACTGCAGGTATATAAGTGCATCATGATGTGCAATGACCACAGAGGGCCTATATACTTGGAACTGTAGTTACAGATGATTGTTAGCTGTCATGTAGGTGCTGGGTTTCTACCTCAGGTCTTCTTCAAGAATAGCCAGTGCTATTAATTGCTGAGCCCTCAGTCTTCTAGTGTCTAGTTGTTATTCTTATTAAAGTTTACTTTTGCTCTTCTTACTGACAGTAAAATGCAATTTTTAGATAGCATAACCTTTATCAAATCTTCATCTGATCATAAACCTGGACAAGTATGTGTTTCTGTAAGAATATTTTTCCATTGGTAAATTGCCTTGTTTTAGGCAAGACAATGTACAATAAACCATAAAGAGTCCTCACTGTGACAGTGTGTCATGAATGAATTTGATATTGATAATAATAACAAGCCAGAAACTCTCTTAAGATCTCTGTATCAGTCACATTTTATATATGTTTATCTTCGTATTTAGCTATCATTATCAACTATCAGTCTCTTTTTTGTGTTAGTACATGTGTGTCTTTGTTCGTTTGCACAGGTTCACAAATGTATACATGCATACAGAAGGTAGAAGATAACATTGAAAGTGATGAGTCAGTTAAAATGTACCTTATATTTTTGAAAACAAAAATTGGCTATCTACAATAGGCTGACTGACCAGAAAGGCCCAGTTAAACAGCTAATATCTACCTCTGCAGCGCTGTAGCTGCAAATGGGCATTCAAACCAGTCTTTTTTTTCAAGGTTGTGGAAATGAATCACATGTCCCCATACTTGCATGTCAAGCACAATAACAACTATGCTTGAAGCAAATTCAATTTCTGGTGAGGGCTTGATTTCAGGGTTACTGATGTCTGTCTTCTTGTATTATTTGTATGAACTATTGTCATTGCAAGAAATGGAGAGAGGGAGAGTGATAAAATATGAGAGTGAGAGAGCAATCAACAAGAAAGAGAAAGGAGGGGGTAGATGAAATAAAAACGCTCTTGGGAATACATTTTAAAGGCATTGATACACCAAATTAGGTATCATTCTTATATCACTTTACCTTAAATATTTCACTAGAGGCTTCTTATCCAAATAGCTCTTCCAAATAGCTCTATTAACATATAGAAGTAATTTAATATGCTAATTTGAGGATGCAAATCTTTAGTATATAGGACTAATATTAATATCTTATCAAAATTGTCTTTAATAGTCATTGTTGGAGGTAACACCCACATGCATGCTTAATCACTTCTCTCATAATGTATATTTAACCATTGAAATCCAAAGACTTTTTCTTAGAATTTTGCAGTATATATAAACATATGAAAGACTCTGATGGGTTCTCTAAAAAGACTCTCAAAATGTCTACAGCAGGATTTTACCCCTTACATAATCTTTCAGAAAGGAATTTGTTTTATTCACTTAAAAATGTAATAAACAAGCCGGTGTGGTGGCCCACGCCTTTAATCCCAGCACTTGGGAGGCAGAGGCAAGCGGATCTCTGTGAGTTCAAGGCCAGCCTGGTCTACAGAGCGAACTCCAGGCCAACTGGGAGTAAAAAGGGAGACCCCGTCTCAAAAATACAAAAAAAAAGTAGTAAACAATTTTTAACCAGCAGCATATTACGACTGAGGACCTGAGTAGGAAAATTGAAAACATAGATACTTTTGTGAGGCAGATTTACATTCTGTCAAAGTGAGGCAGAAGAAAACCAAATGAAAGAAAATAAAGTAAAACCAAGTGTTCAAAGAGATTGAAGAAATAAACTAGCTTAAAGAGAGAGAGAACGGACTTAGAAAAAGTATTTACAATGAAAGATGCATCAAGTCTTCTCTAAAAAGATATGATATGTGAGCTGAAAACTTAGTGATGTAAAGTAGCCACCCTTAATAGATCTCAAAGAAGAATATTCCAAACAGAAGGAAGATTAAAGATTAAAAGTCTGAGACAGACCTCATAGTTGAGGCATGAAAATCTAGTTACTTGGGATGATAAGTCAGGAGAAATGGAATTTCAAGACCTTCCTGGAGTATGTAGCAAGTGGAATGACAGCCTGGGCAACTTAGTGAAATTCTTGGTCAAAACATACAAACAAAAAAGAGGGGTATATACAGCTCACAGAGGACATAAGAAGCCTGGGACTCACTACCAAGTACCACAGGAAAGGCAAAAGATATGAACTTGGATTAGACCTAAATAAAAAGAAGTTCACTATAATTAGAAAATAAATTAAAATCAACAATATTGCTCATTTTATAAATACTAACTGGTGGGAGCTGGAGTGATGGCTCAATAGTTAAAAGCTTGCAGAGGATCGCAGCTCAATTCCCAGCACCCACATGGTGGCTAACGACCATCCTTAACTCCAGGATCCCAAAACTTTTTTTTTTTTTTACCTCGGTGGGCATTGCACAACATTGGTGAACTTACACACATGCAGGCAATACACTCATACACAAAAATTAAAAATAATAAAGTATTTAAAAATAATTAATACCTGAAAAACAAGTATATACAAAGCAATTATTTAATCAGTGGGCACAAGTCATTGTTAAAATAGACAAAAATGGGGGCTGGAGAGATGACCTAGTGGTTAAGAGCGCCAACCGCTCTTGCAGAGGACCCAGGTTTGATCCCCAGCACCCATATGGCGGCTGGGAACCGTCTTTAACTCCAATTCCAGGAGAACTCCAGTTCTGACACGCTCTTCCGACCTCCGTGGCATTGCACGACACGGGTGCACAAACCTACATGCAGACTGTACAATCATAAACATAAATAAAATAAAATAAAGCAGACAAAAATAATTTAAATAATTTATGCAAATTATCTGAATGAATAAATATATAACTCCAATGAGAATGAAAAATATGTGATCTCAGATTAGTTCTTAGCTTCCAAATTGAATGAAATAAATAAAACTAATAAGCTACAATTAAAACATGTTAAATGTTGCATTGATAGTTAAAAATTAAACCAAATAAATCAACTAATAGATATAAGAGAATCACCACGATAGAAACTACAATACCTTGAAAAAAGCCCACAACAAAGGTACAAAGGATGAATAAAGGAAAATTTCAAAGAAATTCATTCAACAATGCCTATAACTCATAATGCTATTTTGAGAATTAAGTAAGATTTGTCTTTTCATGATGATATTTTCCATAACAAACTTAGATTTCATATTTCCCTATGTAGCAATGTAGATAACTATGTTATATCTAGGTTTCCACATACAAATTATTTTATGATTCTACTTCTCTTTTTTCATAACTCAATTATAACACATATCATAGAGTCTTGGACTTTTACATTAGTCTCTTCTGTGTGACACCAAGGTTATTTATTTAAATATAAAGGTATTCAAGTTAAATTTGATCTCATTTTTCAGTTGGCATACACTGCTTAGCATCTGGTAGATTGAAACAGAATCTGCATGTGTCTTTAATATCTTCAAAGAGAATACTCTTCCACTCTAACTTCTTCAATCAAAAGTAGTGTAAGGCAAAATACTTTGCTGTTGACATTTTATTTTTATTTATTTTAAATATTTTACTGAAGTTTTGTGCACTTCATACAATATTTCTCTATCTAATTTATGATGATTACCCTTTCCATGCCCCCACCCCACCGGAGCTCATGCATTCTGCCATACATATCTTGGATTTTTTTTCTGTCTTTTTAACGTTGTATGAATCTAAAATATGCATAATATATGCATATATATAAATATATATATATATATATATATATATATATTTGTGTGTGTGTGTATAACGCATATACCAAAATTATGATGTCTGAATATAAACTATTTAGTTTTATTCCAAAACTTGTTTAGGAGTTTACATTTTCCCTTTACTTTTTTAGATTACTCTAAAATATTTTCCATACCACTTTCCACCCTATACGAAATTACAAAGTCCGAAAATATGGGGTTTTCTCCTATCATTTTAAGAGTTTCGGGTTTAAGTTCAGGTCTTTGATCCATTTGAGTCTGAGGCGCGCGGTTTTTTGTAATGAGAAAGATCGGGGTTCAATTAAAGTTGCTATGTGAAATCAATTTTAAAAATAATAGATTATTTTACTTTAAAGCTTCATATTTTTTTCAATTCTGTTTTTCCCTCCTACACTTTCAATACTTAAGAACTATTGTCTGTTACTTCAGTAAAACAGAAGAAAGAATTCCAAACTCCTAATTCTCTATAAAACAAAGTGAGAACAGTCAGAAGCTATCAAAGTAATCACTTAGATTACTGGGAAATCTGAGCAAAAAATTAAAAAAAAAAAACTCATGGAGTGACTTTCAATAAAATGACCATATTTATGTTTTTAAAATATTTATTATTTTATGTATATTGCCTGCATGCTGTAAAGTCACCTGTGACCTTCAGTACCATAGGGGCCAGAACTGGGTTTCAGACCCCTGGAACTGGAGTTACAAAGGGTTTTCACTGACATGTGGGTACTGAACACCAAATCTGAGTCCTAAACAAGAACAGCTAGACCCATACTCCTAAGCCATCCTCTGCCAGGCCCCATATTTAGGTGTTTACTTGAGGCTGATTCATTTTCCAGCCCTAAACTCAGGGAGAGCCTATAGGAAAAATAAAAAGTTCAAGAAATGTAGTCAGATAGAAGAAATATTGATATTTTATTTATTTCTTATTTTTTGTTATTTTTATTTTTATAAATTTTATTCATTACCATTTCATATATGTGTATAAGATAGTTTGACAAAATCTACCAACCCTCTTTTCCCCTTATTTTTTTTTCTACCCCTTTTTTCCTCCCTCTCCAATTCCTCCCTGTTTGCCCAAACAGTATTCCCTCTCAGCATCATGCTTTCTCCTTTTTTAAAACTACTGAGTCCCCTTACTTCTACCTATAACATATTTTGGGGAGCCAGGATAGCCTTTCTGGATTCTTAAAAAGAAATTGACTACTGCATATTAAACTTTGAAGAGGATCTGGTTGCAAAACTTATCCCGACATATTTTCTGCTTAATGGGTCAATTACTGAAAAGTGATTAAATCTATTGTAATAAGAGTGGATCCATCTATTTCTTCATGTAGTTCTATGGAATTTTGGATCATATGTTTGACAGTATGTTACTAGACAGATGCACATTAACAGTTTTACGTACCTTGCCTGGAATCAATTCTTTATAATCGTATAGTGCACTCTCATTTAAAAAAATATTTTCAATTATTTCAGTAAAGTGGGTGTGTTTGTGCAAGTAAATGTAGTTGTCCATGGATTTCAGAGACATTGAATCCCACTGAGATAAAGTTTCAGTAACGACTGAGATATCTCTCTCCAGCC
This sequence comes from Rhizomys pruinosus, assembly GCA_009823505.1. Taxonomy (NCBI): domain Eukaryota; kingdom Metazoa; phylum Chordata; class Mammalia; order Rodentia; family Spalacidae; genus Rhizomys; species Rhizomys pruinosus. The sequence continues at coordinate 122,816 of VZQC01001128.1, read as the reverse complement.
TCTATAGTGCCCTTTCCTTAAATTTTATTTTATATATTTCTGATTTTTAATGTATCACTTATTTATGGAGGCATATAATACAACCATGTTGAACATACTTAGATTACCTCCCATTCTCACTTACATATAGTCCACCAAACAGATTTCATGCATTCTGGCCCATCTATGTTAAGACCAATTGTGTCCAAACTTTTGTACCTTGGTGCAACTTCATCAGAGCATTCTGCGTCATGGCTATTGAGAGGTCTCCCTTAAAGAAGATAAAAAACTATTTTAGTTCCTCCTTTAAGGAAGCTTGATTTTCTTTCTATAGTATTATTCGATATCTGAATAGAGTTAATTATTATATATATATATATATATATATATATATTTACCCAACATTTTAATTTAACTTATTTTCTTTTTTTAAGAGGATGAATCCTTTTTTTCACCTAAAATATCTGCATATAGTTTGTTGGTTTGTATTTAGGGGATCTGTTGTGTTTTAGAATTTAATAAATGTATCCAAAAAATCTTGATCCTCTCTCACCCTAAACACTTAAACACTCTGATACCAACCCTCGGGTCTTATAAAAGTTTGAAACTGCTGTTTGAAATACTTTGACAACATACCTTATAACAACCAAACAGTATCTTGAGGGATTAAAACAAATCTCTAGGTAAAATCAGCAAAAGGGTCCATCCTTTTAAACCTCTCAGTTGCTTAAATTTGGCCAAACAATGTTTCTTTGGGGGGACTGGCTCTGTGGCTGTCACTCCTCCAAGATGAGATAAAATCAGCTTAGGTGAGGAAATCTTCATTCAGTTAACAGGGGCAATCTAAATTAAAAGCTGGGAACTGGTTGCAGATCTTGACACTCAAGCTTTCGAGTTCTTACCTGAAGAAGGTTTTGGGGAAACACTCACATGTACACTAGGTCATTATGTTGAGTGTTAAAGGTTTGCAGAAGCTTCTAAAACTCCTGGACTCCAGGCTTGGTCCCACACTGATCCATAAACTCCTGAACTTTGGCCATGGCATTTTGAGTCCTAGTAGAATCCAAGAAAGTCTTCAGGTACCTAGTGACAGGACCGGTGACTTGTTGGGCAGCATGCAAGGCTGAAGGAGCTCCTTCTGGTCTGTCTTTCTTAAGAGGCATTGGTGGAGATCTAACCACCGCTGGGACAAGTGTAAACTGCATCTCACAGCTTGTTTCATCACACTGACTATATCGGCCATGGCTATCTAGGAGGAGGCAGGGCATCTCCTGCAATGAGTTGATGGAATTCTTATACATTAAGGGGGATTCCTGGAAGGGCAGCTCCTCTTGGTGATGCTGAGGCTGCTGCAGCTACAGCTGCTCATAACCCCAACTATTCTGCTACTGTCCCTAAAATAGTTAATGATTTTAATGGACTAGTGGCTGCTGCTTCTGCTGAGCTGCCACCTCTGCCATGGTGCACCACAAATAGTGACAGAAGAAACACCTATAACACTGCCTTCTTTCTGTCTCTGGTCCTCCCATTTCACAACACTATACATATATATGGAAAAAAAAACATTTTCTGGTTTTAAAGATCTACTTCCTGTGCGATCTCCATGTTCCGAAGTGCCACTTGGTCTCATGAATGCCTTGGACCACAGTCGCATAACACACACAGTTTGCCAAAAGCTTCTTGGGCCTCCATAAAAGAGTAGCCAGCCTATCCAAATGGTACAACCTGGGCATAAGGGTGTGTCTCATTTGAGTCGTTGTGTGGGGGGGTGGTGGTTAACTGGGTGGTCTGGAGACCTATATGCAGAGAGTCTGGGAAGGTACCCAGTCTCCTGGTGGTAAAAATTCTGTTTCACTTTAGGTAGTGGTCTGGCTCATTTATTTTTAAACAAAGTATCAATCACATACTGTTAAAATGATTATTGATATGTTTACATTATTATCTACTAAACTTATGCTATCAAACATTTGTCATTCTTTACTTCATCTTAGTCAGAAGGCCAAGAAACCATTTTTGTTACTCTAAATATAGACCTGTTGGCTACAGAGTTAAGAGTTATATTCCTGAACCGGGGCATGATGGTGCACGCCTTTAATCCTAGCACTTGGGAGGCAGAGGCAGGTGGATCTTTGTGAGTTCAAGGCCAGCCTGGTCTACAGAGTGAGTTCCAGGACCACTGGGGCTACAGGGAGACCCTGTCTCAAAAAGGCAAAAAAAAAAAGAGTTATATTCCTGGAGGTCATAATTCTGGTACATAAATGATGTTTATATAGGCATATTTTGGAGCAATACAGTTGAGAGGGAACAACAACAACATAAGGACTGGGTCAAAGAATGGGCTGATATAGTTAAATTTTGCACAATACAATAAACCTTTGCAGAGAAAAACTTTAAAAGACTGAGAAAAAGATGCAGGACATGTATGGCAGAATGCATGAAGTGGGCTGAGGTAGGGGAGGGGAAGGGAAAGGGAAATATGTCTTAATTGAAGTGAAAAATGATATTTGAAATACACAAAATATTAATAAAATTATTATATTTAAAAAAGAGTACTTGTTATTCCAGGAGACCTTAATTCAATCCCCAGTCCCACATATAATGGCTGACACAAAGTGCTGTTAAACCTACTCCAGGGACTCCAACAATCTCTTCTGCTTCCAATTAGGTTTTCATACCCATATCGAATAGCAAATGCATAGAACCAAGTAAAAATTACCAACAATATTGGCATATACTATTGTCATATACTTAATTTTATTTGATTTATATAGTATGTACACATATTTATTGAAAAAAGTGTGCCAATTTAATGCATGTATACAATGATTAAAGTGATTTTAAGGGTTACAGAAAACAAAGGTAATTTCAGGTAAGATAATTTTCAGAAGCTAATAAGAATGAAATTAGAAAAAGTCTTTCAAAAAGGCAGAGTTATTTTCATCATCTATAACATATTAATAGCTCATTTGATTCTTGTCAGTAATAAGCCAAATAATCTATGTGGAACCTGGAGGATATTGTCTACCTCATTAAACAGTAGGAGGTATTAATAGTTCCCTGTATTCACAGCCAAGCTGCCTACAAAACTATAATTTCACTCTTTTGTTGATAATGATATATCAAGACTCCTAAGAAATGAACTTCTTGGCATACAATGAATTTGTGGAAACAGTTAGGGATGAAGTTCTAATGAACTAAATGAATTATTTTTGTTATACTTATCAATAACAGGAAAAATGCTTTATTCATGCTTACCCCATAGAAGTAAAAAGAAAAATAATACTCTAATATTTTGAATGTAGTCAAATGATCTGCCTTTGAAAGTATTTGAAATTAAGACATTTTATGTTAAAAATACTGTATTCCTTTTTATTTTTTCATCTTATTAAACTTACACAATTAGTTTGCTTTGATAATAGAATTGTATACTTCAATACAAAGCCATATTTTCTCTTTTTAGAACTTTAAATGCTTCAAATGTTACTTCACATACTAGGTTCAGATTGGGGGGGTGGCACTCAGAAATATTTCATTTCAGAATAGTAACTAAGTACACAATAATATCTTAAATAATATCTGTGGAAGATGAATAATATTAAAGTAAAACATTTAAATATATAAGCTGATCCATTTGGAATTTTATTTTTCTACATGGTTGGAGATTTATTGTTCTACAAGTGGTGATCCAGTTATGCCAACACCATTTGCTGAAGATGCTGTCTTTCCTTCATTGAGTCTTCTTGGCCTTTTTGCCGAATATGAGGTGGCTGAAATTGGATATGCTCATGTTTGGATCCTCAATGTTGTTCCATTGAGATATATATATATATATATATATATATATATATATATATATAGAGAGAGAGAGAGAGAGAGAGAGAGATTAATGTATTATTCAAAGTAACATGTGTGTACCATTTATGTTTTGAGTCACTGACAAAAGGTTATATACTATCATATGTATTTAACATTAGCAAATTTTCTGTTGGACATTTTTTATTTTTTTTTAATTTATTACTTTTTATGTGTATGAGTGTACTGTCTGCATGTAGCTTGGTGCACCCGTGTCATGCAATGATGTGGAGGTCGGAACAGGGCAAAGGATTCCCCTGGAACTGGAGTTAAGATGGTTCTTAGCCACCGTATGGGTGCTGGGAATCAAACCTGGGTGCTCTTAACTGCTGAGCCATTGTGGAGTTATGAATTCTCTGGCTTGATGAATGTCAAAGGCTTGAAAGAAGCCTCTCAAAACGTTGGCGGAGGGCCAACTTGGTATGATTGTTTTTGAATGCTTGGGCTTGGTAGAAGCTTGCAGAGTTTAGCTAAGACTCTGCCCTTGATTGTTTATACTTAGAATGTAAACACAGGAATTGTTAGACATATTATTGCTGAAACCCAATGACATTATGCTCCCTGTTTACTTTTACAGCTAAGCCTGCTGAATCTTGGATTCTGTTTCACCCCTGAAGACTTCCTTGCATCTAGCACGTATACACTGTGTAGCTTTCTGCAATTCTCCTTGGAAAACCTCTGCAACCTGTTAGAGATCTAAAAGCTTAATATTCAGAAATAAAACTTTGTCAGCCTTCCTTCTAGTTGGTTGTCCGTGTCCTACATCAGAGGGGTGGTCCAGGTCTCAGAACCTAGAGTTCCACACAGTCATTTCTCCAGCCCTTAAATTGGAAATTTTATTAAAATCAGCCACAGTACAATTGTCATTGGATTCATTCTGTGTCCTTCCAAATCTTCCTTCTTTTAATTCCAAAATTTTCCAAGTCTATGCATTTATTATTTACGCATTCAGAAATTGTGAAACGAGTGACTCGTCTGGATGTTTAGAGATACAAGGAGTGATAGTATTAATTTCTTACGTGTATCAGTTGTGCGTACATAATTTTCTTGTAGAATACCAAAGTTTGGTTCCAACTATCCATATCCATATCCGTTGTCTCAAAACTGCTTGTAACTCCTGTTCCAGAAGAGCCACCACACTCTTCTGTATTCCTTCACCTGCAGTCTTGTGAACATATGCACAAAGACATATACATATACACAAAATAAAAGTTAATAAAAATCTTTAGAAATCATTAATGAATACCTGTTTTAAGATTGACAAATATTTAGGATGGAAAGGTGGCTCAGTGGATAAGAACACTTACTGTACTTCCAGGTTACCTGCGTTTGATTCTCAGCACGTACATAGATCGCAGCTAACAACCATTTGTGATTCCAGTTCCAGAGGATTTGACACACTTTTCTGGCCTCTGCATGCCATTGCATATATATGGTACACTTACATGCAGTGTATGTAAACATAAAATTAAAAAAATAGAAATGATTGATATATAATATTAGTACACATAACTACTCACAGTTTACACATATAGTAACTGCACACGAGTGCATGTGTATAGCTCAAGGGTATACACTAGACAAAGTGACAAATGGGAGAAATCTTCCTTTGAACTTTTGGCCAGTGTAATCCAACAGACTGCCAAAATCACAAAGGCTACTGTCATAACCCTTGATTGCCACCAAGAACTTGAGGGTAAGACTCTATTGTAGAAGACAGGACACTTCAAACATCTACAATGCAACCTCTACACCTAAAGCTCATATACAAAATGTAAACTTCTCCTTATGAAACTATTACGATCATCCCATGTCATGATATTCATGTAAAAATAATATATGTTAATTGAACAAATACTGATAAGGAAAAGCAGTGTGTCTTTCTCAGTTCTCTCAAGAAAATTTCCACCAGACCATTTGTATGGATGTTATAAACTGAAATCAAAAGCTGCTATCATGCAAGCTGAATATATTCACAAGTTTTCTTACCTTGTACATATCCTGAAGCAGTTTATAAAGAAAATACATTGAAACCCACATCTCATGGTTAAGAAAATTTTCAGTTGAGGCACGATTCTATTCATTCCCAATCAAATAAGTGTGAAAATACACTTTACCTGTTTTTCCACCCATCTAGACAACCTTCGTTATTAAAGTACAGGTATTTTCCTCCAGTAACTGACAACCACTCCATATCTACATAAAAATTATTTATGTCATAAATATATGATACTATCAATTCATTTCAATTGCATAATTAAAGAAAAATTACTAATTAAGTGGTATCAAATCCATGTTAAGATTCCTTAAAGGTCACAAGTTATAAAAAATAACAAGTATAGGTATCCTAGAAAAAATTGTGCTAAAGAATTGGTTGGAGGGCATCAAATCTGGCAATTTAGAAGGAGTGACAAAAGAGTCACTCATCTAAAGATTCTGCTCTTCCCAATATATGTCTGATACATATTTTTGGTGATATTAAATACTTAAGAAAACCTAAGATTAGGCATTTCTGTGTGTTTAAAAAGAAAAAAAGTACATTTGCATTTTTTCAATTTATGGATCTGTAATTAAATTACATTTGGGTTTTGTACTTTTGGTGTAATATCTGATAAATTGTCAATTCAAAGACCATGGAAAATGCTCTTCTTACACCCTCTTCAATAACATCTGTGTATAGTGTCAGGTAACCAGTCTGTCTTTACAGTAATAGTCCACATTGTGGCTAGAAAAATGGATTATTAACATTATCACTATTAGCACTACCTGGGAATGTGAAACAAATACAGATTACTAGGTTTTTACACTCTATATGTGAGGTTGAACAATTTGTGCTTTAGGAAGCCCTCCAGACAATTTTTAATGCAAAAATGTTTGAAAATCATGTTAATACAGCTTATTTCCCATGGCTCATTTTCTTCTAAACAGAACAAGAGTGATTCAACAGATTGCTGTTATTCCATACTCATTTCAATATGACCAATGTTCCAAAAAATTATAAATTACATTTAAAAACCAGAAACAGTATAAAGAACATTGACAACTTTAATTCATTTAATTTAGAGAATGATCCAAGTTGATCTAACAGAAACATCCTGGAATTATCAGCTAATGAAAGCTATTATTATAAAGATGGTTATATATTTTGCCTTGCTTATCAATAAGAAGTAGGATAAGAAACATATTCAGTGCATGACAGAGATTTAATTTGCTGGTATGTTCAAATTAATATGTTTCCATATGTGAATGAATATAACTTCCATATGAAAATGAATTACTCTAGTTTAGAGATGCTGATAGGACACATTTTAACAGGTGGAGGAAATTGACATTTATATGTACAATATTTCTACATCAATTCCATATCCTTTGTAATTGGCACAGATTTGCACAGAAAATGCTTAGCCTATAGTAGCATCTAAATGATGGCTCATTTCCACTAATAATGTATTTCTGACATGTATGACCTCATAATTAATCTTGATGTTAGAAGTTATACATATTATTAAATGCCAGCAGATTGCTATAATAAGTAAAGTCATACAATTTAAATGACTCCATATTTTTTATTGTTGGTGACTTTTATATCCCCCCAAAAGAACTGTAATCTAGACTCCCAACTATTTGCCTTGAAAATATAAATAATGGCCCCTCTGTATCCCTCAAAAATTTAAAAATTAATACAACCCAGAAGATAATGTGGCTTGTGTGCCAATAGTTTAAAACAATTGCTTTCCAATTTGATTTACGGTTTGAGTTATAAGATGGAGACCATACTTGACACTGATATTAGGCATTCAAACCTGAGGATAGACAGCCCATAGGTCATGTGAGAAAGCCCCATAAAATATTCTTCTAAATTAGTGTAGTATTAAACTGATTTCAAATGAATTATTGGTATATTCATAGATTAATGCACCTCTCAACTCTCAGCAGAGAAGCAACCTTAGTTTGTTATTTACATAGAGAACTACAACTGACAGACATACAGAGAGTATGAGGCTGAAGAGTACTTATGCCTGAACAGGACACATACATCAAACTTCTGCTTCTCAAAAATCAGGGAAGAGGGGACATAAAAACTGTAAGTGCCAAAGGAGGTAGATGATCACAAGGAAACAGTTTTCCAGATGGCTGGTTAGTTACTCAAATGAACTCATAATTAGGTATATAGCATGTACAAGTCCCACATAAGCATAAGCTAGAAAAATATTACCAGCACAGATGTCGAGAAGTCGGTAAAAATCCACAACTTTAGCTGAGGGCCTATTGGCAACCAAAGACTACTGGCAAAGGGAGAGTCTCATTTACAGGAGAGATGATTAGTAACATGAACAGGCTCCAGTGGAAGAACCCACACTGAAGGAACTTGGGGTCACAATCTCTGTCTCTGTCTCTATCTCTGTCTCTCTGTCTCTCTCTGTCTCTCTCTGTCTCTGTTTCTCTCTGTCTGTCTGTCTGTCTCTCTCTCTCTCTCTCTCTCTCTCTCTCTCTCTCTCTATATATATATATAATATAATATATATATATTGTGTGTGGGTGTGTGTGTGTGTTATAGTATAGAAATTTTGTGAGCATAGAAAAAGGGTGCAGATAACGGGAGAGTATCTGTTCTAGCTTACTTCTTCATTCCTATGACCAAATATTCTGAATGTTAGGAATTTAGGGAGGAAAGGGTTTAGTCATCTTATATTTCCCAGGTCGCAGTTCATCAGTTAGGGAGCCCAAGGTAGGAACTCAGGGCAGGAACCTAGAAACAGAAGCTGAATCACAGGCCATGGAGGAAAACTGCTTACTGGCTCGCTCTTCTGGCCCAACCTTTGCCTCGTTTCTTACACAATATCCCCAGCCTTCTCAGGTGTGGCACTGCCCACGTTGGGATGGTCTCTCCCACATCACTTAAAAATAATAAAAAAAATATTCCACAGATATGGACACATTCCAGTCCAATTGAAGAAGTTCCCTAATTGAGGCTTCTTCCACCCAGGTGTGTCAATTTGCCACTAAAGCTATCCAGCGCAATTGCCGCAATGGCCTACTGGTGAACTTGACAACTAAAATACCTTACGATTTATCCAAAACCTTTCCATTTCTTGTCCCCAAGATATGATGATAACTTCAATATCATGACGTAGGACAGCATAACCTTAAAAGCCCCACAGACCTTAAAAAACTTCCAAACACTTAAAAGTTCAAAGTGTCTTCAAAGTCTCTTAAATTTGGGCTCCTGTAAAATCCAAAACAAGTGTCGCTCTATTTCAAAAAGAAAAATCAGGCACACCTAAGCAAAAGTAAAGTCCGGTAGGTAGCTCAAGGATGCACATCTCGGATTCACTCATGATTTTCTGGCTCCAAAGTGTTGCAGTAGCTGCAGCTCCACTCTCTGGCTCTGTTGTCCACAGAACACATAGCTCTTCTTGTAGATCCAGACCAGCTCTATACCACACCTCTTGCTATGTTTGGTGGTCGTACCATGGTCCTAGCATCTCAAAAAAGCTAGGGTCTCCACTGAAACTGAAGCTGCACCTTTACCAATAGGCTTTTCTGTTCTCTCTTGGTATAAGTGCTCAGTTTTTCCTCATGACCTCTGCAATCCTGGAGTCTTCACTACAACTGAGGTGTACTTTCACCAATGACCTTTTCTGTCTTCACACAGGGCCAAGCCTCAGGTCCTCTTTGTGACCACTTTACAATTTCATCACCAGAACTATGGAGGGGATTCTTACAAATTACCATATTTTGTCTCAAGGTTGAGATGGAGGCCCAGGCCCCTTCTGCACCACAGCTTCTGTGAGCTGACTCTGAGGAAGTTCCATCCCAAAGATTTCAAGATAGTGATGCTGTTCTCTTGTTATTTACAGCTGATTTTTCAGTCCCAGCTAACCATCATTTATGGTCCCAGTAAAACAAAGATTTCACCTCAGCTTCTGATCTCTTCTTATTCTAGTTTATTCCTCAGCCCCACCTAACCAAAATCCAAGGATTCTCAGTTCAAAATAACAAGCAAGCATCCCTAATGCTTTTCCTTGAAGGTACACAAGCCAGATCTCCATCATCTACATCTCTTCACATAACAGTTCCAAGCTCCACAGAAAGAAACTCTAAATACTCAATGACTTTTCTAGCCCAGTATTACAAATGCTTCCCCAATCCTTCCCAGAACAACAAGGTCAGGTCTAACTGGGCAATACTCCACTGCATGTATCAATTTCCATTTTAGCTTGCTTCTCTGTTGCTGTGACAAAACCCTCTGACCAAAAATAACTTGGTGAGGAAGGAGTTTATTCATCTTATGTCTCTGGGGTCTCCATTCATCATCTAGAGAGCATAAGGTAGGAACACAGAGAAGGAACCTGGAAGCAGAAGCTGAAGCACAGGCTATAGAGGAGCACTGCTTACTGGTCTGCTCCCCTGGCCCATACTCAGCTTGCTTTCTATACAATACACAACAACCTACCCAATGGTTGCACTGCCCAAAGTAAGACATGCCTTCCCACATCACTGTACAATTAAGAAAATACTCCACAGGCATAGTCAGATGCATGGCCACAAGCCAGGCAAATTTTACCAATTCTCCAATTGAGGTTTCCTCTATGTAGATGTGTCAGGTTGACACTAGAGCTATCCAGGCCAGTATCTATATATAATAATAAAGAGCATGAAATTCACAAAAAAATCAATTTAATATTAAAGAAATTTAGAGAAATTTTCCAGTGTTTGAGTTGAAAACTTTTATTAAAACAATCAATTTCATTCCATATTTTTCTTGCCTGAATTGTAATAATGCAACATTAGGATTTTCCCAAAAATAAAATCATGAAAAATGCCACTGTAGATGTGGTAGTAATCATGATTTTACTTCAGTTCCAGGGGAATTTGAAGCCCTCTTCTGACCTCCAGGGCATTGCACAACATGGGTGCAAAAACCTGCATGCAGACAGTACATTCATACACATACGAAAATAAATAAAATTAAAAAAAATGTTTTTAGAATTTTTTCAGACTTCTGATAGATTAGGACTAGCCTCTTCTCTCTGTTTTTGTTTTTGTTTTTGTTTTTGTTTTTGTTTTTTGCAAAAGTTAGCATGTGTTTACTCTTCAATTTATCGAAGTTTAACAAGAATAACATTCCCCCCTGTACTATAAACAAGTAGAAAACAGGAATACATCTATTTATTAGTGATCATCAAACATTAAATACTGGACAGACAGATGAATGATCCTTGTGAAATTCATGAAAAAGACAAACCCTATTACATTCTCTGCTTGTGTATTGAAGAGCACTACAATATATAGTTTAGAGAGAGGAAGTTCAAAGACCAAGAGTATGATAACACTAAAAATATATAGGTTTGGCTTTAAACAATTAATAATCATTAATTCCTTTGCACAGTTAAAAATATCTGAAAATGTGTGTGGGGTTTTCTTAGAGCATGCCTAAATTATAAAAACAAATGATTGAAACTATCCGCAGATAGTGGAGAACCATGACAAAATGTAGACAGAATAGAATTGAAAGTTCTCACAGGATTGGGATTAGCCTGCATTCCTTCCAGTCTTGTGACATAAAGTAGTTATTTAATTGTATTTCAGATAGCGACTCTCTGAAATGTAAATTCTTGATAGGGTGGCTAACATAATTTTAAACAAAGTGCTACTCAAGTAAATGCAAACCTCAAAGATATTAACTTTCAAAACTAACTTCACTAAACACTGTTAAGTGGTACAACAAAATCTAACAAGGAGTATTTAGTTATTCCTAATATTCAGGTTCCAATAAAAAAATCACCATTAATGTGGAGGAGGAAAATATGATCCATTCCTAGGAAAATATTCAAGGAATAGAAACTTGTGAAGAAAACAAATAGCTGCTGTAGTTATCATACAGGTATATTAACGATACACACACACACACACACACATATATATATATATATATATATATATATATCTGGAGAGATAGCCTAGCAGTTAAAAGCACCGAATGCTCTTTCAGAGGACCCGGGTTCGATCCCAAGCACCCACATGTGGCTGAGAACAGTCTGTAAACTCGCCAATTCCAGGAGAACTCCATTCCAGGGAATACGAGACCCTCTTCTGCCTCCGTGGCATTGCACAACACGGGTGCACAAACCTACATGCAGACAGTACATTCAAATAAATAAATAAATAAATAAATAAATAAATAAATAAATAAATAAAAATCAGATTTATTTTCTGTAGAGAAACCTAGTAACAGAAAGTAAATATGCTATAACAATGATTAAGGAAACTTTTGTCATGGCAAAATGAACTATGAAGTAGGAAGAAAAAGTGAAAATCAGTGAAATTTTGCCAACTTCTCTGACGAAATCTTATCATTGTAAAAATACTTCTGCAGACCTTCCAAAGATTCTAAAAACATTGAGTCAGCTTTGTTCATATTAGGCAAATTTCATTTATTAATAAAATAATAAAGCTGTGCAAAATGAATAAAATTACATCATTAAATCACCACAATATAAATACAGAACTATGATTTTATTAAATATTTGTGCAAGGATCCATTAATCAAAAATTGTAAAAGTTACAGTAAGTAACAAACACATAAATGACTGGAAAATATTCCATTTTCATGAACTATATGACTCCATTCTACAGTACTATAAATTTCCAATATTGATACAGATCCTCATTATAATAACAACCAAAGACTGAATGAGTATTCATAAAAAATTGCTTGAACTTATCCTAAAATTCCATGCAGATATACTAGATTATCCAAGTAAAAGAAAATTCCAGTAATTTACACTACCTATTTTGGCAGCTAACTTTATAATGAATATTATATATTTCTATAAATATAGATATCTATATCAACAAATATCATAAGAAATTTAAAAATAGATTTATACCAATGATATGAATTTACTTTTAGTCAACATTAATAAGGTTATGTCATTCAAATAGTAATTATTTTCAACACTAATTATAGAACATTATATAATCATATGCAGAAAAATAAATTTCAACACACTAATACCCAATGAAAATATTAAGAAGGTTCAACCTAAGTCAGATAGCTGAAAGTATAAAAGTTTAATTGAGAATGTCATTGGTATCATTATGTACTTAGACTAGGAAAAAATATTTACTAGACAGGTCATCAAATGCACAACCCCTAAGAAAATATTGTAGGTTGGCCCTCATTAACATAAAAAAGTATGTTCTTGAAAATGGAAAATCATGAAAAGTAAAAAATATGTCATTGCAAAAATTATAAAACATACATCTGTTAAATACAAATGGAACTTCCGAATTCTTAGTTCATAGCTTTATATTTTCATGTACATTAAAAGACTGATCTAGCATTTTTTTCATTTTTATTGAATTTCATTTAACATGCTTTGATCAAACTTAGTTATGCAATCCATTTTCTGAATCCCCTACTTACACTCCCCAAACAACGCCCCATATTCTGTTACATATATGAAGGCCTAGACCCTCAAATTTGTGTCAGCTAATGCCATTTGGTTTGGGTCCATCCACAGGAACCTGGTGAAACTCTTCAGTGTGTCAAATCCTCAAGCCAATCTGACTCTCAATCTCCCAGCAGCAATTACGGCCAATACTTTGTCAACTAGGGTTGGGCCTTTTTGATCACTTCTACACTTCTATTATTCCATATCATTTTTGAGATAAAAATGATAACTATTTTATTCCTTTTCAAAAAATTTTGGCTAATCGGAAAAGAGGAAGTAAAATTATCCCTTTTTGCAGATGATATGATAGCTTACCTAAGGGATTCTAAAATCTCCACCAGAAAACTCTTAGAAATAATCTAAAGTTTCAGTAAAGTGGTGGGACACAAAATGAACCTAGAAAAACCAGTAGCCTTCCTTTACACCAATAATAAGCAACTGGAGAAGTAATGTAAGGAGTCCTTCCCAATCATGATAGCCTAAAAAAAAAAAAAAAAAAAAAAAAAAAAAAAAAACTAGGATTAAACCTAACCAAAAGCAACAAAAAGAACCTCACAAAAACATACAACAAAAAATTTAAAACCTGAGAAGGGAGATTGAAAATGGCATCAAAATTGGAAAGACCTCCCATGCTTCATGGATTGGAAAAATTAATATAGTAAAATGCCCATTTTACCCAAAATGATACACAGATTCAATCCAATCCCAATCAATCCCGCATGAGCGTGTTTCCACATACGTAGAAAAAAAAAAAAAAAAAAAAAAAAAAACAACTAATTCATATGAGAAACAAAAGACCCTGAAAGCTAAAGCAACCCTAGGTGAAAAGTGCAATACGGAGGGATTACATTATCATCTTCAAGCTATATTACAGGGATATAATCATAAAGACAGCCTGATCTGAAAAAAAAAAAAAAAAAAAAAAAAAAACCAGAACCTGACCAACGGAACAAAATTGAAGATCCAAACACTTGAGCTCATATAACTTCCGCCACCTCATATGTTGACAAAGGGACAAAAAGCTCAATGGATGAAGATAGCATCTGAAGCAAATGGTGTTTGCAAAACTGGATCACTTTGTAGAAGAACAAAATTAACCCCTACCTCTCTCACCCTGTAAAAAATAGAACTCCAAGTGGATCAAAATTCTCAACCTAAAACCTGAAACCCTGAAAGGTTATAGAAAAGAAAAGAGCGACAGCAACGTAACAAGGCATAAGTGTAGGAAAATCTAATTTTTAAGTCAAACAGAAGCTTCACAGGAAATAAGGACAATAACTGACAAGTTGGAACTCATCAAACTCAAAAGCGTTTGCACAGCTAAAGAAACAAGAAGTGAAGAAGAAACCCACAAAGTGGGAAGAAACCTTCACCACCAGTAATACATCTGACAAGGTATTAACATCCAGAATATATTGACTACTTAAAAAACAAAGAGGAAAACAATGACCTACTCAAAAGATGGAGTAAAGAGCTGAACAGAGATGTTCCAGTAAGTGAAGTAAAGATGGTGGGAAACATCTTAAAAAGGGTTCATGATCATCACTCCAATTAAGACTAGCCAAGATCAAGGAAACAAAAGAACATAAAAGCCTTGAGAGGTTGTTTGAAAATGGGAACTCAATCCACTGCTGTGTGGAATGTAAAACATTTTACAACCACTGTTGAAAGCAGTGTGGAGAACCCATTAACAACTCAAAATGGAGCCTACCACCTGATCCAATCCATCCACTCCTGGGTATATACCCACAATGCACATCCTACGCACAAAGTTACATGCAACAGCATAGGTTTATTTAAGCTCTCTTCACAATAGCAGAAGCGGGGAACCGCCCCAAATGCCCCTCAACTGGATAACAAAGATGTGAAACATCTACACAATAGAGTTCAATGCAGCAGTGAAAAGAAACGATGACACGATGAGCTTTGGCTGGTAAATGGATGGAACTCGAAAGCATTAGAACTAGTGAAGTAACACAGTCCCAGAAAAAAAAAAAAAAAAAGGTGAATGATTTCCTCATTATGTGGAATGCCTACACCAAATCCCCAGTTGGCAGGCAAAATGAGCAACTTTAGTACTATATTTCATTATATCTGAAAGCAACTGGGCTATTACAATGTGAATCTCTAAATGGACTTTAGAATTGTCCTACCTCTTATACTTCAAACATTGTAATTACCATATATGGATGAAAGATATGTAGTCATATTCTAAAAAAAAATAATGTAAAATTTACTTTTAAAATGTGAATCTCTAAATGTGTTTGGGAATTAACCTATTTTATATTTGGGAATTAACCTATTTTATATTATTCCTATATATATATTTTTGGAATAATATAAAATAAAGAAATATTTTTTAAATGTTTGGCATATTATGGTTTAAACCCAGATTCTTGTACAGGTTTTGTAAGCACTTATTCCTTGAGCTGCCTCCCAAGCTTGTATCTTTCCTTATGAAATTAAATATTACCATAATCTATGCACGAAATTTAAGCAGAACACATTGTTACTTAAAATATATTTTTCTTGTGGAAAGGAAGAGGCGTGTGGATCTTTGTGAGTTCAAGGCCAGCCTGGTCTATATAGCAAATTCCAGGACAACTGGGGCTACAGGAAGACCCTGTCTTGAAAAGACCAAAAAATTTTTCTTCAATTACTACTTTTATTACAATATTAATCTAAAAAATTCCTTTCAGAACCAAAGTATGCTTATGTCCTTTGCTTTTAATTTTTAGTTCAATCAAAATTGATAAACTATACTCTTCCAATGAACTATTTTTATTAAAACAAACACAAACTTTATCAATGACAAAACTTCAAACAGAATGAAAAATATTACCAAAATGATGTCTGTATCATTTCATGAGCCTAGAACTCCATGCCACTTCTCCAGGTTCAAACAAAATGACTAATCTTTAATCTTTCCATGCAGTGCATTTAAAGGCATAAATGCATGGGGTTATATTATAATGTTTAACTCAAATAAAGCATTATTATTCCATTGTTATTATTTTCTGAAACAGCTTTGTCATTTATCAGTACATAAAATGGTACTTGTCACCTTATTCATATACTATCTTACCTTTACATATTTTTAATGTATCATTATGTAGGTGGGACATGCTAGCAAGTTCCGTTTTACGAGAATACGTAAATGATATAGCTCATCACATCGCATCAACTGCCAAGAGTGAAGTGAAATCAATTTGTGTGTGCTTGTTTGCTTCTGCCCAACTTGGTGTCTTCACACCCATGCAGTTTAGAAACCCTTACTTGCAGAATAGTGCTGCCTATATTCAGGATTTTTTCTACCTACACCAATGAACTTAAGAGAATCCTATGACAAATATTCAAATAAAATGACACAATGTACGTAATCTCTCACCAAGACTCTCTACTCCTCTAATTCTAGATTGTATCATCTTGACAATTAACAAATTCTGGGTTTTGGCCTTCTTTGTAGGTTATTTCAACTATTAATTTACCAGAGCCCTCAATTTCTTAGCTCAAAATGCTGAGGTGATAATTCTTGTTTGTCTGAGTTCTGGAAAATTACATTATCATATATTTCCTGAACATTATTTTCATGAAAGGATTAATATTTAATAACATAATTACCGATTTACAGAATATTTTTCAACTAGATAAAAACCTAGTATATTTTATATTTATAATGGATTCTGAACATTAGTAAGGAATATATATGAAGGTAGGTGATATACAATTGTATACCTACATATTAAAAGCAAAAGTTTACACCATGAAATATTATATCAAAAATCATTCTTCCAAGACTTTTGCATTGTTTCTTCTTCCTTTCCTCATTGCTCTTGTGCTAATAATGAAGGGATGCTTAATTTATGATAAGAAAGGAAAGATGTCAAAATCTGAGTATGGTTCTTAGAACCTTATACTACCATTTTGCATTAAATAAACACAATACTTAGTTTGTAATCTTTATCTGTTCAACATAATCTATTTGGCAATTTCAATAGAGTTAGTTTTCACAATTGCAACCATTCATCTTATACACAATTATACAGAGGCCATTTTAAGCAAATTACTTTAATTATACTCTATGTTCAGAAAGACTATTATAGCCCAGCGTGTCGCCACATGCCTTTAATCCATCACTCAGGGAGGCAGTGCTAGCCTGATCTCTTTGAGTTCAAGGCCAACCTGGTCTACATAATGAGTTCCAAGACAGATGGAGCTGCAGGGAGACCCTGTCTCAAAAGGACCAAAAAAAAAAAAAAAAAAAAAAAAGAATGGAAGTGAAAGAAGAAAGAAAGAAAGGAAGGAGAAGAATGAAGGGAAGAAAGGAAGAAATAAGAAAGAAAGAAAGTAAGAAAGAAAGAAAGAAAGAAAGAAAGAAAGAAAGAAAGAAAGAACGATAGAAAACTATAACAACAATTTGCTTCAGCAAATTTCAGTCTAGCCTTATGGCATATAAAATCATAAATTCAGAATACCCATAAGCACAAATTCAGAATAAAGAAGACTATCATGTTTGGGACAAGATGTAGGAAGGGTAAAGAAAGAGGCCAAAGGAGATTAATGTTAACCAGGGTGAAATAAAAACCATACAGAATGTTACACCTGTGTTGAGAAATTTACAAGCTAGATTGTAAAATTTCATGCCTACAGTGCAGCGAGATATAATGTTGCAGATCTAGAACCAAGGTATCTTGGCTTATATTTTACCTCCTTAATAGCCCTCCAGTGCCCACTTCTGAGACTGACTTTACATCTTTTCAAGTATCAGTGAAAATTTTGATATGTATTAACAGACCACTGGCTTTCAATAAACCCAAGGCAAATAATGGCATCACATACTATTTAAAACTTATAAGGGTTTTTTTTTTTTTGTCAGTCCATCTGATATTCCCATCAATGTATTTGAAAAATTTGTTCTTTTTTTTGTAAACAAGATAGTTTATCTGTAAAGTGGGGTATAAAAAGCATGATTCTAACACTTATTTGTAATATTAATAGAATTAGAAAAAGTTATAAACTACAGAAAAAAGACAGGACACTGCAGCTGGTTCACTGACTACACAGTAGAAAAATGCAGAACCCAGAGTTTCTTCTTTCATGCAAAAAAGCATTAAGGAAAAATCCTGGGAATGTTTACAGAACAGGCTACAACAAATAGTTTTTAAATTTACATTATGAAACTGTACATAAATGGGAAAATAAATTAGAAAAATAAATGGAAATAATGTTTAACAGGTTATAATAGGCTATAACAGTTTACTGTGCATAAAATGTGTGGCATATCATATATTTTACATAAGATTCAATGTTAGAAGAATCTAGTCATAAAACAGCTTATTTCTGACAAGAATAATGCCAACAGTCAGAATAAAGCAACTTACATCAAAGTGGCATGTGTAAGCAAAAGAAACCCTAAACTGAAGAGATACCACTGATTAAGATAGAAAAACATGTAGGAATGGTTTCATCAGTAACTGCGTGGAATTAAGAAAAGTGCTCTACTCATCTTCAGTTCAAATCAGAATCCAGTTAGTTCAAACAGAAAGTGATGCACACAGAAAAAAAAATGTCAATACCGCCTGAGCCTCATTTAGAGCTGAGCATCATTAATTGTATGTGAGATAAGGAGAGTGCTGTAAATGAAAAGGGTCATTTAGAAAAGAGTGGCAAGTTTCAAGAAAGACTTTATAAGGATTTGTGTTAGATCCTGACTGAGCTGGTCTGATAGCCATATGAAATTCAGACTTCAAATGCAAAATTAAAATATCTCAAACTTTTACGTCTTTTATGGATACTTTGCAAACTATATAAAAATGAAAATGCTTTCTGTGAGAGCTGTTGGAATTTTAAGCACTACACTGAATGAAAGCTATTTAGAGATACATACTCATGAAATTCAAACCTATTATTTTAACCTCATTCACTCTTGAAAAACCCATTATTCACCATTTCTTTAAACCACAAAATTAGTGGCAACTGCAGCAAAAGACTGAAAATCTATAACAAAAATAACTTTTGGCTACAAAATAAACTAGACTGTGAATTAAGATCGGATTCCCAAACATACCAATGAAAACTATTATCAGGAATTCCAGTACCAGCTTATATGTATTATCAGTAATAAGGAAGAAATGGGAGACATGTGTCTGATTATTCTCAAAAAACCTAAAAGAAAAAATCATTTCAGGGCTTCATTAGACAGGACCATAATTGACTTCAACTTACTTGCAGCTAACCAACCTTTGTTTTGTAAATGTTGCTATGAATTGTGTTGAATGAAAGCAATATGTATCTTTTTAGATTGTTCGTATCCATCTATACTTGTTTCCACCAGCTGTCGGAAACAAAACAAAACAAAACCAACCAACCACAGGTCGAAGGAACCAATTAAAAAAGAAAGAGCCAAAATGTCTACACCTCTGAAATTAAAGAGAGTATTTTCATCTTGCACCAAGAAAAATAGTAATGATTGTATAATTGAGATTAAAATATCAAGGTTAGTGTACATACATATTTAGGATACACAGAACATCCATCACATATTTTAGTAATACATTTGCTATTAAAGGCAAACCATGAGAGAACAACTAATAGCATTTTCCTGGTTTTCTGAGTCCCAAATGTAGTATTCTTCAACATATACCAAAGGAAGTCAGAGTTAATTACAAAAATTCTATATAAGCACTAAACATTAACTAGAACATAACAATATCTAATACTATTATTCATCCATCCCAGATACTTCCAGGAATGAGCAACCAACTTTCTCAAACCCCTAACAACTGTATCACTGCAGTAATTTAACTCTCCCAGTTTACTAGTAGCATTACAAGTAGCATTCAAAGAAACTAGGCCAAGGACCAGTATTAAGTGTAAAACACCAAGTGTAACTTCACAACTATAGACATGCAGGAGAGTGAAGTACAACCAACAGGCAGTGCTTTAACGTCTGAATGTTCTCCAAGTAAAACTAAGGAGCAGCAGAAAAGGGGTCCATTCACTTTTCATGCTGTCAGCTGGGGATGGGAGGGGTAGGGGCGGTCTTTACTACTGATAGTATGAGACTTACTAGAAAACAGAAAACAATTCCTGTTATATACTGAAAAAGGGCAGTCATTTTAAAGATTATCTGATGAGAGAAAGAAAGCTAGCAGAATTCTACTGGTGTTAGAATAAAACACGGGAAATAAACAGAATCTTCTCTAAGAAAAAAGACATTTCAAGGCCATCTAAATAAGATCAGAGTATTATAAAAAGAGAACATTGCTATTATTTTGTTTGTAGGCACCACAGAACAGTAAGTTGAATGTAAAGGAACATACATTCATTTTCATTATCCTTTAATAATCAGGTTTTACATGGCTTAAGATAAATTCAGAATTATATTCTCAAATGCAATATACTAAGATAAACTCCTCAACAGAAGAAAAAAAGATACAAATAAGCTGAGTTTGCTTATAACAGAGTGGTTATAAAGGACATTTAGAAACCATCCAAGAAGCTGGGTTTGGTGGTGTACATCTTTAATCCTAGCACTCAGGAGGCAGAGGCAGGCAGATCTTTGTGAATCCAAGGCCAGCCTGGTCTAAAGAGCGAGTTCCAGGACAGCTGGGTGTTTGTAAAAGTCATGCAGCTATTTCTACATGGAAGAATATTATCAAGGGTTCAAAATAAATTATCCTATAATCCTTTTAATATTATAGCTATGTTTTGCATCAAAAGCAGATAAAACTTTGTGTCTTTTCCAATGGCATTTGTGATGGTTAATCCTGGGTGTCAACTTGACTGGACTAAGGGTCTTCTGATTGGACCACCTCAACCCGGATGGCCCACCCTAAATGTGGGCGTTACCTTCTGCTGGCAGGCAGTATTTAAGGCCAAGGCAGAAGGAGCTGGTCCCTTCCTTTCTCCTGTGGCTTGCCTCTCTCATCTGGTGAGTTCGTCTTGCTGCTGTGATCAATCTTTCGGATCCCAGCGTGTACTGAGACCGGCAGATCTCCTGGAGTCCATTCGGGCCTTCAGTGCTGGGTTGGGACTACTGAGACATCCAGCCTTGCGGACTGAGCAGTTCCTGGATTCTCTCGGCCTTTCCAGTGTGGTGCAGCTACTGTTGGACTCCTTGAACTCTGTCACATGAGCAAATCAATAAATTGTATATAGCTATATATTCGTCTTGTTACTTCTGTTTCTTTAGAGAACCCTGACTAATACAGCATTCAAGAAGATATTAATTTTGTTCGTGTACAAACGATGATCCAGTTTTGGCAGCACTTTTGCTGAAGATGCTATCATTCTTCCATTATGGGTTTTTTTGACCCTTTGTCAGATATGAGGTGGCTGAAATTGTATGAGATCAAGTTTGGATCTTCAATTTTGTTCATTGGTTAATGGGTCTGTTTTTATGCCAGTGCCAGGCTCTGTAATATAGCTTGAAGACTGGTAGAGCCAGCCCCCCTCCCCTCCCATATTGCAGATTTCGCTCAGGGTTGCTTCTTTAGCTATTAGGTGGTTTTTGTTTTTTTCAGCATTTGGGATGATGTTGGAGGTGGGTTTGCAATATATGGCTTTGATCATGTTGAGGAATGTTCCCTTCAGTACAATTTGCCCTAGAACTTTAAACATGAAGGGATGCTGGATTTGTCAAAGGCTTTTTCTGCATCAACTGATATGATTGTGTGCTTTTTGTCTTTAAGTCCATTTATATGTTTTATGATATTTATTGATTTATGTATTTTGAACCATCCCTGCATCTCTGGTATGAATCCAACTTAATGATGATCTTTTTGATGTTGGTCTGCATGCAGTTTCAGGTATTTTGTTGAGAATATTTGCATCTATGTTCATTAATGAGATGGGTATATACCTTTCTTTTTTGTTGTATTTTTGCCTGATTTTGTTATTAGAGTGATGCTGGCTTCATAGAAGGAATTTGGGAGAAGTCCCTCTGTTTGTATCCTCTACCATTCACCCTGTACAAAAATCAACTACAAGTGGATCAAAGATCTCAACCTGAAACCCTAAACCCTGAAGGTGATAGAAGAAAAAGTTGGCAACAACCTACAAGACTTAGGCATAGAAAAAGACTTTCTAAATCAGACAGTAGGTGCAAAGGAAATAAGGTCAACTGTTAACAAACGGGACCTCATCAAACCCAAAAGCTTCTGCAAAGCAAAAGAAACAATCAATGAAGTGAAGAGAAAATGCACAGATTGGGAGGAAATCTTCACCAGTGATACATCTGACAGAGTATTAACATCCAGAATATATACACTACTCCAAAAACAAAGAAGAAAGTAAATGACCTACCCAAAAGATGGAGTAAAGAGCTGAACACAGATTTCACCAGTGAGGAAGTAAAGATGGCTGAGAAATATATTTAAAAACGTTCAACGTAACTAATAATTAAGGAAATGAAAATTCAATCCACTCTCAGATACCATCTCACTCTGTTACCACTGGCTAATATCAAGAAAACAACAGACACCAAATGCTGGAGAGGTTGTGGGTCAAGGGGAACACTCACCACTGCTGGTGGAAATGGAAACTTGTGAAACCCCTATGTAAAGCAGTGTGGAGAACCCTCAAAAGACTCAAAACCAGCCTACCACCTGACCCAGCCATACCACTCCTGAGTATATATTCAGAAGACTCATCTGACCACAAAGATAGATGCACATCTATGCTTACTGCAGCTCTCTCACAATAATGAAGAGCTGGAACCAAACCAAATGCCCCTCAAAAAAAGAGTGGATGACAAAATAGTGGTACATCTACACAATGGAGGTCTATTCATCAGTAAAGAAAAATGACATCATAACTTTTGCAGGTAAATGGATAGAAGTTGCAGTCATTATGCTAAGTGAAGTAACACAGCCCCAGAAAAAAAGGCAAATGGTTTCCCTCATTTCTGGATGCTAACACCAAATACCCAGTTGAAAAGCAAGCTGAACAACATTATTGTTATATTTCTTTTTATCTGAAAGCAACTGTGTTGTTATAATGTAAATCTCTTAATGGGGTCTAGAATTGACCCACCACTGATTTTCAGACTTTGTAATTACTGTATATGGGTGGAAGGTATGTATTCATATTTTAGAGTAATATAAAATTAAAGGAGGAAAATGTGAAGACCTAAACATAAAAAAATCCTGAGAGAAGGATGAAGGACATTTATAGGAGAATGCATGATCTTTCGCCAATACTTCCTTGGTAGTACTTCCAGATTGCAGCCTGCTGCCCATTTCCCTAGGTCTGAGCTGGGTTTTTGTCAGACTGAATAAGTATGAGTTTTGTGTCTGATGTAAGAATTGCTGTGAGTTCATACAAACAACTTTTTAGTGGTCTGAAAGTCTCTGTTTCATTATGTTCTTCCTCAAATTCTGGCTCTTACAATATTTCTCCTCTCTCTTCTACAATGGTCCCCAAGCTGTGGGTGTCCAAGGTTTAATATAGGCGTCCTATCCAGGGACATGCATTCTACAATCTCTTATTCTGTGAAACATAGCCAGTAATGGATTCTCACAAAAAAATTGAGAAGAGAAAAATCAAGCTAAATTCTCAAGATGAAATATGATTGTTTAGACCTCAAAATTTTCTCTTAATTTTTTAATGAGTTTTGTGATTTTAATGTAATATTTTTTACTGCATTTAGAATAGTTCCAAACCCTAACTTTTTTTCTCTGATTTTTATTGTGTACTTTTGCATCTAATATAATAGATTTTAATAAAATTAGACCCGCTCCATCCTCCCCACCAACAAACTTCAGCCCCAACTACAGCTTTCAGGTATTCTGTTATATATGTTAGCCTATTTGTTCAAGCATTTTTATGCAGGTATCCCTCAGGGCAAGTGCATCCACTGAAGTCTAGTCAGCCTATCTACAATCACTTATTGAGGAAAATCTACTCTCTGTTAGAGCAATACAAACGGGAGGGTAAAATAACAACATAAAGACTGGGTTAAAGAACTGAATGATACAATTAAAGTCAGCTCAAAACAGCAAGCCTCTACAGGGAAAAACTTTGGAAGGACGAAGAGAAAGTTGCAAGACATGTATGGCAGAAGGGATGGAAAGGGGTGGGATGGGGGCAAGGAGAGGGGAATGTGTCCAAATTGTACTGAAACTTAATGAATGAAATATACAATTCATCAATAAAAGTATTAAAAAATAAATTATTAAATTTAAATTCATGAAATTGAGGAAGGAATTGGAGTTCCTCAGATCTATGAGTGCTGAGTAACTAGAATTCCATGCACAGTGAGACAAGTTGTAAGAAACTACATCATGAAATTTAATTACAAAATTTAATTTAATTACAACAATGTTATTTTTGTAATTAAAAGGGAACATATATGTCTGAGAGATGCCTAGCCTTGAAAGACATATCTACATTGGAACCTCTACACCGAAGGCTCATGGAACTTTCATGGAACAGGGGGTAGGGAGAATACTCACACATCCCTCAACTCTCATCATTGAAAATTCCACATACAATAGAGTATGATACACTTATTTGTAGCTCAGAAACTAAGAAGATTTCTTGATCTTTCAAAGGAACCTGGTACTGTTCCCAGAACAGATAATCCCTCCATCACCCTCTGGCCTACACTAGCACTATGCATACAAATACACCGGATACACATAGTTACACACAGAAACTTATACCCGTATAACAATAATGAACATTTTTTTATTTAAATAACAATCACAACGAAATGTAAGTGTCAACTTTTATTACATGTAAAGGCAAGACAGTTCTTTATATGCAAATTTATTCTACCAACTGAATATATTGCGGTTGTAGCATACTGATTGAGATTGAAGAAGAACCTGAGGATGAGTAGTTCTATCATCCAACCATTAAAATTTTTAAAGCCAGTCTCAGCTATATAATAAAATTAACTTTAATTAACCTCAATGATTTTCTTTAATCTATCTGAGGAAAATTGGCAAATAACGTCTAATTTAAAAAGTTGTGGTCGGTAGTAGCGAGGTCGTGAAGAAAGGAGACTGGTGGTGAGGGCTTTTCTTCTGTGTTAGGTCTCTGCACCGTTTACAGAGCATCCAGCAACACCATGTTGGTCCAGAGCATCCCGAGGTTTACCACCTCTGTGGTCCGCCACAGCCAGTAGGAGGAAGGCCACAGGAAGACTTTGCCATTTACAGTGGAAAGTAAATGTCGGTTACTGGCAATGATGACCTGGTACTTTGGATCTAGATTTGCTGCAACATTCTTAATAGTAAGGGACCAGCTCCTTAAGAAATATGTTTTACTTCATCCATTGACAGATGATGAAGGATGCTTAAGAGATACAATCTGAAAAGTGCACTAAACTCATGAACTTCTACTAGATATGATTGTAAATAAACTAATGATCTGAACATTTCATCCCTCTTCTCTAAATTATATATATATATTATATATATATATATATCGATATATAGTATATATATATATGGGGAACGCTTCCCCATCCCAGGAAAGAAAAGAGAAAAAGAAAGAACAGCCTAACATTTGAGACAAATACATCATAATGAGAAGCAAAGAGAGGTTGGGCGTCAAACGTAATCAGGTGGCAGGGTCCACCTTTGGAAATAGCCAATAGCCTGGGGTCAATCAACGTTTATATGCATGATGAGAAAATAATATTATTTCTATTCAGTTTATTGCTTGTCAAATTCTCTGAACAACTAACGGATTGATCTTTTTTGCCCCTTTGCGAAGGGGCTTCTAATACTCATGAGATATGCTTTTGAGTACAGCTTAAAAGTTCCTGAAATTACCGGGTGTAGTGGTGCATGCCTTTCATCCTAGCACTCCGGAGGCAGAGGCAGGAGAATCTCTGGGAGTTCAAGGCCAGCCCAGTCTGCAACGGAGGCAAGCTCCAGTGACGCTGGGACTAAAAGTGTTAGATGGTCCCAAAAATACAAAAAAAAAAAAATGTCCTGAAGCACAGAATATAACAGTAAGTAAAATAGTTCCCTGACACATATTAGGTTTCATTCTCTTATTGCCTTTTAAAAATTAAAAATCTAGTTCCATAATGAAATATTTCCTTCCCTCTTTCCTCTGAAAAGAAGGCAGTGTAAAATAAAGTTATCTAATCTTCTCTTGAAATGAGAATCTGAGGGGTTATTTCATGAAATGTGAAGAAGGCAGGCAAAGGTTCAATAATTGCAAAAATAAACTATATATTAAATATAAAAGCATAAATTATTTTTGAATATTAGGTCAAAAATATATTACATACATATTCACAATAAATTCACACATAGGGTGGATAAAATAGGCCCCAATGTTATCTTCTTTTTCGCAATAAATCTGAAAAATACAAAAGAAATACAATTTGGTTTCTAACAGAAGTTATTCTATACATCAAAACTAGCAGATATTGCTGTTTTTTAATGTTTAAATTAAAACACGTTAATGTTTAGAAAGTTAAACTCATGGGTGGCCCTGGCTTAATCAACACACCACTTATCAATCAAGGCATCAGGGAAAAGTTATATGTCATAATGGATATATATATATATATATATATATTATATATATAAAATAGATTGTATTAAATTAATAAAGTGGTAACAAGACCATATGCTACACTGAGAAAATTTTAAGAAAATGGTGCATGAGCATTGCTAAGGGACATCTGATGAAGGCAAACATAGTTCTGAAAATGATGTAGTATTATAATTCATAGAAAACTTTGGACACGGGGCTGGAGAGAAGGCTCAGTGGTGGCTAAGAACCGTCTTTAACTCCAGTTCCAGGGGAATCTGACGCCCTCTTCTGACCTCCACAGCATTGCATGACATGGGTGCACTAACCTACATGCAGATAGTACACTCATACACATAAATAATAATTAATTAATAATTAATTAAATTAAAAAAAACATTGGATACATCAAAAGAATAATGCTGTGCTGGTTTATGCTTTCACTAAATGCTATAGGTTATTCAACTCCATTTTTTCTTTTCTTATTATTTCTTTGTTTTCTTAATGTGATTTTTACCCTCCTATGTATTTTTTTTATTTTATTTATTTCTGTATGTGTATGAATGTACTGTCTGCATGCAGGTCTGTGCACCCGTGTCGTGCAATGCTGCGGAGGTCAGAAGAGGGTCTCGGATTCCCCTGGAACTGGAGTTCTCCTGGAATTGGAGCTTCAGACGGTTCTCAGCCGCCATGTGGGTGCTGGGGATCGAACCCGGCTCCTGGTTCTCAGCCGCCATGTGGGTGCTGGGGATCGAACCCGGCTCCTCTGTAAGAGCGGTCGGCACTCTTAACCGCTAGGTCATCTCTCCAGCCCCCCCTCCTATGTTTTGAGACATTGTTTCCTACAACTAATTGTATTTGAATACCTAATCAGAAGCTGTTGATATTAACAAGTGGAGTCTTTGCAGAGAGTTTATTTCATGTAAGCAAAACCTTACTAAACAGAAATAGTAACACTACAAATCAAGGCAGGGTGGCTTGTTTGCATTTTTAACTCTCTTAGGATTCATAATGAATGAACCAGAGTGAATGTGCATCACAGTAAAGATACTGTATTATATGTGGTTTTCATTTTTAAAACTTATCATCTGTTGGTGCCTTTTTATCTTCCACTTCTCTGATGACTTTGTCAATGTTGAAGATATCAGTCAGTTATTTTGCAGACCTGTTCAAAGCAGGGATTCATCCAATATTCCTTAGGCTGTGGTCACATAGGATACTGGATATAAGTGAAACATTGCTTTCTTTTGAGACAAGTTTTCATCAAGCACAGGATAGCCTACAACTGGCTTTGCAACACGGATACACTTGAACTTCTGATTCTCTTGGCTGAATTTCCAAATTGTTGGATTACAAGCCTGTATTACTATGTCGAGTTTTATGAAGAGCTAGGGATCAAATTTATGCTTTCTGCTTGCCACAGAAACACTCTAGCAACTGATTTTTGCATATATCTTTAGCTGGGTGAAGAGCAACAACTTGCCACTATAGCTCTTTATCTTTCTCCTTTTCCATTCTTTACTTTTACACTTTGGGAAAATTTATGAGTAAGGTATTGTCCTTGCCTATATATTATTGTGTATGGGTGTCTGTTTATGCATATCATTATGTGTGATGGTTTATACATAATGAACTATGGGATGCATTCTGTTTACATTACTTAGGTACAAATATCAAGTTTTCCAAAGATATTTAGTTATTTTTTATTAGACAGAAGTATTACAAGTCAATAGCGAGGTGCTACATAAGCTTATGGCCCCTATGTTTTCATTTCTAGGACTTTTCAGTGATAGAGAAAGGAAAAAATGGTGTCTGCATTAACTGTGTAGTTTATAGAGTATTTATTTCACTTACTAATATATAAATAATTTCCATTTATAGGCTTTTTGTAGTTATAGCTCATTACTCTCATTTCTACAAAACATTATTGCATCGTATGTTGGTTTGAATGTATGTGCACTCACACAGAGATGGCATTGTCACTTTTAATTTTACATAGTAATAATAAAGCTTCTATAAATATTGGTATACAATGATTTATATGAGCTTAAGTATATAAAGCAATTTTGTAAGTGAAAATAATTTTAATTATGTGGTAAGAGAACATTTAGCTTTAAAATAAATTGAAAATCTTCAAAGGAGAAAATTCTGTCTATCTGTCTATCTGCTTGTCAGTCTATCTGTATCTACTGTATGCCTGCATTCTGATCTGCAGTGAAGAAACATTCCTCTTTTTTACTCACTGGAATTATATATATTTTTTATTTTATTTATTTTTGTATGTGTATGAACTTACCGTCTGCATGTAGGTTTGTGCACCCATGTCATGCAGTGCCACGGAGGTCAGAAGAGGGTGTCAGATTACCCTGGAACTGGAGTTCTCCTGGAATTGGAGTTACAGACAGTTCTTAGCCACCATGTGGGTGATGGGGATTGAAACCGGGTCCTCTGCAAGAGCAGTTGGTGCTCTTAACCACTATGCTATCTCTCCAGCCCCAGAATTATATTTTTATTAATAATCAACTTTACTTAATATGCAATGCTAGCTTATGGCTTTGTCATCCCAAAAGGAAATCATTGACTATTTTCTGTAGTTTCTCACCATTCATACATCTTTTTAATGAAGGGTGCTAAGATCTTTTGTCTATGCTTTGTGTTTATTTTCCTTACATGCTAATATTAATCTTTACTACTTTGAGCATAGGTCATTTTGGTTTATACATTATATAATTACAGTTGTCCAATTTGTTTATTATCTTTTAATTTCCTTAAAAATGTATTTCACATAAAGTATTTTAAAATTAATGACATTTAACACAGCATTTGGTTTATAAATTTGTTTTTGATGTATCTAAAATCTTAACACCAAAAGTATATTTCTCATTTTACTATATATTGCATATGCATTTTCCATCTTACAAATAGACCTATGATCTATTTTAATTTGATTTAGATTGCAAAGAAAATGATAGTTCTGGGTACATTTCTTATTTATTACTTTTATTTTAAGTGTATGAGTATATTGACTGCATGTGTATAAGTGCACCAATGTTGTAATATCTGTGAAAGGTAGAAAACATGGGATGCTTCAGATATGGAATTACAGGAGGTTGTTAGTTACCATATGGGTGATTGGAATTGAACCTGGGTCTTCTATAAGAGGAGCCAGTGTTCTTAACCACTGAGCTAACTCTATAACCTCTGGGTATATTTTTGTACATGGATGCTTAATTATTCCAATGTCATTTTGTTCAAAAAGATCTATCCTTGTCAAAGGAATTATTTATTTTTCATAATCAGTTGGTTATGTAAGTGCATACTTATTTCTGTCATTTTTATTGGATTCAGTTATCTGCCAGGCCAGACTCATTATGGTGTTTTTAATACATTTTAAAATCAGTACACATAATATTGATTATTATTAGTCAAAAACATTGATAGCACTCTAAATATTTTTAACAAACTCATTTGGCCTTCATTTTTAATTTGTTTTCTAAGTTAGTAAATTTTGAAATATTTTAGTTGTATTTTATTTTATATTATCATTTTTAAATTTATCGGTTTATTGTTATTATTTATAAAGTATTTTTAAATTTTATTTATTTATTTTTTATGTGTATGAATGTACTGATGCATGTAGGTTTGTGCACCCATGTCGTGCAATGCCACGGAGGTCAGAAGAGGGTGTCAGATTCCCCTGGAACTTGAGTTCTCCTGGAATTGGAGTTACAGACGATTCTCAGCCATCATGTGGGTATTCTCAGCTGTCATGTGGGTGCTGGGGATCGAACTCAGGTACTCTGCAAGAGCTTTCAGGTCAGCGCTCTTAACCGCTATGCCATCTCTCCAGCCCCATAAAGTATTTTTCTTATGATTGTTTACAATTAATTTTGTTTTATTGAGAGGTTTGTGAATCCCTTAGAGGTGGGCCAACTGGACTGGATGGCCTATCTCCACTACCTCAACTATGAGTACCTTATTAATTCCCACGTGGAGATTCTTGGTGGAACAACATCTCTGGGACCTGGTCTTGATAAGTACTATATTTTTTTCTTTCTCTCAAGCTTCCACCAGTAAGTGTAAAAATAACTCCTTTCTAAAATATCTCCCTCCATCCCATAAAGTCATGAATTCTCAAAACAAGGAGACATAGCCACTGAGGGCTTGTGTCTACATGTGCTTCCAGAGCCCTAACTCGAGGTAGTTTCAACCAAAACAAGAAAGTCTCCATCATTCTCAAGTATCCCTGCTTTTCTCGTGTTTCAGTTCCACATTCTTGTAATGTTGGTAGGATTTTATATATAATTCTTCAGTTAGCAAGTTTTGGTGAATCTTGAGCTAAACAATTTATGTATAGACATAGATACAAATTCTCTCTCTCTCTCTCTCTCTCTCACACACACACACACACACAAACACAAACACACACACAAATGCACATAAAGAGGCACAGAAACATACACATCAATGTGTGAACGAAGTACATTATCGAAAATTATTTGATCATAAATTGAGAAAAAAATTTATTCGACACTTCCCAAGTTTCTTCATTAGCTGTCTATTAGTGTCTTGTATCTATAATAATCTGTCTTTTGAAATATGAGTTCTTAGCAATTACCCAGAGAAAGGAAACTTGAGATCTAGGCAACCTTCTATCTATGGGCTGCAAAAATTTTGAGTGTGTATTGATCTTCAGGGAAAGAGAGACAGATGATGTTCTAACTTTTTTGAGGAGAATCAATAAAGGTGTAAGAATACAGAAAAGAATCAACTGTCTACAAGGACAAAAGAAAAAAAAAAAAGCCCCCATACCCCTATATCTCAAATGCAGGGGAACTGCATGTTACTTGCTGCACAGATCTCTCTGTATCACTGACTATAAAACAAAATTCAATTTGACACTATACCATACTTAACTTTATCCCAATTACATTCATCTACATTTGACTTTCCCTCAAGCTGTCAGCAGAGATTAACTTCTTTTTGTTGAACTCTTGTTATGTTAATACTTTTGTTGAGGAGATGGCAGCTGTAAATTAAAGAGAACCTGAAAATCACAGGACAAATAATGTTCTCTTCAAACTGGTAAAGACTGAAGGTAAAGGCAACCATGATAAAGGATGGCAAAATTTAACCAGGTCCCGCACTTTTCTGAAGCATGATAAAAATATATTTCTAGTAGGTGATATAACCTAAAACTTCTTTAAATTTCTGGACCTCCGTTACCTCATTCAGGATAATTATTTCCAGTTCTATTCATTTACCTGCAATTTTATATTTTCATTTTCTTTCACATCTGAATAATTCCATTGTGTGTATGTACCACATTTCTATCATCCATTCATTAGTTGAGAAACATGTAGCATATTTCCACTCCTTGGCAATTATGAATAAAGCAATAATGAACATGGATGAGCAAATATCATTTTAGGAGGATATACTGTCCTATGAGGATGTGATCAGGAGTCATATAGCTATATCATCACGTATCTATTTCTGGATTTTGAGCAGCCTCCACATTACATTAAATTCCATAGTGTATGTATGAGATTGCTTCCCCCTTAAAAACTGAGTGTTTTTTTAACTACATCTTAGGTTATAAAAAGCATGAACCCAAATAAAAAGCACATGAGGCTTAGGTTACTCCAGCAACATGCTTTACTTCCATGTGGGACTGCCAGCATGAGCCACCTGCAGACATGTGGCGGGACCAGACAGCATGGCAGGGGGCAGGACAGAGAAGGGGGGCAGAGAGGCAGAGAGAGACAGGCAGAGAGAGAGACAGAGAGGGACAGAGAGAGCAATGGTGGCTGGGGTCCACCCGCTTATACACATGGGGTGGGGCCTCAGGTACAGGGGAAGGGGTCAGAAGATTGACAGCTTCTGTAGGAAGTGGGCACCTGTGTGCCGCTTGGGATTCTGGGAAGCCTGGACCTAACATTCCAGCCTTTTGCTTATGATAATGAAATGGGGCACTGTTCTCTATTCTGTATCTGCTTCAGAGTAGATGGGGAGCGAAGTCTTAAGGGAACAGCTGTCAGGATAGAGGGTTAGAGTCTGGTTTCCCATTTTGGCTGCTCTGGGTGTTCTGTCCAGTGGGTTTGGTCCAGATCGATAGTGGCCAGTACTTTTAGTGGACGTTTTCTCTGCAACTGAAAAGACAAGCTGGTTGAGTCTTATATGAGTATACTAATGTGAGGACTTCACAGTAACAACAGGGGGCTACTGGGTGCATTAGTAAGTGGAGGGTCCCTGTCTAGGGTCTGCAGAAGGAGAGAGGGCCTGTACCCTGGTTTGAGGAAGTGAAAAAAGTTTTAGTACACAGAGATATAGAAAGAGGGCCAGCTTTAATACACCAGGCTCCAGAATGAGAGCCATAATCATGAGAATATAAAAGGTGATATTTTCTGGCATGGCACATTAAATCTGTCATCTATCTCTGAGATATTTTCTAACATGACACAGTAGATTCCTAACTTGGCACAGTAAGTGTCTCACCTATCTCTCTGATAATAACCTATTTCATTTTCTCTTCTTTATATTACAATTTCCTGTTTGGGTGTTTAAAATTACACAGTTAGCTCAGATAAATGAAATTTGTTTTGGTGTTAAGGTCAGTTGAAGTTCTGGTCCTTAGGGTGTCACTCGGGCCTTGCGCCTGGTTCTCTTCTCCAGTTCCATCTATGTGAGGTCAAAGTCAGGCCTTGCTTGACCAGAGCTTCTCTTTGAAGTGTGAGGAGTTTCTCTTCTATATGGACTTTCCTCCCTTGACTGAACTCTGGCAGGATGAAGTCCTTTTAAGTGAATCTCCAAGATTTTCCTGGTGCGAGATGACTGGTGACTCACTGCCACAGGACATGCACAAGTTGCAGATGTAAGACCCTAGGACACGAGTTGAACTCAGAAGGTAGGGGCCAAAATATTGTCCCTTCAAATCCCTCTTGCCAAAATAGACTGGAGATTTAAGTGTGGTTGCTAAACCTCCAAGAGGATTATTTGAAATAATTTGGTTCTTTAATTACCATATAACTCGCAAGTAAAGCTTGAACATTGACTTAAGCACAATTCTTAATTGCTGTGGCAAAAATATTCTGACTAATAATAAAAGCTCATGGTAGGAGCCTGATGGTAGTGGCCTCAGCACAGGCTAGGAAAGGATGCTACTTACTGACTCGTGTTGCTGGCTCATGTTCAGTCTATTATATACAATATAGAAATATCTGGCCCAGAGTGACATCACTTACAATGGGCACAGGGCAGTTTAATGAAGGCAATTAATGAAGTTTCTCAGCTCAGGTGTATCAAGTTGACATTGAAGCTATGCAGTAAGTCCTACAATTTGTTCTTAAAGGTCTATGATGGTCATTTAGGTACTCAAAGTACAATGATTTAAAACATGCAAGGCAAAATGTTCTAACATAGCCCATGAAACACACCCAAGATATTAAAGAGGTTAAAACCAGTACCTTCTCAAGTGAAGGCCATGTCACTTGTCCCCAGATTTTGAATTATAGCTTTGAAAAGGAAAAAAGGAAAGGGGGGGGCATTGTCACATAACACCAGCAGGCAGGAAAAACTTTGGGCTCACCTGAATTGGTTACATTTGTCCTGTCGGTGTGGTAACTGGAAGTAAAACCTGATTTCTCTTAAAAATATTAAAAGTAAGATATGCAAAGTATAACAGATATGTAAAACGATTCTAGTATGTATCGGTAACTCTATTTATATATGTCTGTTTCACTTGAGGCTGTAACAAGGTATATAGTACCTGGTAGGTGGAGCACAATTTCTTGTACATGCCATAGTTACATTATAGAATTCTTAAAAGTGAACAGTACTTCATGCATACACTCATAAATAAGGTTCTAATAAATTTGGTGATGACACTTTGTAAAGGTTGTACTAAGCAGAGGCACATGCATTGCAATCGTATACAGACAGATCTTAATATGCTGTTTAATAATGTCTTACACATACACACATTTATCCACACATTCCTTTAAGAGATTTTCATCATAGCAGTTGTACTAAACCGTCACATGCATTGGAAAAAAACAAACAAACAAAAAAAAAACTTTAGCAATATTATTTAAAACATGCAGGTCTTCAGGCGTCTGGAAACAAGAAAAAAAAAACTGGAAAAGAAAACTTTTTAGTTGTGATACCTGTGGAAAAAATAATTTGGATAGATAAGAAATAAAACCTTCAGATAGGCAGTGTAGAAACGTAGGAACCAGGATTTAAATCAGGCCTTTGAAAAAATTTAAGAGGCATGCCAAAAGTAAACTTAATTTTTGTTTGCATGTTTGTGCACAGCATAGAATAAAAGAAGTTTGAAGTGGTCATTTTGTTTTGACAAAAACACAGAAGAACATGGACATATGACAGTGACAAAGACACATTGAAGAAAGGTTATAACACACAGACAGGTTGGACAGACACATTACCTAACTGTATCCACTAACTTTGGGCAATGTGAAAATCCTTTTTTTTTTTTATCTAAAGTTGTCCATTGTTGCCCAGGGCTGTGGAATCGTTAATTACAATTAACACATTTACAATGAATCACTTAGAGTTTAAGACATCTACTTAGGTGTAGGCCCGCAAAGGATGGTGGACAGGGCAGGTAGGAAAATCTGGAGGCTTGTGCGTATTACCTGCTAATTTAATGAGAATAAATTTAGTTAGTGGAAAAAGAGTCTTGTATCCAAAAGCAGACACAAAATGGACTTCTGAAAATAGGGTTTATAAAGAAAAAACAATGAAATGGAAAATACCAAAATATGAAATAATCCCTTAAAATTAGGCAAAAGTCTTATAAACAAAATATAAAAAACCAAAACAAAACACTGTTTGTTAAAAAGCCAAATGATGTAAAAAATCTCAAACAAAAGCCTATAAAAATTAACCATCCATACAAAAGTAAAAAAAAAATGAAAATTGATTGTATTTTGAAATGGATGAAAAATCAATAAAATCAAAACTTGGTTACTCTGGATAAAAATGTATTATTGCAATTCCAATTACTTTGTATAATCCAATATAAAATCCAAAAACCATAATTGTGAAAGGATCAGAATATGCCATTAAATAAATCATAAGAGAATTAGCATATAGAAATATAGAAATAGAATATGGCATCAGCTACTGTAAGATCTGATTTAAATGGTGTGGCTAAGCAAGACCATTGAAAGGGGGCATGCGCAGACAAAGCCTCAAGATAGCGGCTGAGGAGTTGGCGTGGATTAGCATGTTTGCCATGGAAACAGTCTGCAGCATGTCTGTTTGAATGTGTGTGTGGGGGAAAGCCACGTGGTCCATGGCGACTGCATGGCGGGAGTAGCAGGTGCAGTGGGGCAGCGGAGAAGGCACAGTAAAAGAAAGAAAAAAGACTGCAGAGGGCAGAGGAAGAGAGGAAGAGGGAGAGAGAGGAAAAAAAAAAGATAAGTGAAGTCTTTTTAGTCTCAGAAAGCAGCCACCGGAGGGCTAAGGTGTGTCCGACTTAGTTCTAAGTGGGCACTGGTCAGAAACCCCAGGTCTGCGTGACCAGTGTGGGAGTCTCTGAAATCTGGGCCTACGAGTCTGTGAAGTCAGCGTCCCAAACTCACAGAGGAGGCCAAAATTTGGTCCAGATTCTGTCCCCAGCATCCTGGTNAACACCACCAGAGGACCAAGGTGCATCTGCCTCAGTGTAAAGTGGTGCTGGTCAGAGAAGCCAGGTCTGTGCAACCAGCATGAGGGTCTCTGAGATGGGACCTGCAAGCCTGTGAAATCTGCGTCCCAAAATCACAGGGGAGACCAGAATACGGGTCCGGATTCTGTCCACAGCGTCCCAGTGGACAGCAATCTGGAAGGAAAAATCAGAGGAACCCTGATTATGCCAGCACTCAGGGGTCTGAAACAGAATGGAGGATAATGGAAGAACAAAAAGAATGAAGGCAGGGAGGGAAGACAGAGGCAGAAGGCAGTAGGTTAGAATTCAGACAGGAAATGTCGAGGCAGAGAGGGCAGCTACAGGGGGCAGAACACACACAGGGTTACACAGAAGGTAGGGGTGCAAGATAGAATCTCCCCTCACTCAGGTGCCTGTCTGGCACTCTAACTCTCAGGCACAGTCACAAGGGAATAGAGTAGGTTAGTATAAACAGATGGTACCTCATCCTGAAATGTGGAAGCAGTTATCTGGAGAAATACGCAGCTGGCAGGTCCAGGGGATGCAAAAATTTTGTTAGGAATTCCTTTTCGGGGTGAGAGCTGGTGAGTGCCCTGCCAGATCAAAAACCAGAGAGCACTCCACCTGATCAAAACGTCTCAAGACCCAACCGACTCCAGGGCACCATAATGTTAGGTTATAAAAAAAGCATGAATCCCAATAAAAGGCACTTGAGGCTTAGGTTACTCCAAGAACATGCTTTACTTCCATATGGGACTGCCAGCATGAGCCACCTGCAGACACGTGGTGGCACCAGACAGCATGGCAGAGGGCATGACGGGTGGGGGTGGGGGGAGGCAGAGAAAGGCAGACAGAGAGACAGAGAGGGACAGAGAGAGCAATGGCGGCTGGGGTCCACCCACGTATGGGGTGGGGCCTCAGGTACAGGGGAAAGGGTCAGAAGATTGACAGCTTCTGGAGTAAGTGGGCACCCATGTGCCCCTTGGGATTCTGGGAAGCCTGGACCTAACACATCTATGCCAGCATTTATTGTAATTTTCACCTTAACCATCTGACTTGAGTAAGATGAAATTCCAATATAGTTTTGGTTTGCAGTTCCCTGAGGGCTATGGATGTTGAACATGTAAAAAATGGAGGAGGTTTTAACTATGAAGAAGGGAAAGATGTTAGTATGGAGGGAAATTTTAGAAGGAGAAATAACACTGAGGATAACTAAAAATCCACAGGGAAATGGTTTGGCTGGGAGGCAGAGGCAGGTAAATCTCTGTGAGTTCAAGGCTATGGCTACAGGGAGACCCTGTCTCAAAAAGAACAACAAAAAATACACATATAACATACAGGTATGTTTATAATAACATATACTCCAATACACATAGTTACACATGTAAAGTATATATATATATATATATCTATATATATATATAATAATATATATATTTCTACCAACTCCCATGGGGTGATCATGTTCCATTCCAGAGTCACAGACAAGAAAATACTCAAGTATCAGGGATGGAAATCCTCCTTTACAATTGTTATTCAGAGGGTCCAAGAGACTGCCAAAAGAACATAACTTATTGTCATTCCCCTCACTACCTCCTAGAAAGTGAAGATAAAACCATATTGCCGAAGACACCTCCCATTTTAGAAACAGGACTTGAGGGAGTCAAACTGGAACTGATCTAGAAATCTACTCTCTGAGGATTAGCTCTCAGTATCCTTACATGTTATTCAAGCTGCCAGGGAAGGTAAACAATGAACAGTCCTACTTAG
Organism: Rhizomys pruinosus; assembly: GCA_009823505.1. Lineage (NCBI taxonomy): Eukaryota > Metazoa > Chordata > Mammalia > Rodentia > Spalacidae > Rhizomys > Rhizomys pruinosus. Next base: position 84,581 of record VZQC01001128.1, on the reverse strand, counting down.
CTGTCACTTCTATGAACTGTAATAATTGTGAACCCAATAACCCAGGCCTACTAGTGCAATGGTGGCACTTTTATTTGGGGATAATCTATAGCTGCCTAATTGGATTTATGTGTTGCTCAATTGGAGTGTAATCTTGTCGAGTATTGTAATCCTAGCCAACTACATGTGGTTGGAGAGGACACAGGCCTTAGAAGACTGTTTACTGTCATTTTCCTAAACCAATATACTTTCTAACTCTGTTCTCAATATTCATCATCAAACCCACCTGCATGTGTAGCTTTCACTACTGATATTAACAGCTGGTTAAATGTGTAAAATAAGTGAATGTGATATGTCCAAGATGAATTGGCTCATGGAACATTACAAAAATGGAGGTAAAAAGATTATAAGAGCCAGAGGATCAGGGTGCGTGGTATGAGGTACTCTCTTGTAGATATGATAGAGAAACTTCACCCCTGTGGTCTCAAAAATATGGTTGCCTAAACAATACCAGCATAATGACAATGCCTGTGACATGTGTGGTTGTTTGAATGAGAACTTCCTCATAGGCACCAAGTATTTGAACATTTCATCCCCCACTGTTGGAACTGTTTGAGGAGGTTTTATGAGGTGCAGATTTCTGGAGAAACATGTCACTGGAAAGGAGCCTTGAGAGCACTTTACCTTGACAGATTTCCAGCCACTCTTTGCTTCCCATGCCTGGTTGAAGATGTAATTTGGCATTCTGCTCTAGCCAACTTACGCCAATATGCCGCCTTGGCCATTATGGAACCTTAAAATTTTGGACCTTAAGCCAAATAAAGTCTTCTTTCTAAAAGTTCGCCTTGCATGATGTCTTATCACAACAACAGAAAATTAACTAATACAACACCCATAAAAAGTAGGAGAAATTTCACAAGAGCCATAGGGATAGGATGGCTGCTTTCAAAATTTATTTTCTACACATGAAATTATAGCTACAGAAACAAAATATCAATATTTCTTTGGAAACAAGTCTGTGGGGAAAATTTTGCAAGGCCTCACACCTAGTTAAAGAACTGCAGGTGATGAATGGCTGCTGGGAATGTGACAATCCATTTTCTTCAGAGAAGAGTTCCCTGATTTCTTATATAAAGCAAGTGTTAAATGGCATCCTTAAAACGATGGAGTGTATGTAAAAGAAACTCCAAATATACACAGACACACATATGTATATTTTATAACAATAACAATTGAAGAAAAGCATGAATTTGAGATAAACAGGAGAAGACAGAGGGAGAAGTAAGCATGGAAAATATGTAAATCTAGTACACATGAAATTCAATCAAAAAATTGAATACGAAATTTTTCTCACCCATTTTTATTTCTTCTTTTTGGAACTCTGTTCATTTCAATGTCCCACTTTTTATGCTTTCTAATTGGATCATTGGTTGGGTTTGTGGTTCAGTTATTTTTTTCAATTATTTGCATGATACAGATACTGTCTGTTATTTGGAAAGCTGGAAAATATTTTTTTTTCCCTTCTGTAGGCTACATTTTCACTTGAGTGACAGTGTTCTTTGCTGTGCAGACCACTTTTAGTTTCATGATGTTCCATTTATCAATTTTTCATTTTCACCATTGTGCTACCTAGATTCTGTTCAGAAAGACCTAACATTTGATTATAAAGTGAAACATATTATTTAATGTATCTTGCCATAGATTCAGGTTTTCAGGTATTTTGCTGAGGACGTTGATATATTTGGAGCATTTTTCTCTCAAATATGGACGATAATTTTGAGTTTGTAGATATGAGTGTTTAAAATACAGTATCTCTAGAAGTCACGAAAATTAGGTGATTGTGGGGATACTTTTAAGGAACTGAAATAGAAAGAAGTTCCAATAAAGCAGGGAGAGGGAACAATTGAAAAGGAATTGTTAAATGTCATGAGGGGTGGGAGGTGATGGGATAAGAGATTTAATAGAGAAAATCAATAAAATTCACTGGAAATGAAATACAGTGGCCTATACTGTAGAATCTATCTATCTATCTATCTATCTATCTATCTATCTATCTATCTATCTATCTCACTATCTATCATCTTCACCAGTGATATATCTGATAGAGCATTAACATCCAAAGTGTACTGGCAGCATGGGCTAACTACATATATAATGCTGGGTAGAGTAAGGTGTGCAATGGCGCGGAATTGGGGGACATATGATTTGCTCTGGGAGGTGATGTCATTTATTCTATAAAAGCTGGCTGTAACGATGAATAAATTGGATTCCAAATTAACATCATTGCAGAGTTCCCAGCCGATATTATTATTGTGCACAGGCTAAGGTAAGCCTGCATTTTGTTCTGATGTTGTGGGTGACCAGTTGGTTTGGAAAAAGGCTCCCTTTGCTGACCACCAACCTGAAAAGCTGGTGTGAAATTCCTGTCCTGGGCTTGGGCAGGTGAAAAGTTTCGGCCACGAGTGGAACACGTGTTTAGTGGGTCCAGGCCAAGAGCCCAAGTTGAGAGTATCACTTGAGCTAGGCTGTGGGAAGCAGCCTGCTGGTCTCTGCGACGAGGGACCAGCTCCTCTTAGCACCTGCAGACAGTTGCTGTGCCTTCTCCCCCCAAGCAGGGCCGCTAGGTTCTGCTCACCACAAAAGAGAGACCAACCAACATTTTGGCGCCACCAACGCGGGGCATGGAAGCCACTTTGGTGAGCCACAATCTCTACAAAATGGGAAATTTCTTCTTTAAGGAACCTGTGCCTCAGGAGGATTCATTTTGGGATGTATGGCGCATGGTGCTTGACTGTGCCCCATGGCTTTCTATCTTCTTTTGCCTAAAGGTCCTCTTCCAAGCTCTGGCTGGGAGATGGACTCATATCCGTGAAGTATTACAGGCTCAGACTAAGAATGAAAGCAGAGAAAGCCCTCAGCAGGTAGACTCTGCTTCCAGGCCAGAGCCACAGCTAATAGACCTTGAGGGCTCTCCAGAGCCTACAACTTCTTGCAAAACCCCACTCACTCAGCAGAGTACCTCTGCTGAGCCTTCCAATGGTCCTTTGCCTTTTGCAGGCTGGAGACATCTGCCTGTCTCTCAGCCTTCCCAGGCAATTGGTGTTCAGAGAGATCTTGAGAAGGGAAATTTCCCTCTCCCCTCTATCCAACTTTCAGAGGCCTTTCCAGTTAATATGCTGCCGACTTTGCAGCGTCCACTTGCTTGGTACCCTCATGAGGCTGCTATTTTTAAAGACCTCCAGGAGGCTGTTTCTAGAGATGGCCCTGGTCCCCTTATGTGGAGAATCTTTTGGATACCATGTTTGTGGGCCTTAACACCCCTCATGCTTGGAAGCAGATGGCTAGGGCTGTATTAGCACCCAGTCAATTTTTAACATGGAAGGCCTTTTTTTATGACCAGTATGAGCAACAGGCTGAGCGAAACATTGCCGTGGAAGTACAAATTACTAAACATCAACTCCAGCGAGAAGGAGGATTCTGGAGTAGTCCCATAGAGCAAGCCAGGAGCCCGCCACAAACTTTTGATCAGGTTTGCAACTGCACTATGAAAGCCTGGAGACAACTTCCTCCAGCTGAGGGGACAGCCTCCTTGTCTCAGCTTCGCCAGCAGCCTAAGGAAGACTTTGCTCAATTCCTTGCTTGAGTCACAGAGGCAGTAGAGAGAAAGGTTTCTCACGCAGAAGCCCGTGATACCTTGATTAAGGACCTAGTATATGAAGGTGCCAATGCTGAATACAGAGCAGCTATTTGTCCAGTTCGTTATAAACCACTTGAGGACTGGATTATTGTCACTCAGGATATTGGCACGAGAGCTTCTGAGATGGCAGCATCGGCACAGGCCTTCGCCTCAGCCTTTCAGTCCCCTAGGAATGACCTCAGGTGTTGCGAATGTGGGCAAAGGGGACATGTGAGATTGGCTTGCCCGCATGTGCCTAAGGCCCAGGGCCTGCCCAGAAATGCTAGGTGGCCCACCATGCTTTACCCAAAGTGCAGGAAGGGACTCCATTGGCCTGAGGAATGTCCTGTTAAGGGTGCTAGAAACAACAGAAATTTAAACTCCAGTTGGGGCAGCTCCCAGCCCCACAAAAAAGGAAGCCTGGAATCAGGAAGTCTGGACCCCCCTCCTCTAATCAAATGGAAATAGTGGAGCCTGGAATCTTTTGGACCATCCCCCTTGAGAAGAAATTTAAACCCTGAATGCAGATTTACATTGGGGACAAGCTTTTTAAATGCTTATTAAATACCCGGGCAGATCTAACAATCCTTAGGGAGGAGGAAGTCTCAAAAGAATGGGAATTGACTGAAGGACCTTTGGTTCAGGGTGTGGGTGAAAAGGTAATATCCAAAACAACTGTCCAGCCTATAGTCTGGAGACATTTAAATGGGGAACAGGGAACCCTAAAGCCACTAATTATGCCTGGGCTATTTCATAACTTATTGGGCAGGGACTTCCTTAAAGCCTCAGGGGCGGTCTTGACCACAGAGGATGGAGTGTCTTGTGATCCAGCAATGGACTCCACAGCCCGAGATCAAAGCCAGCTGGACCCCCAATGCTAGGGGCCATTGTTCTGCCATTTCCTATCAAACTAGAGTGGATGTCTTCAACCCCCATCTGGGCAGAACAGTGACCACTTTCAGCACCAAAACTTGCTGCTTTGGAATCCTTGGTTGCTGAGCAACTAGAGGCAGGGCATATCGAGCCATCTACAAGTCCTTGGAATACTTCTGTTTTTGTCATTCAAAAGAAATGACAGGGAAAGTTCCGCATGACATGCTTCAGGATCTTAGAGCCATCAATTCCCTGATGAAAAAAATGGGTACAACCCAGCCCGGGCTTCCTTGATTGTCAGCTTTACTGGTGGGCAAACACATTGCTATTCTTGATATCAAAGACTGTTTTTTTTTTTTTTTTTTTTCCCTTGCACCCCAAGGAGAGGCCTCTTTTTGCTTTTACTGTTCCTCATAGGAACCATTCCTCCCCTACAGGAAGATATCAATGGAAGGTGCTACCTCAAGGTATGAAAAACAGTCCAACAATATGTCAAATATTCGTTGGTCATGCATTGAGGAAGTTTTTTGAGGTCCCAGGGTTGGACATCATCCATTATATTACATATATACACATATTACTGGCTCACTATAAGAAAGCAGCCTTGGGGGCTGGAGAGATGGCCTAGCGGTTAGGAGCACCGACGCTCTTGCAGAGGACCCGGGTTCGATCCCCAGCAACCACATGGCGGCCGAGAGCCGTCTGAAACTCCAATTCCAGGAGAACTCCAGTTCCAGGGGAATCCGACACCCTCTTCTGACCTCCGCGGCATTGCACGACACGGGTGCACAAACCTGCATGCAGACAGTACATTCATACACATACAGAAATAAGTAAAATTAATAAAAAAAAAATTAAAAAAAAAAGAAAGCAGCCTTGGATGCTTTGCTCCCACAGGTGTTATCGGACCTTGAAGCCGTTCATTTAAGTGTATCCCAAGAAAAGGTCCAGCTTGCCCCCCCTTATAAATTTCTACCTTAGGTCCTGGAGACCAGACTAATAAGGCCTCAGACACCAGTTATCGAGCTTCCAGATAAGGTATCTTTAAATCAGCTTCAAAAGGCTTTGGGGGCCATTAACTAGAACCGCCCATGGCTGCATATGTTTTCAAAGGAAATGTGTCCTTTGTATGACTGCCTAAGGGGTCCCGAGGAGCCTTCCTCTTGGTGTCAGGTAACCAGGGAGGCTCACTTTGCTATTAAAAAGATAAATTCCACTCTGCAACAGGCTTTTGTGGTCAGGTTTGACCCCTCCCTTCCCTTGGTTGGAATAGTTCTCACCCCAGGAAATTGCCCAGTAGGGGTCATTTGGCAGTCTCATGGGCCTCTGGAATGGTTGCAACTTGCATATCATAGAAGTCACAAGATAACCCCCCACTTAGAGGCGGTTGCAGCCGTGATTAGACAGCTTCGCCAAAGAGTCTTCCATCTCTTTGGTATGGAACCTGAGCGGCTAATTCTTCCTCTTAAAAATGATCATTTGGATTGGGCAATGCAACATAATGACTCTTTTGCTATTTCCCTTGAAGGCTTCCCTGGTGTGATTGATAACCACCTGCCTGCTCACAAACTCTTATCTAGCCTTGAGGAGCTGCGTCTGAAAGCATCCCCCGGGTTCTGGTGTCTCAAGCCATTCCTGGGGCCCTCCTGGTTTTTACAGATGCCTCTAGCATGGGGGCGGCATTGGTGTCTGTCCAGCCAGAGTTGTCCTCTAAAGTCAGACATTTCTGGCCACTGTATGAGGGCTCAGTACAACTCAAAGAGCTCTTTGCCATTTACCAGGCCTGCCGTTTGTTTTCCTCTGAACCTATCAATCTTTTCACTGATATTGTGCTTCTATGTTACCATTGCTGCCCTATGCCATGTGTCAACTGGATCTTGCTAAACCTCTTGATACCTTCATATTTCTTACAAAGGAAGCACATGAAGCGTGCTCGGCTCCACTTTTTGTCCTGCATATACAATCTCATTCAGGCTTGCCAGGACCACTGGCAACCCTCAATGATGAAGTGGACAGGCTGGTGGCAGAAGGACAGTCCTATTGTTATTCAACTCTTCTCCAAGCTTCCCGTTTGCATTCCCAGTTCCATCAATCAGCACTCAGCCTGCATCTGATGTTGCCCTCCTTATCAGTTGGTGAGTGTAAACACCTGGTTCAAAGCTGCAAGGCTTGTGCTCCATTTCTGCCTTTAGGACCTCTTCAATCTATGGGGGTCAATTTAAAGGCCAATGCCCTTTGGCAAATGGATGTCACACATTACCTTCCCTTTGGACGCCTTAAGTACTTAGATGTTACAGTGGACACTTATTCTTAATTATGTAATGGCTACACCTACTACAGGAGAGTCTACAGCCAAGGATTGCCATCACCTACTTCGCTGCATATTGATTATGGGTGTCCCACATCAAACAAAAACAGAAAATGGCCCAGCGTACACTAGTGCCCGGTTCAAACGCTTCTGTGACTTTTGGAATATTTCTCACATAACTGGTATTCCTTACAATCCCCAGGGCCAAGGCATTGTTGAAAGAATGCATAAAACTTTAAAAAAAACAATGATAGGGCTGGAGGGATGGCCTAGCGGTTGAAAGCGCTGATAGCTCTTGCAGAGGACCCGGGTTCGATCCCCAGCACCCACATGGCGGCTGAGAACCATCTGTAACTCCAATTCCAGGAGAACTCCAGTTCCAGGGGAATCCGAGACCCTCTTCTGACCTCTGCGGCATTGCATGACACGGGTGCACAGACCTGCATGCCGACAATACACTCATACACAATAAAACAATTAACAAATAAATTAAATAAAAAATTAAAAAAAAAAAATTAAAAAAAAAATAAATCAAAAAAAAAACAAAAAAAAAAAACAATGATAAAAGCAACAAGGAGAACTGTATACAGCTTCTCCCCATGATGCTGTGTGCGGGGCACTGTTTACCATAAATTTTCTATCAGTTTTGAAGCCCGAGTTAGTAACTCCAGTCCACAAACACTGGAGGCCTCTAACAGGACATAGTAAGGCACCTTTGGTACAGTGGAGCGACCCTATGTCCAAACAATGGAAAGGTCCAAATACATTATTAATGATGGGGAGAGGCTTTGCCCGTGTTTTGCCACAGACAGAGCCACAGCCGATATGGGTGCCTGCAAAGAATGTATGCCCAAGGACTACACGGGATGAACCTAGAGACAACGAAAAAGCTGACTCTTCTGAGTCTCACGAAGAAGAAAGACCACAGACCGCTTGAGTCATGGGTGACAAACATCTCCCTATTTTCAGTAAAGCAAATGGTTATGGTGTATTTTAATGATTTTTTTTTTCAGGTGCTGTTAAATTCTGACATGAGAAGCCTTCCTCCCCCCTTTTTCACAAAAAAAGAGAAAGGAAAAACATAATGGTATTAAAGTCCTTCCCTAACTGTAAATTGGAGCCAACTGTTAGAGCAGCAATTTTTTATAAAACAGGTGTAACTGTTTTCTTTAATTGACTGACAGATATAGGAACTGTGAAAAAGATAACTCTCTATTTAAAGCCAAAAATAACAGTAAAGTCTTTATAGGCTGTGTAATTAAGCAAAAAATATTATAGAGGAAAGCTCTGATATCAGCAATGAATTATTCTGCCTAGGAGATGTTGGCTAGGGGTTTAAGCCCCCCAAAAAGGCTTTTGCCCATAAGTGGGATATCTGCAAGGAGAAGGGTGGTAAGTCCCTGTTGTCGAAGACCTGGTGTAAGCATGGAAAAATGTTTTGAGACGTCACTTACTAATATGCAGTTGGCCTCTGGAATACCAGAGAGCGTTACCAAAGGCCACTAAAGCAATGGGGCAAATACTGGTCTCATGAGTCAAGCAAGACTCCTCCTTCAGCATCAGCTACACCTCCCCTGCTTGGAAATGCTGTGCAACAGTTGCATCCATATATATATATATATATATATATCCCAAATCTAATTGGCTATTAGCTCTCTCCTTGGAGGAATAGTTCATGGCTGATGCCACAAGTTTGCATCCTCTAGTGGTTAGGAGATGTTGTAGGCCACAGTAAGAACTTGTCATATCTTTTACAAAAGGCCACAGTTCTTGGATTAGCATATCATCCAAACACCTGTGTCTATACCCATAATGTAGCCAACTATAATAGTCAGTATTGTCTAAATGCCTGTATTTCTAATTGTTTGTGCTTCATTAGTAGGAAGAAAAATATATTCCTGAAAAAACCTGCCAGACCTTGAGAGGAAACAACATGAGCTGATCAGAGTAAAAAATGACATCTTTAGAGAAAGACTGTTTTGTTTCACACGCTCACTTGTGCCCCCTTCCCAAAGCCTGTGGAACAATCTGCAGAAGAGGGGGCACAGTAGAATGTAAGGGCTACGTGATTGGGGTGAATTGTGAAACTACAGTAATAGAGACTTGACTCTCATTTGATCGGCGTGCTTGTATATAGGAGCCCCTCCAGCTGGACAATAAAGAACTCAGGCTGTGTGAGTTTGGACATAGCTGCTTGCAAATTAGGTTACATGAAGGTTGCATGTATTCCTTACTTATTATTATTACCCCATGTTTGGTTTTCTGAGAATAAATTGGTTTTAATGTAAAAAAATAAAAAAGGAAAAATCTTAGATCTGCTCTACCTCCACCCAGCACTCAAGTTGGGTTAAGCAATTATGTATTTAAGAAACAGCTTACAGGTTTCAGCCTCCCCCATGGGCTCATCTGCCTCTCAAAGAAAAAAAAAAAAAACAATGGGAGATGTAGGGAAACCCAGCTTGAATTGCAAACTGGCTGGCATGCTTCAGGGGGCCGCATGGCCAAAAGTCTGGCTCTGCCCCAAGGAGGGAACTGGCAGCAAGAGCTAACTACATACATAATGCTGGGTGGAGCAAGGTGTGCAGTGGCGCGGAATTGGGGGACCTATGATTTGCTCTGGGAGGTGATGTCATTTATTCTATAAAAGCTGGCAGTAACGATGAATAAATTGGATTCCAAATTAACATCATTACAGAGTTCCCGGCCGATATTATTATTGCGCGCAGGCTAAGGTAAGCCTGCATTTTGTCCTGATGTTGTGGGTGACCAGTTGGTTTGGAAAAAGGCTCCCTTTGCTGACCACCAACCTGAAAAGCTGGTGTGAAATTCCTGTCCTGGGCTTGGGCAGGTGAAAAGTTTCGGCCAAGAGTGGAACACGTGTTTAGTGGGTCCAGGCCAAGAGCCCAAGTGGAGAGTATCACTCGAGCTAGGCTGCGGGAAGCAGCCTGCTGGTCTCTGCGACGAGGGACCAGCTCTTCTCAGCACCTGCAGGCAGGTGCTGTGCCTTCTCCCCCAAAGCAGGGCCGCTAGGTTATGCTCACTACAAAAGAGAGATCAACCAACAATGTTATATTTCTTTTTATCTGAAGGCAGCTATGCTGTTATAATGTGAATTCCTTAACAGGGTCTAGAATTAACTGACCACTTATTTTCAGACTTTGTAATTGTGGTATAGGTATGTAGGGTATATATTCATTTATTAGAATAATATAAAATTAAAGGGGAAAACTTGACCTACTAAATCTATTTTGGAATTAGCATGCAATTTATTTTCAGAGGTCATAATTTTGGAATATATGTGATATATATATATATATATATATATATATATAGGCATAATTTGGAGCAATACAAATGGGAGGGACCAATAATGACAAAATGACTGGATCAAAGAGTTGACTGAGACAGTTAACTATTGCCCAAACAATAAACCTCTTCAGTGAAAAAGTTTAAAACGAGTGAGTAAAAGATGCAAGACATGTATGGAAGAATGCAAGAACTGGGATGAGGTGCGGGGCGCGGAAAAGGGAGTGTGTCTAAATTGGACTGAGAAATGATGTATGAAACACACAAAACATCAATAAAATATTTTTACTTAAAATAATATATATATAATATATACATTCATCAATTTAAATAGTAAAATTGTAATTAGAGTATGATATATTTTGTTGATTCCATATGATAGCAAATAAAAAGAACAGTTCCAGGTATACGTTACTTATTTTAGAGTTGTTTGTCAGTGAAATCTCACAGAAATATCAAAAGATTATAGGTTATTTTTATTACTCTTGATTACCCTCCCAAAAATTGATGGTAAGACCCCATTGCTGAAGAAAGCACAATCTTTCATGGGCTTGGATATTCCCACTTAGTAGCTTTCATAATGCTGAAAAACTCTATGATTTCTACCAGGATAGAAATGTAACCAGTCCAGTCATGGTGTCACACTCCTTTAATCCCATTACTAGGGAGGCAGAGGCTGACAGATCTCTGTGAATTCAAGGTCAACCTAGTATACATAGAAAGCTCCAGGCCAGCTGGGACTAAAGTGAGACCCTGTAATAAAAACAAAGAAAGAAAGAAAAGTAGCCAGGATTCTTTTGAAGATGTGTACCCTCTCAGCTAAAAATATGAATACTTTGACAAAATATGTTCACTGGCACAATCATGGCATGAATGTCGTTGGAGAAACAAACTCTTTTTGATTGGATTTAATGTCTATCCCCCAAGAGGGAATTCATGCATATTACAATTCAGTGAGCCAATAACCCATTAGTTTCTGTCTCTCACTGGAGCACCTAATATTATTATTCTGCTAAGAGGACATAGCAATAGATTATACCTTAAGTTATTCTCCTTATACACAAAGATAAGTGCATCTCTTTGTGCTTTCCAGATAAACTTATTTTTGCAATATATAACCATTAATACTGAGAGCCACAGCTGATATACATGCAGAGAATAAGAGTCTATAGAGGGTTCAAGACTAAATGGAACATCTATACCACAGCCCCTTCCCCAAGGATAAAGAATTATCTCAGAAGAAGGGGAAGAAAGATTATTAGACCAAAGTATTTGGCATCTGTAGCAAAACAGTATTTTCTAACCAAGGCAGGGCCATTGCACACATAAATTCACAGTGGCTGTTAATAGCATGCACAAAATCTGAACACCATTAAGCCAGGCAACATATCTCCATGGACAAAGAAGAATCTCATTTAATCCCACCCATTGCTGAAGAGCTATTGCTAATTGAAGGCTAATTGAAGGCTGCTGGGGAAAGGAGAATCAGGTTTTATTTTTTTTAAGAAATATGGTCCCTGAGAAGCTACCATGCTCCAATAGATGTTTCTACCCCCCCCACACACACACACAATTGAATATAGGAAATTTGGTCATTTGGTTGGAGAGTTTGCATATATGGGAGAGGATCTAACTATTGTCAAAATACACTATATGAATTTTGCAAAATCACAATAAAAAAGAAAAATATGTACATAGAGAGGGTGTTGGGGATATAGAGCAGGTATTGTAATAGAGTGAATGGAGCTGAAAATGAACAGACCATACTATATGCACATATAAAATTCTTAAAATATTGAAAATGAGTAAAAATCATATAAAAGTGTGATTGGGATGCATTGCACCTCTCCATATGAGTGACAGGTTGGAGTTGCTAGTGGATATGATTAAAATGCATTATGTACATGTAAAACACTGACGAAAATAAATAAAAATATACAAAATGTACTCCTACCAGGTTTGCAATTCTAGCATTTAGCAAACTTATGTAACATAAAGTCATTAAGAGTGAAACACTTTATAGACACTGTTAGCATCTAAGTGAGACAGGCATATATAGGGACAAATTTCTACATTTATTTGGATAAAACTGTTTCTTCTTTAAATGTATGTTCCCATTATGATTTTTGTTTCGTTTTGTTTTGTTTTTTCAGCTAAGAATCATTGGGTAACCTAACAAGGAACCAGCCAAGATCACTGAGTCACTGTCTCATATTTTTAGATATTCTAGAGTAATCTTTGCTCAATATAATACTAAATTCTCCAGTAAGAAATATGTCCATTACCTTTAGGTTTTGAACATGAACTGTATGGTATTAAAACTGGACAGCTCATAATATTACACCTTAAATTGAGGATCATTAGGAATTTGTCCTCCCTTACACTGTTTTTCTGTGATTAAATATAATCTTCCTAATAAAATATCCATAAGAGCTTTGATAATGTAGATCATTGTTTTGTAAACAACCTCAGTATTCCCTTACTTACAAGTAAGAAAATATTTTGCACTCGTTGATCTCCTCATTGTTTCTGGCTTTGTACTTAGATATGAAAATTTTATGTTCAGTTACAGAATAATATAAGATTTTAAAATCCTTAATCCTATATGAATTATCAAATTATTGAAAAGGCTATTAATTTCTATGCATAGTTGGTGATGCATATGAGAATAAACTTAAATTCACAAACAGGGAAAATCATGTTTAGGTGCAAAAGTACAAGTAGGTGGAAGTTCAAATGAAGTAGCAGTTAATGAAATCTAAACTGTCAATACACTTAATATGTATCCCAATTTCTAGAAAGAGACTTAACTATAGTAGATTTGAAAGTGTACAGATTTAAACAACATTACTATAAGAAAATGTATTCAAATTTATTGGATATAAAACAATTGACTTTTGAAATCACCCTTGTTCATTGACATGTTCACACAAATCAATTTTTCTATTGTTTAAGCATTTATTTACCTTACCTTATTTAGTTTCATTATCCACTTTTTCCTGGGCATCATTTTAATTAGTATCCAATGTATAATAACATTAAAACAAGTCAAAATAATTGTTAACCAAATAATTTAAAAGATTAATATGACAAATATAAAGTCTGATTTCAAGGCAAGTGATGAGCATTCTGTCTGTGTTTAAGTATAAGAAGAATATAAAATAGGGGCTGGGGAGTTGGCCTAGCGGTTAAGAGCACTGACTGCTCTTGCAGAGGACCCAGGTTCTATCCCCAGCACCCACATGGAGACTAAGATCCATCTTTAAATCCAGTTCAAGGGGGAATCTGACACCCCCTTCTGACCTCCGTGGCATTGCACAACACGGGTGCACAAACCTACATGCAGACAGTACACTCATACACATACAAAATTTAAAAAATCTTATAAAAAGAATATAAAATAAATGACAAATGTATTAATAACATGAAATCTAAGGAACTTTAAAAGATTCAGATAAAGTCATAGGATTACATTTGATGAATTGAATTTTTTCCAGCTTTGAATTCTGAAAAGCCTTTAAGAAGAAACAACTATTAATATCACATCATAGAGAAGAGCGCGACATTAATAGATAGGATATATGTGCAGTGAAGACTGCTCAGATTCATCTCTTTTTATGCAATTTTTATGTGCTTTAGGAAATGCAACAATGTGATTCAGTAATCTGATATCTTAGGGTTTCACTCTTTACCAATTTCTGGGAAAGTGAGAGTTCCAGATACACAGAAACACCTCATAGGGCAATCAAACTGTTATTGCCTAAGAAACTTTATGAAATCCTGGAACTCAGAATATATCTGGCACAATTAGAGTATTTGCAGCCACCAGGTGTTCCTCCTTTACATTTCCTCCAACATAATAGACAACAATGTGTCCTTACCCTATATGCAGCCCGCCCCATTGTTCCAGGACCATGAAGAGTCAACTCTGGAACAAAATCTCACAAGGTAGACCTATCCATAGCTGAACTGAGAGCACTGCTAACACAGAATTTATACATCAACATACACAGGCCAGAAGTTGAACAATAAGCACAGATCAGCTGGGGCAAAATTCGATAAGTTGGGGAAACAGCAAAGAAACAAATAGACATTAAAAAAAATAAAAGACCTACCCATGCCCATAAACTACACCATCAATACAATTCTACATGCCTAGGTCTCAAAGAGCAATAAAATCAATAACAATAGGAATAACAATATAATATGTCTACTATAGAATGGGCACAACTGCTTGCAAATTGGTTTTACATGAAGGATGCTTGTACTCACAAATTATCACCTATTGTTAAAAAAAATGAAAACAAAACAAAACAAAAAAGCAGAGACAGATGCAGAAAACTTACGGCAGAATGCACGATCTGCGATGGGTAGGGGTGGGGGGGGGAAGGGAAGGGGATATATGCCTGAACTGAATTGGAAAATGATGTATGAAATACACAAAGCATCAATAAAAATAAATTAAAAAAAAAAGAAAAGAAATTAGCATTCCCGGGGCTGGAGAGATGGTCTAGTGGTTAAGAGTGCCGACCGCTCTTGCAGAGGACCCGGGTTCGATCCCCAGCACCCACATGGAGGCCAAGAACCGTCTGAAACTCCAATTCCAGGAGAACTCCAGTTCCAGGGGAATTTGACGCCCTCTTCTGACCTCCGTGGCATTGCACGACACGGGTGCACAAACTTGCATGCAGACAGTACATTCATAAACATACAGAAATAAATAAAATTAAGAAAAAAGAAATTAGCATTCCCATCAAATTGTTTCCTGAGAATGACAATTTAGAGGATGCCAAACTGAAAAAACATTGAAATGAAATTCAAACAAAATTAATTCAAATAAAAATCTTAGAGAAAAGGATCAAAAAGGAACTTGAGGAAATGGAACAGTAAATATCAGCTCTTGAATATAAAGTTGAGGAATGGATCATTCAATCAAATAATATGTCAAATGTAAAATACCCCAAGGAAGAAATATGCAAGATTTCTGTGACACTGTAAAAACAAAACAAAACCGGTCTATGAATCAAAGGGATATAAGGAGAAGGAACCCTGTTCAAAGTCATGTAGTTAAAAAAAATATTTTATTTATATTTTTTTATTTTATGCATATGACTGTATTGCCTGCCTGTGTGCAATTTCATTCATGATGCATAATACACATAGAGTTTAGAAGAGGGTATTAGGTCCCTTGAACTGGAGACACAGATATTTGTTAGGCACCATATGGGCTCTGGGAATCAAATCTAGGTACTCTGCAAGAGCAGTCAGCGTTCTTAACTGTTGTGCTTTCTCTCCAGGCTTTAAAAAAATATTTTAATAAAATCATAGAAAAAATACTAGACAAAATCTAGGTATAAGTTTTCCATCAATGTACAGTAGGAATACTTAAGACCAAGTAGACAGGGTAAGGAACAATGAAAACCTTGACTGCCATATAACAGTCAAAACATTAAATGTACGGAGAAATAATACAAATTGAAAGATATGAAAAAGACCCCATTCACGTATACAGCAAGTGCAGCAAAATAAAAGTTGAGTTTACAATGGAGACTATGCTTGAAAGAGAAAAGGCCATGGATCAATGCCATCCAAGTTGTGAAAAAGCACAGATTACAGCCTAGAATACTAATAATTAAAACCATCTACTGCAATTAAAGAGAAAGAAAACGTTTCCATGATGAAAACAAATTTAAGAAATGTAATATTCACAAACTCTGCTCTAGAGAGAATACCTGGAGACTTGCCTGAGTACATTAAAAATAAATACCTTATAAGAGTGAGAAATGTGAGAAATTGCACTTAAGAGACATCATAGGCTAGCATGGAAAACACCCATTTCCTGGAAAGGATTGCGTCTTTTGAATATGTTTACCAGAGCCCATAGACATTTGACAACACTACACATTGTCCGTGGTATTGATTACTCATGAGAACTTGACAATAAGTCTATATTCTTGAAGATGCAAATTCCATGAGCTATACGGAAACCAAGACGGTGCTGACTTAAAAGCCTCTTCACTGCTAGCTAGATTCCATAGTGGTATAATGTTAGGAATAGGTCAGAAAGAGTTAATCAAAATGAAAGCAGCAACTCTCTAGTTGAAGCAAGCCTGATTCTCATAACTACCTTAACCTCAAGAATACAGTCTGACCCTGAGTTACTAGTTCCCACAGCTACCTGAGGTCAGAATGAACTTTGCCAGCCTTGTAGGAGTGCTTCTTACTCCCTAAAGAGCCCATTATTGTCCAAAGGGCTTCATGCTGCTAAACACAACCAATCAGCTTAAAGGTCGCCACTGCTTGTATTCTGCTTCTATAGCCTTACAGTTGTGTTTGTATGATGTCACCAAATTCCTATAGTTTGTGGTTTTTGTCTTTAGAAGCTCTCTGTAGTGGCTGGAGAGATGGCCTAGTGGTTAAGAGTGCTGACTGTTCTTGCAGAGGACCCGGGTTCAATCCCCAGCACCCACATGACAGCTGAGAACTGTTTTTGACTCCAGTCCCAGGGGAATCCGATGCCCTCGTCTGACTTCCACAGCATTGCATGACATGGGTGCACAGACCTACATGCAGACAGTACATTTATACACATAAAAAATAAATAAAATTTAAAAAAAGCTCTCTGTAACAGACAGTTGGGGTTGCACTCATCCCTGTATGTAATGGGTTGTGTCCCTGACTCATCAACAATTGGCTCCCTTGATGTGTCAGTTTTCTTAATTGTGTTCTGGTGCACCGCAAATTAAATAAATTTTGTATTAAAGATTAAATCCTGGGCTGGAGAGTTTTTCTGTGCAATTTTTGGACCCAACATCTGTGGCCCCTTGTTTTTGTGAGTGTGACAGTTTGAGTTCAACATTAAAAGCCACCTGAAGGGGTAATTTAGTATCAGCCTTACACAACTTTGAAGTTATCCAAATACATCAAAAATATTTTATATAAAATTCTAAATATTATTTTAATAGTGGAAGAAAATGAAATAATAAATACATAAATTAAAGTTTAACGTAGTTGCAGAATTTCAAAAATATTATTCATAATAACCTTTGTTCTTCCCTTACAATTTATACACTAGTACACAATGACACACTAGTGCCAGTAAAATCATTAAATCCTGTGTATTGAAGAGTATTCTCTTCACTCCTTCCTATATAGACCATTTTTCCTTTGTGATCTCATAGGTCAGAAAAGCAGGTTATTTTAAAGTAAAAATAATCCTAATCAAACACTGATCTAAAAATCATTGTGAAATACTACCTTTTTTTAGAAGCTTTTTTAAAAATTTTATTTATTTATGTATGTGTATGAATGTACTATCTGCATGCAGGTTTGTGCACCCGTGACGTCCAATGCCACGGAGATCAGAAGAGGGTGTTGGATTCCCCTGAAACTGGAGTTCTCCTGGAATTTGAGTTTCAGACGGTTTTCAGCCGCCATGTGGGTGCTGGGGATTGATCCCGGGCCTCTGTAAGAGCATTCCGCGCTCTTAACCGCTAGGCCTTCTCTCAAGCCCCAGAAATACTACCTCTTTCTAAAAGAGTACTTTATTTATTATTTTTATGTGTATGAACCTATTGTATGGATCTAGGTCAGTGTGCCTTTGTCATGCAATACTCACAGAGGTCAGAAGATAGCATCAAAATTCCCTGGAACTGGAGTTATGGACAGTTGTTAGCTACCATGTAGGTGCTGGAAGTAAAATCCAGCTCCTCTTAGTCAGCCCTTAACCACTGGGCCATCTCTCCAGCCTCAGTGAATTGTTATTGCTTATGTGTTTGCATTTCTCTTTTTTTAACAATATTTTTCCCATCAGGACACCATATATCCTGCATTTCTTCCCCCATAGAAGACATTCAAATTCACAGTCAACTACTGTAACTATTATTAAACCGTTTTGGATGAGCTTACTATTTCTAATTGGAAAGATGTAATGTCTCACCAATTTTATTGGCTCATGAACTTAAAAAACAGATAATATGACCTAAGCCTCACCAGTAAACAATAATGAATCAGAGATGGGAGCACGGAAATAAAATTCCCCAGAGTAGATAATCTATTTTTGTCAATAGATGGAAGGATCTAAAAAGACATTTCTGTAAGCTAACAGATACTAAATATTTTTTAATTACTTATAGTACTATTGAATTAAAATAACTATCAGTATTTTATCTAATATTTCCAAAGTTTTGCACATGTATGAGTCACAATATAACAGATAATGGTACAGTCAAAATATTACGAAATAAAATTTTCTTATTATTTCTGAAGGTTAGTTAGCTACATACTTTGTTATATATGTTCTAATTCTTGTACCTATGAAAATTAATTTTCTACATAAAAACACACATACACATATAATCCCCAATCTCCAACATCATATTACTATCCCTCCTTACTTCATGTCTTTTATTGTTGCTTTTAAAATCTTATCCAGTCTTATTTGGGTTCCCCAAATTCTCTCAGGTGTGGGTCCATCCTTTGGAATTTGGTAAACCTACCAGCACCAGACACTTAAAGAAAATTGACTGGCCCTCTCCCAAAATCTATCGATTACCAGTAGTTCCTCAGGTAGGACAGTGACCTCTTGCCCACCTTCCCAGTTATGTTCAGATAATGTCAGAATTGCCTTTTGCAGGTCTGTGGATGCACCTACAAGTGCTGTGCGTTCAAAGTTGCAATGATCCCATTGTATCCAGAAAGCATGGTTTAGTTGTATTCATCTACCACACCTGGCTCTTGTAATTTTTCTGCCCTCTATTCCAAAATGATCACTCAGCCTTGGGAGGAGAGGGTTTGGTATGTAATTTAGGATTGAGCACCCCACAGAATTATATTTCCGCATGAAGACAACAGGTTTGCCTCTGTGTTTATTACTAATACACATATTTTGTTGAATTTTAGAAGATCAACAGTCAATGTAAGTAATTTTTTCATCTTCTTTTAAAGTATTGATATCTTTTTTTTTAATTAGTTTTTATTGATGCTTTGTGCATTTCATACATTTTTTCCAATTCAGTTCAGGCTTATTTCCCTTTCCCTCCCCCCCCACCCCCACCCCATCCCAGATCATGCATTCTGCCATAACTGTCCTGCATCTTTCTCTCAGTTTTTTTTTTTTCATTTTTAGCTATAAGTGGTAATCCATGAGTACAAGCATCCTTCATGCAAAACCTATCTGCAGGCTGTTGTGCCCAAACACCTACAGTCCCACCATTCCAGTGGGGGTGACAGTTGTTTGTTCAATCAGTTGATCAATGAGTGTCCAGACTTACATTGCTGTAGTTTCCCCATTCACCCCAATCGCGCAGCCCTTACATTCTACCACGCCCCCTCTTCCGCAGGTTGTTCCCTGGCTTAGAAAAGGGGCACAGGTGGATGAGAGGTAAAACAGTCCACTCTCTCTGAGCTGTTGACTTGGACTTTGGTCAATTCTGGCTGTTCTTTCATGGGTGACAGTTTGGCCAGGATAAACTTTCGATCCTATAATGAAACACAAGCAATTAGATATATAGGTATTAAGCAGCACTAATAGTTATGGTTAGTTACTTTAGCATAGACACATGTTTGGATATGTTAATCCATGAATTACAAAATTTTCCCCCCTGTTAATATGACAGGGTCTTACTGTGGCTTATAAATCCTCCTAACCTTGGGATGTAAGCTTGTGGCACAGCCATGGGTTATTTCTCCAAGGGGAGAGCCAATAGCCCAAAAAAAAAAAAAAAAAAAAAAAAATTAAAGTATTGATATCTAGAAATGCTATTTATTTTAAATATGCAATATATTTTACAGCCAAATAGAAAGAATATTGCCAAGTAAATTGTTAAACATGATTTCTTAAGTGCTAGTATGAGTTTTTATAAACTCTCTTACTTTTCCCATTGGAGAGAAGCCTAGATCTGCCCTGTTCCTCATTTTCAGCCTTGTAAGCTAATTGAGAGGCTTCCAACTGACAGTTTCCTCTAGGATTACTTCCATTTACTGTAAGGCAATTTTACCTACCTCCAAGAATCAAGAAATTGCACAACTTTAGTTTGGCAAGAACTTGAAGTGGAATCCTCTGGAGTGTTTCATTAACACTTCTCAGTACAAAGAGACTATAGGAACTTCCTTGGGGAGGATCTCTGCTTTTGTGGATTGATGATATCTCCCACCATAAGGGGAACTGTAGAAACTTGAACTGGGACATTGTATTGAAAAATACCTAAGGTACAATGTGAAATTTGAATTATATAGTATCTAGTACTGATAATTTCATCAAATTCAATGAACCAAAGTCACCAAGAACTATTAATTATGGTTCTTTCTATAGAAGCTTGGATATAGTAACAAGTAAATTGACATTAAATAATTACAAACTGATTAAGCTGAAAGATTCTTTTAGGAACTTTCAGGTCACTTAATAAATGAGAAAATCGAGTCATAGTTATGGAAAGTTAGAGAGACTGTTGCACTTAGAAACACAAAGCGTAATATATTTCATCCATTGCCTATTTATTTGTGTACAACATGCAGGCTAATACATTGAATCTCAATATTAATGTGCATAGAATTTTCAAGCAACCAATTATAAACTGTATTGATTTAGAATAAAGTTATCTGAGAATATTTTAACCCAATAAAAGCACTGTAAATTTCAATGTTAATCATCTTTAACTGTTCAGAATTTTCTTTCAGAGATGGCATGATTATGTGATTCTACAACCCAGGTTTGGACTAATTTATAATTTTTGCCATTATTAACTTCTAAAATTTCCTATTATGGACTTCTTCTGCAGCCTGTTGAAAACTATGAAATTATTTTTAAAATTATATATTTGAAAATAAAAACCACCAAGGAAAAGAAAATGAAGTAATTATGTTAAAAAGTAGCAACATATGTCATAAAATATTCCTGAATGTTTATATATTCATCTAAATTATATTTGTAGGTATTTGCAATACCTTTACTAAGATATAAATGTCTATTATATCCATTTTAAAACAGATGATTATACAAAGATACAGTAATTTTCAAATAGATAGTGTTTATATTTAGTTCAATAATTTTATTGAAAATAAGGAGGTAATTTTTCCCCCAAAAATATATGAACAGTTTGAGATACATGGATATATTGATGGACCATAGATTAACAACCTGGTAAGTGAAATAAATGAGATTTATACAGAAAACTATTCCATGTTTTCTATCAAGTGTGGAAACTAGATTCATATATAT